>JAFJHM010000048.1:0-351393 GCA_019201815.1 Bombus balteatus | reverse complement strand
TGCACGACGGCGCAGAGGATAGCGGCGAGCGGGGTGGTCCCTCCCAATGCCCTAACAAACCTAAAAACTACTCCTTCAGATGGGAGAAGACACAGGAGTGGTCCAGCAGTAATTCGAAAGAGGTCCCGGGGCACCCCTGTTGAGCGTTAGACGGACCACCGTGGGGTGTCGGTCGGTAAAGTCCGACACTACCCCGACACTTCTCAGAAGAGCGAGAGGGGTGACCATGAGAATTTCCACACGTATAAAAAAAGCCATTGAGTTAAGTCTGGGAGCATACCTTTAAGGATCTGATCGCGAAAAGCCTGGGGCTGGACCCATTTCATGAAGACCAATATGGCTTCAAAAGGTGGAGGGGCACTGTTGACGCCCTGTGCCATGTGGTTGGTCTTACCGAATGGGTCAAAATAAGACATAGAATAACTGTGTCGGTAGTAGTTGATGTGAAGAACGCGTTCAGTACATTCAGTTAGAGCGCGATCTTGCGGAAAGCGGATGTTAGAGGGATACCCAAACTGTTCACGTCCCTCTAAAATTATTCCAGGCACAGAAGGATGATAGTCAGAACGACAGGAGGATCATTCAGGAGGACCGTATACGCGGGTCTCCCTTAGAGATCAGTACTGGGAACGCTGCTCCGGAACCCGGTGTACGTTGGTCTATTAAAGGAGTTAAAGGTGATTCCATGCCTGAATGCAGTGGCTTTTGCCGACAACCTAGCGGGCATACTTGACGTAGCTAAGCAGGAAGAGACGACCATGAAGTTATCCGACGCAATGGGCATGATTTCGCTGTGGTGTGCCGATTGTGGATTAAGGATTGCTCGGGAGAGGGCCGAGGTGATATCGTTGACGGGAAAAACGGATCCCTAAGGTAATCGAGATGCATGTCGAGGGATACCTCCTGATGATGAGACAGGAAGTGAGATACCTTGGGGTCCAGCTGAATTGACGTAAAAGGTTCGGTGCTCACTTGAAAATGGTGGGCGGGCCTACGCCCTTATGGGAGCATTTAGATCTTAGGTCCCCATTGTCAACGGGCCCACCGACTCTGTAATATGCCTGTATAGTGGTGGGCCTGAACAAAAAGGAAAATGTGGAGAGCACTCTGAATCTTCACAGGAAGGCGATCATCAGCTGAAGTGAGAATTAGGGTCTACAGAAAGCAACGGAGAGGACTGAAATTTTATCATTGACGAGGATGGGATTTCCTAAGATTTTTAATGTAACTTTTGCATGAAAGACACTGGCCAGACGCGAAAGGCGTGATGTTGGACACAAGGAGGAACTTTAATGAACACATAGAGGCAGTTCGTGCTAGAGTGGATGCTATTGTAGAGGTCATCAAAGGGCTGTAAATGGCCTTTCTAATGCCTGCAGGAAGCGGTACTATCAAGTATACGAGTTGGTCACACTATACGCCTCCCCAGTGTGTGTGGATGTGCCTGGAAAGACGAAGGTTGTGAAAGAACTTTGTAGGACACAGAGGAGTGCTCTAATAAGTAATTCGATGGCCTACAGGACAGACCTCGAGGATCCGGAGAAACTCAAGCTGCATGAAGAGGAATCTGTGGAGGAGTGCAGAACGGTATGGTCCAATTATTACACCAACAATTGGACGAGGAGGCTGATCTATAATGCAGCCACCTTTCGGAAGAGGAAGAGAAGTATCGACCACTTCACCATGCAGATGTTGACTGGGCATGGGATCTTCGACAATTACAGGGTCAGAATTAACAAACAAACTGACAATAAGTGTCGGGATTGCGATGCGAACCCAGAATATGTCGGGGGATATCTTCACTGCAAATAATATAATCGCCCTAGTCTTGGCCAACGATCATATCTGAAGATAGTTCCGGGAATTTTGTGGGATGGTGATAAAGTCCATGCAAGCACAGGAAATCGCAAATAATCGGGTTAGGGAAAGAGCGAATGTGACTCTAAGGAGCAACCATCGAAGAGAATAATGTGAGTTAAATATACAAGGAGTTGATGCATCGCTGAAGTAATGCTTATTTGGTGATGCCGGCGAGACTCCACCACTCTACGAAGAATTGTAAAGAGGAGGGTTTTTAGTAGGTATGGCGCTACCATCTGCCGAGTCCCACATAACCCCTTGACGCGGATCACTGCGTATACATAATGCAATTTCCCCTCCTCACGCAAAGAGAAGGTTCGGTTAGGTTGAGTTAGGTTCAGTTCGACATGAGACGTCGTTACGTGCGGACGTGTTTGCCACGAGCTTCCGTTCGTGAGCACAGGTTAGTTGAAACAGTTGATTGCTAAGTGTAGACCTAACATAACGTGGGTGGAATTAATCTTAAGGTTTTTGAGAAGTATGTATGGTTAACTAGCAAGGTAGTGCTGGATAGTTCCTTTTCATGGTGGAGAAATGGCGGAAATGTGCAGTGCCTAAGGGAATGGATAGGATTCCGTTAAAGAGCCAGGGGATCATGAGTACGTACAGTAACCTTTGTTTGCTGTCATTGAGTGAGTAGGCCATTAGTGGATTTTAATCTAAATTAAGGTGAGCCAAATTATTATTTGGTTAATATATTCGCTAAATTAAAGGAAAGAAAATTAGGATTTTACTAAATAGGAATTGAAGTAAAGAGCAATTACAGCTCACGAACTATAACAGAGGAATAACTACAAATCTCTTGATCAGGTGGACGTAGGTCATAGGCTGAAAGATAGGGTACATGAATATAGTCATTATGTAATTAAACGTATATTTATTTAATATCAAAATTAATTTTGTATACAGTGTGAATGTTCTTGTGTTAAGTGCCGAAGTTGAGAGTTTAAGTGATCGTTGTTCATTGTTAATTTAGGTTTAAGTGGGCTATGATCATGTAGAATGCGAGGACGATAGCATTGGGCGCGATTGGTGGTCCGGGCCTAAATAAAAAAAATAAAATAATATAAAATAAATATAGGATATTTCTTGAAGATGATAAACTGATAGGTGTAGAAAAGCTGTAGTTAGGGTATAGTAAAGTATGGTAAGATTAAGGGTCATAGTAAACTAGTCAATGTAGAAATCAGTAGATACATTTGGTATTTACTCTAAGAGATTAGCAGACCAACATTATGATGAACCATAAAGCTAGGTGTAGATAAATAGCGGCGAATTCACCCTAAAAACTAATAAAAAGAATTATATTAACTGTGGTATATGGTAGATGGATCATATCGCTGCATAATACGAATACACAGGAAGTTAATTATAACTAAATGAAGGTTAAAGTTACACGAAATAAATGTAGCTTACAATAAAGGAGGTAAACTAACAAATAAAAAACAGTGTTATGTCGCACGAGACATCTGCACTCCATCCCGCGCTGCTTGACAGCCTACGGTCTACGTGCCATCTTTCCGACCCTCAATAAATCCAAGGACCTACCGTTAAACTAACTTCTTAACGTCATTGTTTCGACACATGTTTTCTGTTTATCCGGTTTTAGAAAAGTCCTTGGGTTTATTATTCGCTCTTAAGAATTACGGAGAAAGTGGGTAGTGGCATAGCGTAATAAGCGGAAATTTATCTAACGGAAAATTCGGGTTTTCCCTTAAACGAAGACATCAACTAGCAACATTTGTAGGTGGTTCCGTCCCCTCTCATCACTCATTAACATCGACTAACCAATGGACATCGCAGATCGTTGCCCTCACCTTACTAACGAAAAGTGTGAGCAACGAATCCGCTTTCTCTTTCAAAAAACCACACCCACACCGAGCTTTCCTCCGTAATTGCATGAGAGGGAAAATTAGTCTGTTCAATCGCTACTTCTATTACAACACGAGGGCCTTCATCTATCAAAGTGTCGTATCTCAAAATATCGTCTACGCCCTTTATATGGTATGTAACAGTGTAACTCATCAGTGTATTAAGTGTTGGAAATATAAATTTTATAAACCTGTTAATCGCAGTGTTATCCTACATCAACCATTCCCATTATCCTAAACGAAATAAGGGTATGGATTTATTCGTGGCGTCGATTATTACAATCGTAACGGGAATTTACGACTTCCATTGACGCGTTTTCTCGCGACCGCGTCTCCCCGCGATAGCTCGAAAATACAAACAGGATATGCCGAATTATAATAAATGACTAATTGGTCATAATTGGTTTATCTAGTACTAAAACCAACAACGGAAATATTTATGATTGACCAACAATGACATATAGGCATCTAATGTCAAGCTAGAAAATATATATCGGGTTCACATTATGATTAAGGTTAGGGGCGTGTAACGATTCTTCATTTGGATTAAACATTGTTGTTATGCAATAGAGAAGACGATGATCATTAGTACATGCGTGGATATTGCAGAATTGACAGGTAACCGCGGTGATTAGACACCAATGACAATGGTCTTAGGTTCGATAACGAATCCGCTGTCAACGTGATGGCGAATGTATTATTTTCGTCAAAGCCTAAGTTGGACTATATGTTAAAGCCTGAAACATTGACGGATCGTAGAGACGTTACTTAACTCGTTGATGCGATCGTACGCGAGAGAGTGTCTCCCCGTCACGGTGACGCTGCGGAAGAAAACTGTGATTGGGTGTGTCTAAGGGCACGAGATCATCGGATTCGTGGAGAAAAGTCTTCGTTCGGAAAGTGAGGGAAATTGACGTTGCTGTTAATTGGTCAATTTACATGTTGGTGGTTAGAGAAGGATGCTAGCCAGCCTGGAGGGAAAGTTGCTTGCGGAAGCGTCGTTCGTGAGAAAAATACATTTCTCCTATCTTCCCGTAGTGGGAACGAGGACTGTTTGTCTGTTTGAATGACTTTAGTTAACTAAATCTTAAGATTTATAACGGGTTCTCGGGCTAGCTGAACATGTACTGTGGGGTTGCATCGGCATCTGGTAGTTATCTTGTCCGAAGAATAGGGTCTGTGTGTGACGAGCTACGGGACATAAACCGTGGATGTTTATTGTCGCGTGCAGCTACAGCTATTTCTTTTAAGGAGAGCTATAGAATCACCCCATATCTTTGTTAGACAGAGCGTTCATCCCTTGATCGCGGCTACGTTCGGCGACTGGTTGTCACCTCGAGCTTTAGCTCATTATCGCAAATATAATCGAATTGAATGATGACAATTGCTTAATTACGACTATGATTAGAATCTAGATTATAATGTTAAGGGATTTTCCCAATATTCTAAAGGGAAGGCTTCAGTGCCCTTTCATCTCCGACATATATATTTTAATTAGGTTAGTTATCAAAAGTAGATATAGTTAATGAATATATGTTGATTGCGTTAAAATGGTGAAACCAGTGGAAAATCGTACGTTCGCGGGGAGACGCGATCTCGAAGAAGCGCGCCAACGGGAGTCGTAAATTCCCGTTACGATTGAATAATCGACGCCACGAATCGTTCGATCCCTTACTTCTTGTGGGATAGTAAGGGTAGTTCAGTTGATTATAACGCTGCGATTCACAGGCTATATATATTTATATAATCCAACAACTTCGATGTAATACACGTGAATGGATGTTTATAAGATGAATACGAATGAGTACGACCTGAGACTCTATTCGTGTTACCGCTTGTGATGCGTTGTGTCGACTGACTGTATTCGACTTGTTGACTGACTTGAACGGATCCTTGGTGAAGACTGAATTGAGTTGATGCTTGATGAAGACTGATGCTTGCTCGAGAGAAGACTCACTTGAACTGATCTCGTGGACTTGACCCTCCTGCTGTCGTAGGTGAAGTGAGGGAAGCGTCCGCAATGCCGATTGGTCAGGCCCAATGTTGAGGAAGAAGCCTCTTACCAACGTGGTGATATTGTTCATGGGAAAAACCAGCTTTTCCGTTAGGCAGCTATTTAGTTTTTCCCATTAGGTAACTTCCTGCCTTCTCCGTAATTTTTTAAGAGCCTAATAAACTCAAGGACCTTTCCTAAATCCGGACATAAACCGAAAATACTTCTAGACATATAAGTTGACGGTTTATGGTGGGTCCGTGAGTTTATTGAGGGTCGGGACGAAGGTAAGTGGGCCGCTGACTGCCAGGTAGCGTCGGCTGGGATGCAGTTGTTTCATGCGACGCAACAACCAGTGCAGAGATATTGACTAATCTGTAGTCGTAGATCCAGTCACTTCCACTCACGACGATGCCGCGGAGGAGAACACTTGCTGTCTGTTGATCGCCCCACCACTGATCGCTCGCGGGTGTATAGATCAGGAAAAAAATACCGGAAAAACCGACGTTTTTACTTTTTATACGTTATATACTTTTTACCGGATGGAGCAATAACCATAAGGCATATAATATAAGGATACGAATATAAAGAACAGGAATATAATATAAGCTCATAATTCGAAGGTTTTATATCACTTAACGGCCTTAACGGCCTTAACGGCCTTAACGGTAAATCGACATGCCTATTTTTACGACAGTTGCTTATGATTATTACGGTCCAACTAATTATATTGACGTAGCGAATGGCCGCCTCGATCAAGTTATGAATCTAATGGATGTGAAAAGTCACCAGACGGAACAGTTACTATTTTTTATTGCAGAAGAAGAAATCACAGTACAATTTCCAGGTTTAGGAGGGTTTTTGATAATGAAAATATTTTTCATGTTACGTAACATTCGTTAGACGTTAGTTAAATACAAAAAAATAACAATATCATAATATGTAATCTGTAAAACTTCCTAACCAACATAATCACGCACAATCGAAAATACGTCGTGCACAATATACTAACATAACGTCAGACCATAAAAAATTGTTAAAGTTATAAATTAGTCGTTATATTCATTGAAAGAGGTTAAACCTGAAAATCTTAGTCTAAATATTATTTTACCAATTATATTTAAGTGCATTACATTTTACATCTAATGAGATAATGGTTCCATTTTATTTGATCTTTAATGACTCTACTTTATTGTGTTTCTCTGTTAATTCCCAAATAATGTTTTATATCAATGATTGTGGAATATTAGCAGGTATGTCCTCAGTCGATTTTCTGATCAAAACAGATCTTTGAAACATAAACTAGTTTTCATCTTAAAACATTTCTACCGCAAAATGTTCTTGCACATAAAATGTGATACATCATAGAGAATGGATAGGTTTAGATCTTAATAACTTCAACTTTTACTGAAATTATGCTGAATATATATCGCAAATAATAAAGTTGTTTCACCCTATCGTAGAATAGAAGATAAAGTGAAATAAAATCATCATTTGCATTCTATTAATATTGATCATAATTGAAAATAGTCAACATTATTCAGTCTACTTGATGTAAAAGCGACAGAGCTTTCGCTGGGAGCTGAAAAGCACGCGTATGACAGAACTTCCTCCTAGATTGCGTTTTGGGGAATATTTCTTTTCTCTGCTGAAGCCATGACAATGGCATTTATAGAAGAATTGTTATCAAAAATTTTTGAGCGAGTTTTATTACTATTTTTTAGAAAAGGAAAAGAATCATTGTTAAGGTACATAGAGGATTCGGAAATACAAATAGTTTTCTTTATTCACACACAATGGCTATACATATATATTACACTCTGAAGACCTCGACAACTTTCTTGCACGCATGCTTGTTGTCAACCGACTCCTCTAGATTCTTCTAACCGTTTTCCAACCGCCTTTTGTCTAAACTCTGACCTGGACGCCCTCTGACGCTTACACACACATTCACATGAACAGTGTAAATGTATCATCTTCCTAACACGCCTCCTTACATTTATACGGTACACTTAATCGTATTTACATGCTTGTCGAATTGATTAACAGAAAATTAAATACTTATTGCTTTACTTACATTTCTCTTATTTTACATTCATCCATGACCTAACCCTTTCGAATTTCTCCCTCTTCATGAGTATATAGGCACAATTCAATGTTATTCTTCTTAAAACTTAATCTCGTCACATACCTATCAAAACACTCATACCAATCTCTCGAACTTTTTTTAACCCATCATACATCTAATACTTCTTTGCCTTTTACCCTTTCTACCAATTTCCAAGTTTTATTCTTATAGAGACATTCTATTTCTTTATTCGTAGCCTGTTTCCAATCTTCACTATTTTCACAACAAATCGCCTCCTCAAATGTGCAAGGGATATCTACTCTACAATAATTTGCGTGAATCTCACTAGTGTTTTCCTTTTCTGGATATCCTACTGGGGTTCTCTTATTACGTGTAGATCTCTTAGGGATCTTTAAACTGTCAGTACTGTTATCATTTTCATCTTACCTACTTTCTAACTCTTCCTTATTCATGCTGTCCAATAAATCATTGTCTTCAATGTCATCGTTATCTTCATCGAATGAATTCTCCACAAAACCGATACATTTTGTATCTGTTTCTATGACCTCTACATGTCCAGCTACTATTATTTTCTCACCTAATTAGACTCTGTAACCTACTTCACTATATCCTCACAGAATTCCCATATCTGCCTTCTTATCCCATTTGGAAACTCTTTTTTTTTCTGGTCTTCTTACAAAAACTTTACTTCCATATAGATGTAGATTTTCAACACTTGGTTTTCTCCCGAAGAATATTTCAAAAGGTGTCATTCTCTCTATAGTATTTGCCAGTATTAGATTTTTCAAGTATGCCGCTGTACAAACTATTTCCGGTCAGTACCTTTTATGTACTTTCGCTTCCGCTAACAAGCAATCCGCAATGTCCATCACTGTTCTATTATACCTTTCCGCTGTCCCGTTTAATTCATGTACGTAGGTTGGACAATTCATTATGATACCTCTATCCCTAGAAAATTTATAAATTCGATAATTTAAGTATTCTCTTCCGTTATCGTATCTCAATATTTTTAACCTCTTGCCCGTTAAGTTCTCAACTTCATTTACAAACTGTACGAGAGAATCAAAGTCCTCATCTTTTGATTTTATACAATATATCCTTTTTTTTTTTTTGGGGTGTGGAGAAATCCTCATGGACACTCCGCTGCTGCAATAATCGCGTGACAGCAGAGTAGTGTCGGACTCCTACCGACTAAAACTCCACGATGACCATCTCGTGCGTGTGACAGGGGTGCCCCAGGAACCTCTTATGAATTAACTTCAGTTGCACCCCCTTCTCGCGTTCTCTTGTTCGAGCCGGCTATTGAGTAGGCGTTAGGGGGTCGTTGCCCCTAGCGCTGTCACTTCTTCTGGTCATAGTCCGTTGGGGTGGTGGCGGGGCGGCTCTGGGTCGTCTGACTGCCATCCTTCTCCATCGTCTTATCCTGCAGGGGTGAGAGTTTTTCTTTCTCTCCCTTTCCGCTCGCTCCATCGCGAGCATAACTCGCTCGCAGAAGAGGCGGACGGCCTCGTATTCCTGTGACCCTCTCAGCATCGCTTCTACAATCGCTGAGGGGGTCAGCGTTTCTCCTATGGCGTGCCGCAGGGTGTAGCGGGGCAGCTCCCACGCCGGACAGAGCTCCAGGGTGTGCTGCGCTGTGTCCCTGCCCTCTCCGCAGTGGTGGCAGATGTCTGTCGCCTCTCGCCCTATTCTCTTCAGGAACTCGCCGAACACGCCGTGTCCGGTGAGCATTTGTGTCATCCTGAATGTGAGTGGGAGGCCGTGGCGGCTCCTCCATGCCTCCCAGTTTGCTAGGACCGCTTCCGCACCTCGGTGTTCGCTTCTCCCGTTACTCAGTTGGGATCGCCACAGGTTCCATGTGTCCTCCTCGGCAGTTCCTGTGTCGTTTGGAGCCGCCTGCTCGGTAGGTTCTTCTCCCGGATGCCATTCTCTCCGGCGGGTGTATCTCTTTTTGAGCGCCAGTGCCCGCAGCTCCCACGGGGGGGACGCGGCTAGGGTGGACGCCGACGCGTGAGACACCGTCCGGTATCCCCTAATGACTCTGATGGCGGTCACTCTGTGCAGCCTTCTCAGGAGCAGAATGCTGCGACGGCTTGCCATCAGGTCGTCCGCCCATACTGGGGCCCCGTACATCACTCGTGACCGAACGACGCTCTCGTAAAGTCGGCGCACTGCGTCTCCGGCCCCGCCGCTGTTCGGCAGTAGGCCGCACAGGGCATTGGCAGCCGCTGACACCTTCGGGATCAGTGAGTCGATGTGCGGCTCGAACGTCCACTGGCTGTCGATGGTGAGTCCCAGATACTTCATCTGTGGTCCCACCCGGACGGTTTCACCTGCCATGTTTATGCATAGGTCGGGCGGTGGTGTCCCTCGCCTCTTCCTGTCAAAGAACCAGGTGGCCTCCGACTTCGCAGGGGAGACTCTCAAGCCCAGTTCGTTCACGGCACGGGTCGCACAGGCCGTTGCGATTTCGCCAATGCGCAGCGTCTCGTGCCAGCCACGACCCTCGACCAGGATTAGGGTGTCGTCCGCATAGCTTATCATGGCCGGGCCTGGGGGTAGCGGGCATCGCAGTACCTCGTCGTACGCAACGTTCCATAGCATGGGGCCAGTAGGCATATCGGCCGGTACGCTGACGGCGAGGTCGTCGGTCGGCCCTCTTTATGGAGCAGGACCAGTCTCGCCATCCGCCACGCCCGGGGGTAGACTCCCTCCCTCAGGCATCTTGTGAAGAGGTGCCGGAGTCTGGGGGCCGTGACCCCCATCACTTCCCCCCAGATCCGGCCAGGGATTCCGTCTGGGCCCGGTGCCACGTTGCGGGAGGTCATTCTTCTGGTTGCCTCCCATATCTCCTCCTCCGTGACTTCCCAGTCGTCCCTCCATTCCAGCGGTCGTGTCGTTTCCCGTGGCCGTTCCGCCGCTCCGTTTTCTTGTGGGGGAAAGAGCGTTCCGGTGATCCGCGTCAGCAGCGCAGGTTCCATATCCGTCGTTGTCAGGGGGCCCTTCGCGCGTAGTTTCTGTGTCACCGCCCTATATGGCCTTCCCCATGGGTCCGACTCGACTGTTTCGACAAGTTCGGACCAAGCACGCTCCTTCGCTTTTTTAATTTCCTTTTGTAGCGCGCCGTACGCCCGGTAGCGCGAGGAGACTTCTTCTTCGTCGCGTCGTCGCCAGCGGCGGGCCCTTAGGTACTGTCTTCGGGCCCGGACACATCTCGTCCTCAGTTCCGCGATGTCGGGGTTCCACCAGTAAACTGCTCTGCTTCGCACCGTGCCCGGTGTGGCCCATGGCATGGATGCGTCGCAGATTGCTGTCATGGCTTGGCGGAGGTTCTCGGCCTCCTCTTCCACGTCTGCTTCGGTCGTCGTTGTCGAGGCCTCCCAGCTCCAAGCTGTTGCTATAGCAGCCGCCCGGAGTAGATCTTCATTCCTTGCCCTTATTTTCCATCTAGGCGGTGGGCGCGCGCGCCTCCCCCTCGGCGGGCCGCGCCCGTCGTTTGTCGTCGGCATTTCAGGTCCAGGTGCGTCCACCTCCATGAATATGTAGAGGTGGTCCGACAGCGTCTCGACCCCTTCGGCCACTCTCCAGTCTGAGATCCGCCTGAATGCCTCGGGGGAGGCCCATGTTATGTCAACAATGGAGCTCCCTCTGCACGTCACGCAGGTACTGGTCGAGCCCCTGTTCACCAACAGAAGTCCAAGTCCCGCGGCCCAGTTTGATAGCGTGCGGCCGCGCGCGTTGGTCCTGGCGTTCCCCCATTCCGTGGAGTGCGCGTTGAAGTCTCCCAGGACGAGCACTTGTCGGGGGAGTCGTCGCCTGACGCAGTCGCCAACTCCGTCTAGGAATTCCTCGAACGCTGCCCGTCCGCTGTTAGGTGACACGTACACCCCCACCACCATCATCCCTGCCCACTCGACCGCGGCGTACCCGTTGCCGCGTTCCAGCAGGGCTCCGTGGGCGAACGCCCCGGGCGTTGATGTCCAGGTGACGGCAACCATTCCGTCCGTGTCTCCGACCCACTCCGGGGCATCCAGAACTCTGTATGGTTCCGCCACCACCGCTAGGGCGACCATGCTCTCCCGGATGGTTTGGTGGAGCAGGTCTTGTGCTCGCCTTGACCTTCCCAGGTTAGTCTGGAGGATGCGCATTCTCAGTTCTTTAGTGATCTTTCTTGCTTGTGGCTTCCTCCGCGCCTACCTCCTTGTTCACGGGCTTAGGGTCGCTTTGCGACGGGGAGCCTTTCTCGCTGCCTCTTGTAGCCGTGGATCCGCGGGCGGTTCCTTTCGTTCCTTTCTTCGAGGCGGCGCAGGCCGGCCCCCCCATCCTGTGCACCGACGGTGCTCCGAGCGCCTCGCAGAGCAGGCATTTCGGGCTCGCAGTAGTGCATGCTCTCGCCTGGTGCCCTGGTTCGCCGCATCTGAAGCACAGGTGCCCCTTGTCCTCCTTAGCGGTGCAGGTCTTTCCGGTGTGTCCTATCCTAAGGCACCTGTAACACTGTAACGGTCTCCGTTCGATGGCTTCGACCTTCGCCATCGACCAGCCTATGGCGACCTTTCCAGCCTGGGCCAGTTTCCTCACTGCACTGGCTGGGCCTCGTATCCACACGGTGCCCAGTCCGTTCCGGGCGGGGCGGATTTCTCCCAGCCGGATGTCCTCCGGCTTGCAGCCGCTCTCCCTCGCCAGGGTGTTCTGGATTTCCGCCTTGGTGGCCGCTATGTCTATCAGGGACACCCTTGCCTCCGCGGCTCGGAAGGGTGTCGCCACGCGGACCTCGTTCGGGTCCAGAGCCCGCGTCAGCTGTGCTGCGAGCGCTGCGGCCTTCTCCCTTCCCTGGTCCTCAGGGACCTCTAAGATGACGCCTCCGGTGATCGTCTTCCGCATCCGTATCGTGTTGATGCCGAGCTCGGTCAGGGAGACACTGTCCTTGGCCGCAGCCAGCACCTCCGCGTAGGATTGGCTCGATTTGTCCGTCAGGGTAATTGTTACCGCTGACGTTCGCGGTGCGCGCGGGAGGGGCCCCTTGCCTCCCCCTCTTCGTGCGTTCTCCAATCCACTCTCCGGAGCTTTCCTCCGGCTCCCCGCCCCTGCCTCGGGGATCAGCTTCGTCGGCTGCTTCTTCCCTGCCTCCTTCCTCTTTCCGTTTCTCTTCCTTCCGACAGTCTGCCATTCCGTGACAGCTGTTCGGCCTCCCTTGGGCGCTGGGGCGTTTGGGGCTCCAGGCTCCATCCCTCTCGTGTTCGCGGCAGGAGCGACCTCCTTTCCTTCTCCTTTTTCTCTTCTCTGCAGTCGTTCCTCCAGTCGGTGCAGCAAGGGTCCCATCTGCTCTATATGGTGTTCGACTGCAGCGAGACGCGCCCTGTAGCTGCTCTCATCCGCGGTGGGGCGCGAGGCCGGCTCTTTTCGGAGTGCCTCTACCGCCGCCTCCAGTGTTGCTATGCGTCCTTGCGCTATAGCGAGTGCGTCGGTGACAGGATCCATTCTCCTCAATATTTCTGTCACGCCCGCGGTGATGGTTCTGGCCGCCTCCTTCAGGGTTTTCCCCTGCGTGCCCTTGTGGCTGCGGGGTGCCTCGGCAGCCTTGGCCATCTCGGCGGCCCGGCGAATCAGTTCGGCTCCTATGTCCGCCGTTGTGGCTGTTCTCATTTCTTCAGCCGGGTCCACGGGGAGTTCGGGGGATTCGTTGGCCCTCCTTCTTCTCGCTCGGGGTGCTTCCCTGGCGGGGGTTTCCTCCTCCTCTGTTGCTTCTTCTGTCCATATTCCCTCCTTGTCCAGCGTGAAGCGGGAGGGTCCCTCCTTTGGCGGCATCGCCTTCGTCATGCTCCTGGTGCTGACGTGTGGCGGCTCCGCAGCCAGTTCCGTTTCTCTTCGTCCCCTAGCGTTTCCCTCTACCTCCTTCTCTTTCGCCATGGTTGCGTCTGTTTCCCCGTTGGGCGGGAGATGTCGCTCGGTCAGCACTTGCCACTCTGCCAGTCGCTGTCACTTTTAAATGGCCCGCGCAACGCGCTTCGGCGCATGCGCCAATATGGCTGCGTCTGGGTAGTTCCTCGGGTAGCCCGTGTAGCGGCGCTGTTGTCACGCGTCCTAATATGGCTACTCCACCGTCCTAACCTCACACTTGGTTGGTTTGACTTTAACTTCTTGTCCAAGCCAGACTTCCCGTTTCCACACAAGCTTTTCGCTCACAGGCACTAGTCCTCCACTCTGGTTACCTCCCTTGCCCAAGCTCTCCAGTTTCCCGGAGATTTCGATTACACTTGCAGCTCCGTCCTCTCTACGTCTGCCTCCCATATATACCCCTCCCCATCATAATCCCTATACAATATATCCTAGCTACTTTACTATAATCATCAACAAATGATATAAAGTATTTCTCTCCATTTAATCCGGTAGTCTTAAAGGGACCGCACACGTCCGTATAAATAATTGCCATTACTTCCCTAGCCTTAGTTCGATTATTTTTGAAAGGTAAATTCTGTATTTTAATTTCTATACACGTTTTACATTTCAAAAATTCCTTTTCAAATTTATTCGGTATACCGGTCACCAGCTGCTCTTTACCCAAAATATTTAATCTATATCTATACTTTACGTGTCCTAGCATCCTATGCCATCTTTCCTTTTTACTCATACCACTACGTTCGGCACTGTTTGCTAAGTGCTCCTTCCCTTTCAATATATTTTTCATTTTATATGTTTTGTTCTCATTGACCGCTACAGCTGTAGGTTTATTGTTCTCATCTATTACTTGCAATATTTCCTTTTGAAATAACCATATTATTATTATCCGTTAACTTGCCTAAACTAATCAAGTTTGCGGACATTTCTTTCGCATAAAAAACTTTATTCATATTTATTTTATTTCGCTTTCCAAATGCCTCAAAATAGCTTATAACATTTCCTACTTTTGTTGCCTTTATCGATCTATTATCGCCTAAATATATATTTACCGGTTCTTTAAGCTCGATAGATTTATCAAAATAATTTACATCGTTAATTATGCGATCGTTACAACCGCTATCTAATAGCCACATTATTTCGTTAACACTTATCTCGTTCGAGTTCTGCTTGAGCAGCCGACCTGAACGGACCTGAAATAGTGAAAGTGCGGTGAGAGTGTAAGCGAAAAGAAAGCGGCAACGAAAGCGCCCATCGCCAATTGGTGGAAATGCAAATTCCACCAATAAAAATTACTAAAGGCGAAACATATTATATAAATAGAGACACAAGCCCTATTAACATAGCGCATGGAACAGAAGAAGAGAAACAAAATACAAACGAGACAGACATGGAAATGATACAAGAAATGGAAGAGCAGTGGAGACAGGAGGAGAGCAGTCACGATAACGAAAGGTGGTACCAGGACGAAAAATGGAAGTAAGCAAAGGCTAACAAGAAACGCAAAATAACTCCAGGCACAAGTGCCGCAGGAAATCTAGAAACAGAAAAGCAGCGATGGCTGCAAGAAGCACCATTAAGAAACTCCTTCAGCACACTAACGGAGGTAATAGACGCTGACCCGGCAAGTAAAACCACAACCCATGCAATTCACGTTACAAAACCACAACCCATGCAATTCACGTTACAAAACCACCACCAATATTTGTTGAGGCCCAAATAATAGACACGTTTATCAACCTATTGAACAATATAGTCGGGGAGGAGAACTACATAATAAAGCAAACAAAATTAGAACAGGTAAAAGTTCAAACAAACACCCCAGAAAGTTATAGGAAAGTGATAAAAGCATTAAACGAAAAAAATGCTATATACCACACGTATTAGCTCAAAGCGGAAAGGAGCTACAAAATAGTCATAAGAGGTTGGCACCCAAAAACTAACACAAGAAAATTAAGTGATGAATTAGCAAAAATTGGCCATCAAACAAGAACAATAAACAATATAACTAGATACGATACGATGGAACCATTACCATTATTCTTAATAGAAATTGAACCCAGAGCCAATAATAAGGAAATATATGTAGGAATGTTTATTATGGCACGGACGAGTCCCCAATTTGTAGGGGTGTTATATTATTAGTTTGTAGGTAACAGTATGATTAATACAATATCGTTCGCTCTCACACAAAATCGACTATAATTTCCCGTTTCACGTATTCGCTACTCATTGCTTTTACGACACGACAACACAACGATCTTCACACGACCACGATAGATTCAACTCTGACTCTCTCCACTCACACTGTACGACTTCTCAACTCACTCTCTACGACTCTAGCATCCCTTTGTCTTTTTTCGCCCCACCACGCATGTGTTCCGCAAACACCCGTGGCGAGGGTCACGTAGGCCTTTTCTACGAAACTATTCATTGAAAGGACCGACGACACATTGATGGACCCGACGGAGCCTCGGCCCTCGCGACACTGTTTATGGTTCGACCGATATCTTTGGCCTTTTCGTCAACGATACTACATATACGAGATCAAAGAAATATTAAACACAATAATAACAGTGGAACCACCACGCTACAAAAAAGGAATACCACAATGCTTGCGGTGCCAACAATACGGTCACACGAAAAACTATTGTAACAGAAGCCCGGCATGTGTTAAATGTGCAAAAAATCATCTAACAATACATTGCCCCTACACGGGAAAAATGGAAGAAGCTAGATGCTCTAACTGTAACGGAAACCTCCTAGCCAGCTATAAAGGATGTGAAATCAGGAAACAATTACAACGTAAACTGTTTCCACCACTTCGCAAAAGAACAATCAATAACTACCAACCAAAACAAAGTATAACGGATAAGGATACAACACTGAAAACGCAACATGAACCAAACGCTATAAGCAGAAGTACCGAACTCCAAGGTAACCGAAGCTATGCGCAAGTAACCCAAAACATTAGCCAAGCAACGACCACAAACAATCAAAATCAAAGCAACAACAACGAAGACGTTATAGAAATCAAAGAAATGCTCAAACAATCCATTAAAAGTACGGAGATGTTAGGAAAAATGATAAGTGAACTAAACACAATACTAAGGCAACAAATACAACAAACAACAGTCATGTTGCAACTACTCACAAACATGCTAAGTATAAAATAGAGATGGACATGTTGAAAATAGCAGCCTGGAACTCCAATGGCTTCCAACAGCGAGCCCCCGAAACTAAAACATTCTTGTATAAAAATAATATTGATATACTACTTGTCTCAGAAACACATTTCACACTAAAAAGTTATATGAAAATACCGAACTACACCATCTACGACACCAAACACACCTCAGGTAAAGCACATGGAGGAACTGCAGTAATAATAAATAACGATATCAAGCATCACCTACATAGTTATACAAATCAAGAACACTTACAAGCAACCACTGTCACAATACAAACCAATGACAATTACTTCCAGATATCAGCAGTATATGCAACACCGAGATACAAAATGACTTTAATGCAAAGTACACGTTATGGGGATCGAGAATTAACACACCGAGAGGCAGAACATTAGAAAAATACATTAGGAGCAGCAACCTCAACGTATTATCTACAGGAAGACCAACGTACTGGCTGACAGACCTCAATAAAACACCTGACTTGCTGGATTTTGCAGTAACAAAAGGACTAAACGTAAGCAAATTAAAAATAACAACCAGCCTTGAGCTTAACTCCGACCATACACCAATTATATTAGAATATACAAGCAAACCACTACTTTATAACAAGTCAGAGTCGCTTTGCAATAAAAAAGAGCTAATCGAAAACAAAATCAACTGCAATATCCCTTTGAAAACACCTCAACACATTGAGCAGGTAGTAGCAACCCTGACAGAAATAATACAGAAAGCATCGTGGGCAACCATCTCCTATGAATCGAATAGCAGGCAATCAAAAATTATTCCACGGGATATCCTAGATAAAATCAGGGAAAAAAGAAAAGCGAAAGCAAAATGGCAAAAACAGAGAACACGAGAAAACAAGAAAAACCTAAATAAACTTATAAAGGAACTAAAGGATAGAATAAGGGAACATTATAATTACGAATTCTTAAAATTCATTGAATCACTATCCGCGCACGAGAATACCAACTACTCCCTATGGAAAGTCACTAACAAAGTTAAGAAAACAATAAAATCAATCCCAGCAATCAGAAAAACGGACAACACATGGGCCAGAAGCAACGAAGAGCAGGCAGAAGAATTTTCGAAGCATCTGCAAAACACATTTTCACCGTACGAAATTAATAACAGCATCCCCAGAAGGCAAACAAATGAAGATGTGGGAAATGACAGCAACGCAACTGACAAACGCTGCACCATACTCAGCACAACAGCGCAAGAAGTTACAAACTTAATTAAGGCAACAAAGACAAGTAAAGCACCAGGATTTGACTTGATCAATGGAAAAATCTTCAAAAACCTTCCCCCAAAGGCAATAAGACTAACAACGATAATATTCAACGCAATCCTAAGAATACAGTTGAGGTGATCGTAGGCGATAGAGGATTCAGGAACACTTGAGTATACTTAACAATGTGATTTATTAACATCTACCCTAAGTGTACACTAGTCGTATAACACAACCTGCTAGATTGATTCGTGATTACGAATATATCGGCGCGGGAGACGTAGCGACTTAACTCTTACTGCTCATATAACTCGATGACAAAAGGTTGCCTCGCTTCCCTATTCGCTATATTTATAACCGTCGGAGTTGACAAAAGGCGTCGGGGTCTTCCTTTCGAAGGTGTTCTGGAAAGATCCCAATGGTCGCCCAACTCTCGACCTTCTTTACGATTTTGACTTTTCCTGCTGTCGAGGCGAAGGCATATGATCACGACAAAAACAGCGGATTTTGATTGACTTCTATTTTGCTTACAGTAACCGCCTAAGGTTGTCGGATCTATCTTATCTACAGGTAAACAAGGTTTTTGTGTAGCGGGCCACGAGACGGAAACCGTTGTGAAATTTACCGTCAAGTGCCGTTACGCAGTACTTTCCTGCACTATGGATAATAGCGCAGATCGTAATGTTACCTAAACCAAACAAAAACCCACATCTAACTGCATCCTACAGGTCAATATCATTACTACCTGCGTTTTTCAAATTACTAGAAAAAATAATATATAACCGCCTAAAACCTACAATAGAAAAAGGAAAACTAATTCCAGACCATCAATTTGGATTCAGGAATAAACACTCCACAATAGAACAAATGCACAGACTCGTCAACGAAATCTTACAGGCGTTGGAAACAAAACAATACTGCACGGCACTCTTTATGGACATCGAAAAAGCATTCGACAAAGTTAACCATGAAAAACTTCTTCAAACAATCAAGAAGCAATTTCCAGAACAAATCTACAAACTGCTCAAATCATACTTAAACAATGGAACCTTTATAGTAAAAATAAACGATGCATGTTCGGAAATTAAGGATATCAAGGCAGGAGTACCGCAAGGAAGCGTACTAGGACCGATATTATACACACTATATACGGCAGACATACCAATAACTGTCAACAGCAAAATACTAACGTTCGCAGACGACACGGCCATACTAATGAGGCACGCAAATCCAGAAACGGCTGCCGCATTACTACAAGAACACATTACAAAAATAGAAAAGTGGCTGCAAAACAAACAAATAAAAGTGAACACCAGTAAGTGCAACCACATAACATTTACACTTAGAAGAGGAAAAACACCAGACATCCAACTGAACGGCGCCCACATAGCACAAACAAGGCAAGTCAAGTATCTAGGATTACATTTAGACACACACCTTACATCGAAACATCACATAAAATCAATAATAAGCAGAATACGTGGAAAAAGGAAGCAGATGTACTAGTTAATCAATAGAAAATCTAAATTAAGCATAGAGAATAAACTCAACATATACAAAACAATAATCAAACCTATCTGGACATACGGAGTCCCACTATGGGGAACAGCAGCAATGAGTCACATAAGTAAAATAGAAACAGAACAAGCAAAAATATTGAGGACAGTAGTTAACGCCCCATGGTACGTCAGAAACGAAGACATACGTAAAGATTTAAAAATTCCAACAGTCAAAGAGGAAACCGCCGGATACGCAAAAAAGAATAAAGAAAGATTTGAAACACACCCAAATCAGCTGGTTGCTGAAACGAACAAAAACACAATAGAAAGAAGACTGAAGAAGAAGCATCCCGCAGCCCTCACAATAGAAATACAATAAACAACCTGGAAGAAGACAACGTGGAAGATCAACCATCCACATGCTATATTTTATTACTAAGCTATAATATTTTACCAAATGTCCTACTGGACAAATTGTAAAATTTAAATAAAATAAAATAAAATAAAAAACTATCCATGTGCCTGATCTTGAGTTGCCATCCTCGCTCGTGTCGGTTGCTGATTGACGATGGAAGTATCCACGTCCCCTGCTCGTATTGCCTTTGTTTCCTCTTCCTCTGCTGCGACCACGTGTTGAGCCACGCCAAGAACTGTTACTGGTTCCCGCTTGGACCTCACTTTGACACTCTCTCGCAAAATGTCCTACTCTTCCACATTTGAAGCATCCTTCTTTTTTACAGCAAAGGCGTTTGTTTTCATTTCTCCTCGATTAGATTTATCTTTCTTCTCCACTATTTTTATTTTGTTCTTCACGTACGCTACCGTTTGATTCTCTTCTTTCAATGCATCTATTATATCCGCTATGTAGCTGTACTTTTCGGGTAACGTATTTAACATGTAATTCAGCTTTTCCCTCTCACTCACTTGTGCGCCTGAACTTTATAATTCATTTATTAACTTTTCAAAATCGGTAAAGAACGATGCTGAATCACTGTATTTATCAAGGCTTATCTTCTCTAATCTCCTTCTGCACACGATCTGTAGTGCCGTCGATTCTTTCAAGTACATTTCGTCGAATTTTTTTATTATTTCATACGCTGTTTTTTCTTTCCTAATATATTCTAATTGTCTATTCGTGATGGCACTGTAAATTGTGTTTATCACTTTCAGATCCTTTTTATCCCAGTCTGGATTGTCTGTTTCAGTCTTCACTCTAGTTATAGCAATATCGCATTCTTTATACCTCAGAAACATCGTTATTCTTTTCTTAGACATACAGTAATCCTCATCGTCAAATACCGGTATTATAATTTCCAATCACTCCATTTTAAATTATTTCTTATCTTTTACTCAAGCGTTCCTACGTGCTCGAAGTAATTTTACTTTATATCCTTTGAACGTTTTTCCCTACTAAAACTCACTCGAACTAATTCGCAAGACTAAAAACCACGCACTAAATAGCTTGTAAAACTAGTATCTTTATCTTTATCTCTTTTACTGTGGATCGTAACTTCATCAAGTGGACTTTCTTTGGTAACCTACCTAGATTAGCTAAGCCTGGCAGGGGCTGTCGCTCGTTTCAGGTCAAACGGGGCACATTCTGAGCCCTCCCGTCTCTCCAGGACGGTTCCGGAGCAGTTGGAGCGCCGCTCACCCGCCGAAGGCCATTCGGTGGAGCCAATACACCTTAAATCTGCCCTCTTGTCAGCATCCTGACCATCAACGACTACCATCACGAGTCCAAACCCATTATTGGCCGAGAAGAGGGGTCGCTACTCCCTCCGGGCTTTCACTCAACTCCCGAGGTACCATTTTTAGTCATTGGTGGGACTATCGTGTGGATGTACGGCCACGTCACTACCGGCCGGCGACCTGCTAACCGAGCTCGGCAGTTCCAGATGGGACTCACGTAAACGGGGGCCTCAAGGTGTAATGTACCCGGGATCATATCCCGACGGTCCCATCCTTGGCTTCAGGATCGCGGATTTGCCAGCCCCCATAGACTCCTGCAGGAGAGTCCTCCCTGCGGGATGCTTTTACTGCAGTCAGAAGCGATTCATGTGGGTTTCCTGGTTGCCTTTATAAGTCGTCGTCATCGCTATCTGTCTCTTGTGCAGATGGCCGGTTGCGCCGAGGTTTATTACCGCGGATTGATTGAAAATCTTCGGTCATTAATGTGGATTGACTGTCATTCATTCCTAACTTTAAGTCAGCCACTGTGCGTCCCAATACCTCGATCTCTTTCACCCTTTGTTTGTTTTCTTCATTTGTTTGTTGAGTCAAAAGGTCTATGCGTTTTTGCGTTAGCGAGTTTTCTTCTTGTTGCTTGTTTAGCATTTCAAGAATTTGTCTTAGTTCGTCCATAACGGCGCATGCCTTATCTTTCGACATCATTTTATGTTTCTAACTCTTGTTCTGAGTCTAGTTTAAAGCTAGGTAGCCTATCTGTATATATAGAAAATGAATCCAGCGTTTACCTTGAGTGTTAGCGTCCGCAGATGCTTCCAGTTCCAAAGGCCTTCTGGGTTCGTGGATTGGGAATTCGTCGTCGAGGATGACCGTAGTCCAAATTAGTCCTTCCCGTAGGTATGGATGCCCTTGTTTTCCAAACGAAGCGATGTTTCACAATCCTGAGATGGGTGTTTCTTCCGGATTCGTTGATAGTTATTAGTTTCGTTGTTGCGGATGATCCTAGTCCCAAATAATTCTATTTTCCGTAGATGATGAATGTCTATTGCTTTCCGAACAAACAATTTTCACTATCCTGACAGGATCGCCAAAATGTAACGTAAAATCGACACTTGGATTGTAAGAAAAAAGATGGCTGAGTCGTAACCTAACTTTTAACTTTTTTATCGTACTTTTATTACAAATTTAACACTTACAACAATAGATTGACACTGAACCGGAAGAAGGGGTTGGACAATAACAAGAGCTAGAACAAGAACAAGAACGGTGAAGATCTGCATAACATAGTGGTTGATCCTCCTCCTCCTTCTTACGAAGATCAAAGGATCGCTAATCAACCTCTTTGTCCATTTGTCAACATTGTGGAACGCTCATTCGATCCTCCACCTGTCCTCGGCATCCTGTTGTAGCCTCTTCTTGTTCTCCACCCAGCTATGCCTCTCTGCCAGCCCTTCTTCTTCGTATCTCTTCTTCGCCTTATACTCCTCACACCTGATCTTCGCCTTGATGTGTATGGGTATACTGCCCGGTACCACGCACAATGCCCCGTGCGACACTGTCCTATACGCCGTCGACGTCCTCGCCAGCGCCGCCCTTTGGGCACTGATCACGATCTTCTTATTCTTCGCCATGTCAAGGGCAGATGCCCGAATGGGCGCAGCGTACAATACCACCATCTCCCACACACCATAATACAGTCTTCTTACAGAATCGGTGGGTCCATTCACATTAGGCAGGAGGCTCCTAATAGCACTTACGAACCTCTCCGCCTTATCGCACACTTGCTCCAAGTGCGAGGAGTATCTCCTAGCATTGTCAAGTGTTACCCCCAGGTATCTGATACCTTCTTTGGTGGTGAACTCCCTACCACCTACATCCAAATTAAAAACTTTAGGGACTCGTTTCCCAGTCAACAAAATGACTTCGGTCTTCTCCGTCGCCAGCCGAAGACCGGCGTCCTTCCACCATTTCTGACACCATCTTACCAGTTCGCAGACCCTGTCCCCGATCTCTTGTGTCTTCCTTATCGTGATAACCAGGGCCAAGGCATCCGCGAACGCAATCGCGTCCAAATCCTTGACCGGGTCCAGTTGGAGTTTGCTTTTAAATCTGCGGCTACCAACATCGCCGGGACTCTTCTCTTGCCTTCTTTTATTGCCGCCTCCAGCTCCTTGATGTATCCAGCAAACTCCTGTTTGCTCGTATTTGGGGAACAGTACCCGCTGATACATATCGTGTGCCACTCCACTCTGACGCCGACTAATCCCTTCTTGCTAATCTTGGTCCCGCCGATCGCTTGCCGTCCATTAAACAGAGTGACCCACAGCGATACATCCCCGACCGTATCGTTGAACCAATACGGTTCGGAGGGTTCAGAGATGACCACCATGTCCACTCTATTTTCACGTGCATACTGTTCCATCAGATCCTGGGCAAGCCTGCACCTATTCAAGTTGATCTGCAGGACCTTTATTCTCTATTACTTTCTTCTCACTCCTCTCCTGCCCTCCATCCTAACCATCGGGCAGGCTAACAAACCTGTAACATGCCTCGCGCTCGCTCCCTCTTGTTTGAAGCACATGGCACATCTCGGCTCCCTCGTACACTCTTTCATGAAGTGATCATTTCCACCACACCTCCTGCATAGCTCCTTGCCAGGACATACCACCGTGCACTTAGCAGCAGTATGCCCCAGCATGTGGCATTTTTAATACCTCTGTATATTTTGAAGGAGCCTGGCCGTCGCTATCGTCAGGCCCGTTCTAAACCTCATAGTCTCCTCTTCCTTGGGGACCACACTCGAGGGCACCACCACTACCGTCATTTGAGTCCTCCAAGGCGTCATCTTTAACGCCTTGACGTCTATACAGTCGGTCGGGGATATCCCGCATTCACCCTTTATATCCTCCACTAACTCCTCCTTGGTAGTTAGTGGGATTTTATTTGTAAAGTTACCCTGTTCACCAAGGCTGACACCTCCATCTGGTCGCTTAGAGCAGCCTTCAGCTTTTTGTCACTTCGTCCACTGCCACTTCCTTACTCGAATTCGATAAGGATGTGACCGGCTCTAGTCCTCCTCATGCCAGTCGTCCCGACTATCGTGCTTCTCATCGTCATAATTTTCCGGTAGATCTCCATCCACTCTCGACCCTCTTCGACCTTGATGAGGATGGCCTCCCTCCTCTTCTTTACAGGGGGTATCCTTCTACCAGCTCCTCTGGCGTCCGTACCGCTCCCCCTATCTCCGACGGGCAGCAATTGCAGCGGTCGCTTCTCCTTTCTACGACATACCACCCTTCGGAATCGCTCCTCTCCCTCTCGGAATATTCGGAAGCATGCGGCTGCCCGCACAATTCCGCGTATGATTTCTCTCCTTTCCAAAATACATTGCTGTGATTTTGTGCCTTTTGCCCGGAGATATCACCTTTCTCTTCGGCTGCTCCATCATCGGCCTCCGAGAGATATCTTGCCTCCTTATCTCCTCCTTATTTTCCGCAGTCATCATCGTCGTTATCCGCCAACACCTTTTCGTCTTCACCCGGTCGGGCTTCGTTCTCACTCTTCTCCCCGGTGTCCCCATACACTGCTCCAATGTGGACACTGAGCCTTCCACCATCAAACTCTTCTTTAGATCCTCATTTCTTTTCTGTCCCGACCTAATTCCTTGGCTAGCATTCTTAGAGCTTTGACCACCCCCATAAGAATTCTTGTCAAGCTACTAAATCACCCCCATAAGGATTCTTGTGAAGCTACTAATCTCGTATACTGTTAAATAAAACTTCTACTCTTTCTCACTGTCACTATATGGATCGTCAAGCTCCTCCACTATCTTCTATTTCACTGCCTCTTGGCATTTGTTTCCCGTATCTAGCGAGAGCGCTCATTACCACTGCCCTCCTCGCCAAATACCTTTTCCGCCTATCGCTCATTTCTCTCGGCGTGTTCTGACTCCCCTCAGAAACGCCGCCGTCATACACCTCTTTCTTTCCGCCAGTAGTCGGGCTCCTTAGCAACTTTTTGCTAGGCTTAAAGGGGTTAACTCCCTCCTCTCTTTCTTTGCACCCACTATCAGGTAGCACCGTGATTGTCACATCTTGTAACTCGACGTCGGAGATAGCCCTAGGCCTTTCGCTCCCCAACTGCGTTCTGTTATTTAGATCTCCGGTCGTTTTTACCGAACGCGAGGAGACCCTGGGATCGACCTTCCCCCGCCGTTCTTCCAGTCACTTGATACCGTCGGGTCAAGCCTGGAAAGCCACTCGATACACCGACGGGGCCTGGGGGCTCCGCAACCCCTGAGCCGTAAGTTTATTCCCTTTTCTTGACTTTTCCGCAATAGTTAAAAGTTTTTCATTGTCCATGAACATAGTCAGCCGTCACCAAATCTAGTCGTTATCCTTCCAAACATTAAGAAAATCATAGTCCTGAGTCATGTATAGCAACGTCGTCATCAAACATCCAATCCCTTCGACAGTCTTATTTCAATTCACATTTCTGTCCTATAAATTTCTTCTTTTTCATCTATGTACTACCATTTCTATACGTTTATTAAACGTTGCTTTATATATAGTTACTTTTAATTATATAACTTTAACTTAAATATTTTAAATCTTTTATATAAAAATTTTATTTTAATGTGTTTTAATATGTGAATTATGTGTGTATACGGGCTTCTTTTACTATTATTTATTAGGTAATCCCATAAGTTCATGCCGACTTTTGTGTATACATTTCATGTGTCGATTTATAAACATACGGCGATAAGGGACCAATGCACTTGAGCTTAGCTGATCAAGACAACAACGAGAGGGGGATTACATTTTTTCATGAAACTGAAAGGTATGTAAACAATCTTAACATATATAACCGCTCAAAAAACGGCACGAACTTATGGGAAAATCTAATATTTTATTCTATTTTGTTTTATATTATTTTATTTTATTATATTACATTACTCTCTCTTAACCTACGTTTAAATATTACTTAAAATACTCCGTAATTTTTAATAATTTATCGCTGCTTTTCTTTAAAATATTTGTCTATCACGTTCGGCTCCATTCTATATATATTTACTTTTTTCCATTATATTATATTATTCTCTCTTTCACTGCGTTCAAATATTACTTTAAATACACCGTATTTATTAGTAATTTATCAATAATTATCAACAATATATTTGTCTATCGCATTCGTGTCTATATTATACATAATTAATGAATAATATATCCACACCGCGGATCGCCACTCTCGTATGTTCATAATTTTTGACTCACCGACACACCGCCGGCAAAATGACAGCCGCCGGGAATCGATCTCCGGAGACAAAATCCAAGTACATATAATATAAAGTTCTCACGTACTCATGTTTCGTCGATCTCTGAAATTCTTTGGTTGTCCACTATATAGTAGTTCTACAACTGTCACCGTGTGGATACCATCATATGCCTTGGTAAGTCACTCACATACTACTTCCGCTGCCACTATGTCGACACAGCACGTGCGTAACACTTATATTTTAAGTCTCATATTTCTGTGACATGATTGTGTTGATGGTATATCATATGGGTTATTTAATGGAGCCTTGCGGACGTGCCGTTCTTGTAGGCTCCATGACCTGACAGCGATCGTTCAAAAATTTCAGGAGTTTCTTGAACGTAGGGATTGGGGTGGATTGTATCTTGCCCTTCCATATTAAATCGGTTTCACGATCTAACTTAAATGTGAACAAATACAGCAGCAATGAATCTGCGGTCGGTTGTCCGAGAGCTTCCAAGGCCTTGTAGTGGGTCTCTATCTTGGTTCTATAGGTCTGTAAATCTCGATGTGATGTCCGTGATAAGGGTGGCCCCCTTGTAAATCATCTCCTTCGAAGGTTTCTCCGCGATTTTAGCCGGTCTATTGTATAGTTGTTCCAATGTGTCCCAAACCGCCGATTAATTAACTGCTGCGTTGCTTAACGATGCTATAGCGAGAATCGCTTCATGTGTTAAACAAGAGCGGAAATACATGGATCGTTTACAGTCGCCAATACGAGGGTTATCGTGAACTGTGAAGCGAAATTGATCCGCCAAATCTGGCCAATCTTCGTAAGCTCCCGAAAATGTGGGTAGTTGAATTTTCGGTAAATCGACGTAATCTGTCACTCTTGCGCACGGTGAGTTTGTTATATTCCTTTGAGTTATCGGCTCTGATCGCTGTTTTGCCTTGTCGATGATATCTACTGCGCGATCCGACATGTCGTAGAATATTTCTTTCATATCAACGCGGTCATTTAATGGTATACTTTCATTCATATCGTCGAGTTCATTTTGACTTTTCTTAAACGCTTCGTGATCTATTTCTAAATCTTCCAAATAATGCTGAGTGGTGACTATAGACTTTACTTCCTCATATTTAACGAGAACCACTCGAAATTTCACTAAATCTGCCTTTAACCTTTCTCGCTTACGTTACAAGTGCTTTAAACGCTCTTCTAGATTAGGTGCCATAGCGGGTTTGAATGAATTGAGCAAGCTTATCTGTTGTTTGCGATACGGACGTTGATTCGATTATCGGTTACTGCTCGTTACTGTGTGCTTATCGAAGAAGGTGTTCCTTCCCGAAGGTTGACCCTCTTATCGTTGTGAGATTGGAGTTGTTGGAATTCGCTATGCTGCTGATTATCCAGCTGCGGCGGGAGGTGGCGTGCTGGCGTTCCTCGACCAATGGGTTATACCTCTTCGAAGGTGACGCTCCTGACGTCACTGACTTCGCTGTGGTGATAACGCTCCCGCTGCTGGTGTCGATGTATTCACGTGGCACTGTGCAGTCACTGTAAGTGCACTTTCTATTTGACACGTGATTCGGCTCGAAGGACCAAAATGTTTCGATCGATCGCGGAGATACGCAGCATTAGCCTCGTCTGTATTCAGCACGGTCGATCGAAGCTTAAAGGGCGTCGTAACCACTGTGGTGCGTTGAGTTTTTGGATCCCGTAAGTGGAGGGTAGCACTCACTTGACACGGTAGGTCTTCTTATTGCGAAAGCCAACGATATCGACGTGAATAGACGCACACGGGTCCGTCAGGCGGTCGCCATCTTGGTATACGGGCCCCGTTACTCATGGCAGGGTTATAGAATCATCATCAGCCTGGTGTCGATGTACGAACTAGTGGTACCATCTGTACGTACAAGTAACGATGCGTAGCCGTAGATGAGTATACTGAACGTGTTGTGCCATTTGGGGACTATTACAAGTCATGACAGTTAGGTATTCGACCACCGTGTGACACCTATGGAGCTGGGCACGTACTACGGTGTAACGAGAATTATATGACAAGCTACAGTCTTAAGAGTACTTATTCTCTTCACGTTTGCCTAACGCCCATTTAGTTTAAGATTGGGAGAGTGGGCCCTTTCCAATTATAAGGATTAATAGCAGGGAATAAACCGGATTGAGAGGAATTTAATAAGCGAAAGTTCCCGACTAAATGGTGGTTTACAAAGTATTGTTCTCGATACGCCATGTTGTTGTACGGCTCAGTATGTCTCCAGACGCGGTGCTCGAGGTCCATTGGCAACCTCGAGAAGAGGTCGTCACATTACGGACCACTTGTTTGTTGACAGAAATATCAACGCGGTCATTTAATGGTATACTTTCATTCCACCACAGTTTGTTGTCTGCTCTAAGTAAGTTTCACCGTTGTTGAGCTGTTACTTTGGAGACTTTTCCTGAAATTTTTGTTAAGAAATGCTAAGTTGGTATGACCGCTAGTTCTTATAAGCTAAGTTGGTACGACTTCTAACGACGCTCTTTTGTCTTAGAAGTCGACCACGTGCTAATTGCTAAAGCGCATCCGGTGAGTTCAGACGTTTTATACAAGGAGGTGAAATAAAGAGTGTTATTCAATCTGTGTTAATCAATTGAATATCAACCCCAACCCATATTAAATAACAATTTTCTCGCGGTTCGAATTTATTTTAAATAGTGTCTTACAGTGGCAGCTACTTCCCAAGTCGCGTTACAGGAAAAAACCTGGGAGCACGGGAAATTACATTGAACTCCAAGACAGTTAGCCTGATATAGTCGGCTGCCCGAAAGTACCATTATAATATTTCTTTTATAAGGAAAATTAGTGTTGGAAAAATTATTGTTTATAAGGTTTATAATCATTGTTAATGTTTATAAGGAAAAATCACTGTTGAAGACCAAGACTCAGTTTAAGGATGGATATACAGATGCAGTTTCCTATTGGCCATATGTGGGGTTAGGATGCTACGGGCTGTTGAGGTTATTCGATGTATAAAGAGAAAACGCGTGGATAATGTATAAGGTAGAAAATATATATATGTCGGAGATGAAAGAACACCGGAACCTCCCCTTTGGAATTTTGGGAGAATCCCGTAACATTGTAATCTAGATTCTACCAAAGCTGTAATTAAACAAGTGTAGTCATCCAGTCCGATTGTAATTGTTCGAAACTTGTGATAGTGAGCTTGGGCTCGAGGCGACAACCAGTCGCCAAACGTAGCCGCGGTCAAGGGATGAACGTTTTGTCTAACAAAGGCATGGAGTAATTCTATAGCTCTCCTTAAAAGAAATAGTCGTAGCGGCACGCGGCAGTAACATTCCAAGGGTTTCTGTCCCGTGGCTCGCCACACGCAGACTCTATCCTTCGGGTAAGATGATTGCCAGATGTCAACGCATCTCCACAGTATATGGTTAGCTAGCCTGAGGACCCGTTATAAATCTTAAGATTTAGTTAACTAAAGTCCTTCAAACAAACAAACAGTCTTTGTTCCAACTACGGGAAGATAGGAGAAATCTATTTTTCCCACGAACAACGCTTCCCGCGAGCAACTTTCCCTCAAGGGCGGTTAGCATCCTTTTCTAACCACCGATATGGAGATTGACCAATTGGCAGCAACGCAAATTTTCCTCACCTTCCGAACGAAAGTTTTTCTCCAAGAATCCGATGACCTCGTGCTTAGACACACCCCATCATAGTTTTTCTCCGCAGCGTCACCGCGACGGAGAGACACTTCTTCGTACGATATCATCAACGATTAAAGTATCGTTCTTACACGCAATGATTACTCCACGTTTTAACATTGAGTACAACTTAGACGTTGACGAAGAGTGTGGTTCGCTATCCCGTTGACAGCGGATTCGTTATTGAACCTAGGATCATTGTCATTAGCTTCTCGAGTATCTAATTATCGCAATTACTTGTCAAATTCTGTGATAATCATACTTGCACTAGTAAATATCTCCTCTATTGCATAACGACAACATCTAATCCAAATGAGGATTCGTTTCACGTCCATAATCCTAACCCTACTCTTAACGCCAATCCGACATATATACAAGAGGTTATGTGCTTTTTTCTTTGACTTTGCGTTAGAAACAAATTTCTGATGAATTTTTTTCACAAGGAGATTTAGAAAAAAATATGGGTAGTTCCCTCATAAAAATGATGGATAGAGAACGAGCATCTATACCAGACCTAGAAGTTCAATTCATTACAAATATAGTCACTCCATTTTTTATGTAAGTATATTTTAAAAGAAACTGACTTTGTGCTATATATGTATATACTTTTATTTTTAATATACATTCAAAGTAAAAAAATCGGATTTAAGATCTATTTTTACAGTAGAATATAGATTATAGATTATTCTTTATTTAGTTAATTGCAGACTTCCGTATGATTTGTTTCATTATTTTGTTTCTTAGTAATATTTGTTGAGAAATGCTAAGTTGGTATGACTGCTAGTTCCTATAAGCTAAGTTGGTACGGCTTCTAACGACGCTCTTTTGTCTTAGGAGTCGACCACGTGTTAATTACCTAAGTGTATCCGGTGCGTTCAGACGTTTTGCACGAGGTGGTGAAATATAAAAGTAATATTCAATCTGAGTGAATCTATTGAATATCAACCCCAAACCTATATTTAATAACAATATTTCTACATTATTTCCAATGGTACAACCACTTGTTGATGTGATGAAGTAATCGAGCTTTATGGAAAGTATTTAAAAAGCATATTCCAAAAATATATGAAAGCAGAAACAAAAGGTATTGCTATCCTATTGGATCCTACTTTTGAAGAGGAAGTATTACAACCTTATGTTTAAAGTAATACAGGTTTCTGAAGAAATTCTACTATCAAATTGGAATTAAATGAAACAACAAATAATAGTAGGTATACACTAAAGTAAATACACGATATTTTTACCATGAATATAAAAGTTTTTAAAATAAATAAATCGTAATATATTTTAAATTCAAAAGCAATAGAAAAGGCCTACTAATCACTAAATATACAAAGAATAGAAAAATTTATTTATTACAAGAACGCAGGCGTTCTAAAACTGTTTATTATAAATTTGATGTACACTGAAATGTTATGTTTATTATAGAGTATGTATATGTATGTACATAAGTATGTTATAAATTATAAATATTTTATTCTTTAAAGTCGTGTTCCTTAAATATGTATTTAGTATTTAACATTCTTTTGTAATATATTATTTATTGTTATTAAATGCATGAAAATATCAACATTATATGTAGTTCAAAACGTACATTAGTTTGTTAGAAGAATTTGTGCAATTTAAAAAATTATATATTTTATATGACTGTAATATAATAATCTCTTAAAATGTAAATGTTTTTATTAATAATAGTTCATAAACTGAGCTATACATTTAGTTTACATTTCTAAATTTGTATTTTCTATTTTGTTATCTGTATTTTCTTCAATATTTAAAGTTATATAATGTAGTATCGAAACTACTTTAATTAGTTTATTAATGATAAGGAAATTGAACAGGTGTTAACTGAACAGAAAATAATGTTTGTTAAACATGAACTAATCACAGCAAACGTATAATAATTAACACAACTGAATAATTAATCAACGACTCTCATTAACGCAATCCGCACTCTCTGTCATCTCAACTCATACTGCTGTTAATTCCTTTATCGTCCCCTATCAACCCCTTGTCTTTTGTCTTAGCCTTACTACGTACATGCTCAGCAACCGCTCGTTTATAATTCACACGACACCCCCCAGGCCCCTCATTCATCATACCACAATAATGTACAAATTGCACCAATTCTTTTTAACCTATTATATTACAACCTGTTATAAGTTCCACAAAGCTTTAGATACATTAACTTAATAGACTTTTATAGTGGCTTGAAGACTTATATTATAAATAATAATAATGTGAATTATACAAATATTAATTCATAATAACAATAAAATTCTAAACTTTACATATTAAAGAAATTACTATTTTTTCCAAAAGTTTACTTTTAGGAATATAAGCACAATTAAGAGAAATGTATGCGTTTCTATAAGAAAGTTTTAGCGAAGCTTTTATTCATATATGGAAACATTATTATAATATGAATTACAAAAACACATGCTTTGATGTGATAATGAATAATGAAATTGACAAAATGATTTAGATATGGAATTTAGTCAGCTTCATTAATAATAGATAAAACTTTCTACAAAAAATTCATTAAACATACTATATTTATACAACTTTAATACCGATTTTAAAACATTATATAGTTTTTATTAAATTATATTATATTAAATTATAAATATAGCAAACAAATAATTGTGTTAAATTATGGGAAAGATCCATAATCTATATTATATGACATATTACGTACATACATACGATATGTGTAACATTAATCACATGTATATACAACAATACAACGATATTATTACTTATTTAGTTATTACTTATTATTATTATATTAGTGAAATTTATAATATCGAGTTTTGATAATCACCAATTGTGTTATAGTGAAAATGTTGTCTTGAATAAACTGGTTATGTTTGATAACACGGAATACCAATTATTATTTTTGTCTTACTATTTAATGTTTAGTCTTTTCGCTGAAAAAGTTAGAGGCTAAAATTCAGAAATTACTTTACGGTCGGAATAGCACGTCTGCGGTCAATTGAGTTACTAAATCCTCGTCTCTGCATTCTCAATAAAAATAACATGACATAAATCCACATCTTAGTAAATACCATCTTTGGTAAATACACACATTGGCAATCAATGAACAGCATTCCTTCTTAGGCCTAACTTGCAACTCGCAACCCACAGGGGTTTGAGATTGGTTAAGATTAAGGGTTAGACGAATTGTACGATGGGATAAGGCTGCTACTAATTCGCCTAATTAGATAAACGATCACATTTGATTGTCTAGTACAAAGGAACGGACATATCCAAACAATCAGGTTTTTTCAAATAGAAGTTTCATAAGGTTTTCTTTCCAATAGAAGCACACAGTTTTTATAGTTGTCAAACACATCTGCATCGCGTATAAGTAGTGTTTGCCTAGAATAACGTCGTTTTTGTACCTCACAACCATACTAAGACTATAACTTGATTTTGCGAGAAATGTTTTTTATGGTTGGTATACCATTGTATAAATATCTCAATACCTGATCGTTATTTTTACAACCGCGGACGCTAACAGAAAATTATTTTACGTGTAGATACAATTATAGAAATTGATAATTGTTGGATTAATCAAATTACATCGGATGCGATTTAAATTCTAGAGAAAAATGGCGCTCCCGGGAGAATAGATGGCGTTAAACGCAATGATTCAAATTGAACTGAAAAGTCGTTATGTATTTAGACTTGTGTGTAGAGGATGGTTGATCGCGAGATTTATTAAATGAGATTGCTCGTTGTTGAAACCGTCAAGTATATTTTAAAATGATTAAATAAATAAGCACAGATAATGTTCGCAAAGACGCTTGTACTAGCGGATTCGCTAAGACAGTGTATAATCGCTCGCTGATAACTCGTTGGTAACTGATCGATACTCGGTAGATACTGATCGATAACTGAACTCTTTACGATTGCTTCCGTTTAAACTGGTATAGTATAAACTGGTCGGGGGAGAGTCGGAAAATTGAAATTCGTCTTCGTTCGACGGTTGCACGTAGCGGCGACATTGTTTTGCCCGGAGTTTATTTATTATTACATTATGTATGTCCTAACGATATTGATACTCCGAGGTAAAAAACAACAACATGATTTGAATTGTCCTCTAGTTCATGTACCGCTACATGTACTTTCAAAAAGCAAAACTGGCACAGCCCCGCTTGTGACACGAAATGGAGATTATCATTTTCATTCCTTTAACGCATTTTGCCATTGAAAGATACTAGTTTCTGTGACTTGTTTTATCTCTGTTATAAAAATTTATATTTACAATTTTGTAGTTTTTATGTAACGTAAGTAAGTAAGTTTTTGTAGTTTTTTGTATAACGCAAAATATTAATAAATATTAATAAATATTAATAAATATTAATAAATATTAGTAAATATTAATAAATATTATAATAATATAATATAATAGTAAAAAGTAATATTTATAAATGCTTCGCTATTTACTTATTTTATTTCCATTAAAGTATATTGTATTTTTCATTACATTACTTTCATTTTTATTTAGTGTAATGATAAACATATGCCTTAATATTCATTGACATTAGTGTAATTGTAAGCTTTACTGTAAATTTAATAAAATTGATAAGAACGGAATTGTTAAAAGTGTAATTAAACTAGATTCTATTCTCAACGTTACTTCATTATTTTATTATTGTTTCATATAAATATTTGTTTTTTAAATAATTTACATATATACTTCTAAGTTAATAGAAGTAAACACAATGTGTTTGTATTAATTGTTATATATGTCATAATTTCAAACATACTTATAAAGAATTTATTTGTAGATTTTAAATATGGATACTAGATCAAAGAATCGGATTAAAGCACTGATTACCAAGAATATATTGAATATACGTTGCTTGGGTGTTAAAAAATCTGTTAACAGCCATTTTGGGGATACTCTGAATTCTTTACATAGTTCAATTGCTCAAACACCACAATCTGACCCTTCAACTTCAACTACGCCAAAAGTTTTGAAGAGCCGTGCAAAAAGAGTCGCTTCAAGGATAGCTGCAATTAATATTAAAAAGCAGCAGTCGATATCACTTGTTGCAAAATTACGAAGGACATTAACTCTTGACGATGATAGTAATGTAAATGTTTGTATCATATTATGATGAAATTTAATACTTTTAATTTTACCCCAAATCTTATGTTACTAATCAATACTAACCTTTATATATAGTACCTAATAAAGATTGATATCGGTCAATTAATATGTTGAAATCTAATTGCTTAATGTATGTACAATGTGTATATAAGTTCCATTATAACGTTGTTAAATGTATTCTAAATTTTTAGAGAAAACGTGAAAGTCGATCTAAAAAAAAAAAAAGTGCTAGAAGTAGTTCAGAAGAAGAAGCAACAGAAGACCCTACAAAATATAGTAAAACAGAAAAGTGTTTTAAGTGAAACAATTTCAAGGAAGATCGCGGGTATTTCACAGACACATTCATAGGATCATCTTTCTATAAGAGAAGATGCAATACAGCTAGAAAAGTCTTCAATGACAACAAGAAATAGTAATAGAAAGAGAACTTTTTCACAGAGTGAAAACACGAAGATGTAGCAGCTAAAAGAAGAAGATGAGTGATTCCCTGAAGTGAAAAAGTTTTAAGCAAATATTAAGAAACAAAAAATTAAAAAGCGGCAGAACAGATCTATGACATTGAGCGAAGATGAAATACAACCATCTTCGGAGGAAAAGGATGCAGTTACAGAATTTCAGATAAAAAAACACGTATAAATCAAATATTTCATTCGATCCATATGGCAAGGTATCAGTGAAGGAAAGAAGTGAAGCATTTGAACAGGCAGGCACGAACTTGCTCAACTAGAATAACTAGAACGAAAACACGAGAACAAGACACTAGAGCTATTGCACAAACAAAAGCTTTGAAAAATGCAAACATTACAGAGGAAGCGATTGCACATAAATTAGTACAAAAATCACGTTTAGCAAAGCAAATGCAAGAGAGACAGCGCCAAAAAAGGAAGAAGAAACGTATAGCTCAATTACAACAAGCTCAAGTATAAAATTGATAATTTAAATGATGAATATGTACAAAAGTAAGGATACCAAAAAAGATATTGATTTTTATATAGTATAGAACATTAAGCTACAGTTGGATTAATTCGCAGGAAAAGGAAGAAAGAAGAAAAGGAGAAGAACAACAGCGTTTACAACGTTTACAAGAACAAGAAAAGGCGGAACGAATATTAAATGAACAAAGACGTCGAGAACAAGAAGCTGAAAGACGAAAAGAAAGAACTCAACTACAAGCTGCAGCTGAAGTAATGAAAAGCATCAGATGCTTACATGATAGGTAACATTACAAACAATATCAAAGTATTCTTCTGTTATAAAAGCACAAGCTATTATTCATTCAATATTTTAGACAAAATATGGCTCCAAACAGCATGGTCGAACCACTTACGCTTTGGATAGTGAACCTGACAACGATGAATCAGATGATGAATCGAGACCAAAGCATACAACTCCACATTGGGCACAATGTAAGTATTGTTTTACTCAATGAGTTGATAAACATTAGAACGCATAGAGTATTCGAATTTTAATCAATTTTAGCGCACATACGTGAAAATCAATTTGCAATGCAACAATACATTTTGGAGAAAGCAGTCTATAAATTCTTTGATAGCAGACAGTGCACACCAGATTTAACTGAAATGTTTCAAAATATAGATAGGAGTAGATTACAACGCACGTCCAGTGCAATATGGAAGACACCACCATGTTATTCCATGATGGAAAACGAATAAAAGGTATAATTTGTTAAATTGAATGTTGCTGATTTCATATTGTGCCTTAGAGCAAAAATACTTGTCATACCTTGCATGTAATATAGAAATGATGTTGCATTGTAACTATCATTAAAATATGTATGTGTTCTTAATATATCAATGAACGTAAGACTACACTTCTTATATTTTAGAACGATCCTAGGCATATATTATTTTTATTATACTAATCAAATTTTACCATTTTTTTCTTATTTATATGTATCTTCTTAAGAATAAATAAATAAAGCAATTAATAAATAATTGTTGTGATACGACTTTTTAATGAGAAGTAAATTTTATTAGATTTGACTTATTATCACTATTGTATAATAATTCGCGAGATACCAAACTTTAATGTATCCAGCATTGTGTGCTAAATTTTTTTAAATGGACTTACTCTCCAATCATATTTTCTGGTTTTATCTTTCCTTTCATATTAAATATTTTGTCGCAATGAAATATGACATTACTTACAAAAAGTAATCTTATAATAAATAAGGAATGTTGTAGAAATTAAATGCATTCCTTTTTTACTTGTTACAAGAAAATGATTTTTAGGATCAGTTGCTAATGCTAATGCACAATCACGTATAGAATGAATAATTGAGAAAGCTTGTAGAAATCCACCAGCAGGGTGATGAGTCCACACTTGTACATATCCTGAATCAGGATATCCAATATCAGGCCTAACCGGCCGAACATTTGAAAATAATATAGCTCGAACAGCAACAATTCGTGCAATATTCAATGCGGATACTTGATGTTTAGAAGCCGTGGGATATTGACTATAAACATTTATATTATGATTCAGATCTATTTTAGAAAAGTACAACTGCAATACCATGGAATACCTCTGTTTCGAAATGAATTCTTTCGTAACTTGTTCAGATTTTTTTATTTTATACGTTATTTCATCTTTGTGGTATCTTATCCTAAATCTATATAACACTGATTAGTTAACATTGTTTATTACAGCACGTTATTTCTAGATGTGTAATTTTTATATTATTGTAATATCGCAAAATAGTTTGAACTAGAGGTCGGTTGAAACTAGAAAAAACCATGTGAGTCATCCTTGTGTGGTTGGTTTATGTTTAAGAGTGCCTACGTGACTAAAGTCACGTAGTCCTTACATAGATATGAGAAAAACAATAGACAACGTGAGAGCAGAAGGACGATTTCGTGTTTTTCAAGGTGGGACGACCGAAAGGGCAGAGCGTGCGAACCGAAAAGTATGTGTGTTGCGAGAGTCAGAGTTGCTCGAGACGTCGAAGAGTAGAGTCGTAGAGTTGATCGAGACGTCGAAGAGTAGAGTCGAGTCGAGAGAACTGATCGAGTCGTTAGTGTTGTAGAGTTGTAGAGTTGTAGAGTTGTAGAGTTGTAGAGTTGTTAGAGTTGTTAGAGTTGTCAGAGTATTATCAAATAACTGCGAAGTTATTTGATATAGATACGAGTATCGCAATTAGTTCCAGTTAAGCAAATATCGTTTTCTGTTCAATTTATACCTGTATATTTAATTATATATTAATAAATTGTAAATAATCGGAAAAATTTGTATCCTTAATTTTCACGATATTACATTATTATAACATTTCTCATATTATTCTAGATCTTACCTTGACATTGGTTCGTCAACTTTGTATTTTCGATACGGTTGGCCCGTTTCTAATCTCCAAAATATTATTTTTCCATTAAATGTTGCCGTGGCCAACACCTGAGGGTACCACATGGTGAACAAAGAATATCATCGGTGTGTATTGTTCCCCAATTCTTTTTATATAAATATGCGCCAGAAGTTGCAAATTCTACGACTTGACGATCCCAACTACTATAATATATAAGATTCGATTTTTCAGCCAAACTAAACGGGTTATTTCACTGTACATAATCAAACGAATTTATAGGAAATATATTTGCGAATGTTATCAATAGAATTTGACAATTATTAAAAATGTTGTTTTTAATCTTGATATGTAATAGAAGATAATAAAATAGGTATGTACGTACCACTAAGTTTCAAGAGCCATGTTCCGCAAACAAGTACCAGTATTAAAATTCCAAACTTTCAATGTACCATCACGAGCGCCTGTTACTAGTAATTGTTCAGATTCATTGAAACAAGCAGCAGTAATTTCAATGTCATGAAATTGACCATATAAGAATCTACTGTGTGCATGCATTCCTAAGAATAAACGATTTCCAAGCCATGGATCCCAAACTATTATACAAGAATCTAATCCTGTCGTAACTACCTAAGCTTTTAAAAGATTTCGTAGAATATTTTCATTTCTGTAGATGTAGAGAATAAAAATTATACAAAGCGTATAAATTACCACTTCGTAGAAATGGTTATATAAAACGCGGCTGATTGATTTCGTATGTGTAAAACTATCAGATATTTCTTTGTTGGCTTCAGGATAGCAAAGAATCACTGTGATCATTGAGCCAGCAATGATCATTTTACGATTCAATGTATTGTACACCACTGTCATTGATGTATGTTCACCCAATTCGCTGGGAAGACCATTGTATGTCTGTATAAAATAACTTGACTTAAATTCTAATTGTACATTGATTTTATATTGTTATTTTTAATTAATGCTTTTTTATTTCTTTAGGTGAAATATTACTTGAGAAAAGTGTCTTTTAATGAAATATCTTATTATGAAAACCTGAATACAAGATTGAGCTAATACATTGCACACTTTGATACTCCCATTTTTCGAAAGAGAGTACACGTGTTTACCAGCATCTTGTACAACTAAGGTACTAATAGGTGCACGATGACCTTGGAAAGTACTATTTACTCTTCTAGTCACGAAAGGATTCCAAATCAGAATTATGCAACCTGGACCACTGGTTATTAATAACTGACCCTCTAAATAGATATATTTTTAAAAGGTACGATGTACATACATATACGTCAATAAGCGAGGAAAAGTTTATGCTAAAATACCTTCGCATAAGGTGAAGCAAGATATTCCCATGTTAACTTTGAACCTTTATTGAATCCTTGCTCCTGTAAGATCACTAAATAATAAAGAACAATTACAACATCTACTGCTGAACATGAAAGCTCTTAAATTTCCATAATGGGCTACTTGTTTCACCCAATCTGTATATACATTCTTAAATTCTACAATTTTCAATCCTTTCAGTTCACCCTATAATGTATGTTACAACATATTAAGACATGTTTATGTAGGAAGCATAAGTTTATATAGGATATTGCAGAACCAGTGATATATCTATCTGTCCTAGGACATCTTTTACATGTACATCACGTATGAGAATTCGAAAACGTTTGACCGAGAATTTCTTTCGAAATGCCAAAAATATTTGACGACATCGATTATCGAATAAACTGTGATTTTTTGTGAGTCTTGGTTCTTGCGCATACTTAACATACGCTACATCGATGACAAGTTTCTGAAGATAAATTATTTGCCTTGAGAACAGATTCATAGCGAATAAATAAACTATCACGTTGAGGTTCTTGTTTAAATGGTCCTCTCTCTATTAGACTAAAGTACATGACTTTGACAGATCCACTCATATCTCCAAGTACAATATACGAGTTCTCTTTGATATTTTTACTGAAATAATAATCCATACAAATAACAGCTTACTAATTAGCTTACTAGTTTACCTTCTCTCCTACGTCACGCCGTGATCTTTTGATATCTTTAAATAGAATTCGTGTGAAAAGCGTAAACACATTTCTTGGACACGAAATAATCGATTTTTACTAAATTCGACATCTTCATTCTTAGGCTGTCTATGAATAGAAAATATATCGCACGATAACCCAGAAAGTTAAATGGCTGTCTTTACGTGGAGTTATATCAGTATCACTGTGTATATCGCTTAACAACGCAAATAATTTATCGATATCCGGCACGTAGACAGTTGGCTGTCAAGCAGCGCGGGATGGAGTGCAGATGTCTTGTGCAACATAATAACTGCTATCCAGCAAAACTGTAGGTCGCTGGCTAATGATCACAACGGACGATGCCAGGTAACTTCAAGAAAAGAAAGAAACGAATTTTGACAAATTAACCGCGCTGGTATCTTGAGAGACCCACATTCGGAATATATTAAAACTCTGCAACGAATAAAATATTCTTAAAAGATGGACAATGTATGAAACAGGAGAATTTCACTCTCCAATCGTTGAGATTAATTTCCATTTTCTTATATTTCATCTAAACTTTAATCAAATCGCGATTAAAATCGATAGTGATCGGAATAAAATTTGCGATGTCGCTAGTATTGTTTTAAAAAAACGGAATTCAGGCGGTTTAACGTTCGTCGTTCAAATGCATCGTTAGTAACTTGTAAACGTTGCCGACGTTGTTCGAAGGCGTTTCATCGATACTCTGTAAATAATCCCGATTCAGTTGGATTTTCAGCGCTTTCCAATCTGTTTTATCGAATTTTTAAACGAAACGTAACATTCCTCGGACCCAACATTTCCATCATACGCGTATTTCAATAATTCCAATAATTACGTCGCTTTTAACCGACAAAGTGCCGCTCTGATCGCATCAAAGCGGAAAGATGAAATTTTCATAAGGGTCTAGGATTAGATCGATGCTTAGATAACAAATTTACCACAGAAATTATTTATGTCTACATCGGTGCAGCCTTTCGATAATCATAGCACGTAGGAAAATGAAACTTTAATGAGAAAAACAATCTCTTACTGTTTTTAAAAGAATCCAAAACTGTTAAAATTCCAAAACTGTTCGTATATACCTGTTGGAAAACCTGCCAACGTTCAGAGATTGCCAAAAGGCAAGGTTCTCGGAACTTGCAAAACTACCTATAGACGAAGAATAAGAAGAATAAGAATAGAAGAAGAAGATGGGAAAGAATAAAGAAAGAATTAGTTCGCGGGAGATCTCAATCGACATGGGGAGTCGATTGGAGTAGCGAGGCGAGAGAATGGCGCGTTGTGCTGTCTGGAACGGCATCGGCTGACAGACTGACAACGCATACGAAGGATAATGCGAAACGAATGGAGCGATCGATGTGTTGGCGATTGAAGAGAGAAGCTGACGTTGAAGCAGACGTGCAGCACGCTAATAAAGTATTCTGCAACGTATCGAGATGTACCGTCGCACGCAATGCGCCTAATACGCCAAAGTAGGCGAAAGTGAAACATTTGACGGTGAATGGACAGCCAGAAGAATGGATCCGTTAAAAACCGACGCGAATCCTGCGGATTGATGGATTAAACAGCCTCAGCCCAGGCACTCGTCGATATTTCAAGACGTTTCTAGCTATCGATGATCGACATCCGACGTGCTACGATCGAATTTGTTTCAACGTCGATTTAATTGATTTGGCAAGATACGCTTATCGCGCGGAACAATTCATCAAGCATTAAGAAAGCGAGTATTTTAAACTTAGCCGATACGCGATAGTCGTTCTTCGTTGGAATAGAAAGTACGGTTAGGTCGGGAGAAAGATGCTTGGTTATTACGTTCATCGATTGTTCGTGCTATTGAAATCGCGAAAAAGTGCAACGTACAACGACAACGACGTTTAATGCGCTTAGCATTAGCGTTGTACTTGTAACGTAAATCACATCAGAGACCAGGCCACACACCGAAGGCAGGATGACACCCAGATGTCTGCACGTCCTTGCCGCGTACCCTTAATGGTCTTGGGTGCCCACCAGGGGTCTTGGAATGTTCTTAGTTAGGGTCCTTCAGACCAAGCGAATATTCCTTAATTGCCTTCTTCCTTTTTTTACGATTATTGTTTTACTACGGGTCAACACGGAAAGTTGGTTTTCCTCACGTCTGGTACATTCCGTTAGCAACTTTCTCACGAGGGTGGCTAAAACCCTTCCTGGTCCACCACCCGTCTGATTATCCAACCGGAGACGGTGTCTACTGCCCTCACTTCTTTAACCAAAATTACCATCAACAAATCCGATAGTCCCGTGTCCTTAGACACACCCACCCCTAGCTTTCCTCAGACACAGGACAGTCAGTAAGACTCACTTATTCGGTACTCTCAGAATAGTCAACTTCTTTACCGATCTCTATCCTTACAGTCGCGTACTTAACATTGTAACTAAGTTTACCTAACGTGGTTGAAGTGAATTGTAATTTATGCGTATTCTTTTGTGATTGCTACATTCGCAATAAACTAATAGCTGTGATACGAATCAGCTGTTTCATTTTCACCATCCAACCTTTAAGTTACGTGACATACTCCTGGTGCGCCAAGCGGCCACGTTTATGGCATCGTTGTGGTCGCGGTCATCTGTGCTGATGCCTGCGAAATGTCAGCTTCGTTGCGTAGAGATTGTAAACGCGATTCGGAGAGGTCTCCCGAGCCGAATAGTCGTCCAACGATTACGATATCGTCGAGTAATCTGTCCCTGTTATATATATGTCGAACTCTCATTAGGGTTAGGGGCGTGTAATGAATCTCCATTTGAATTAGATATTGTCGTTATGCAATAGAGGAGATATTTACTAATACAATTATGATTATTACATAATTTGACAAGTAACCGTGGTAATTAGATACTCGAGACGCTAATGCCACTGATCTTAGGTTCAATAACGAATCCACTGTCAATGGAACAGCAAATGTGCTTTCTTCCAAAGTCTAAGTCGTACTCGACTTACTTGTCCACAGTAAAAGTATTACTCAACTAATTCTTTGTTAAAGCAGAGAGTATTCGCTGATCGTAAAGACACTGTGTAACCAACTGATGAGACCGTACGTGAATGTAAAAACTGTGATGGGGTGTGTATAAGAATGAGAGATCATCTAATTCGTCGAGGAAAGCCTTCGTTCGGAAAGTGAAGGAAGTGAACGTTGCTTTTAATTGGTCAATTTCCATGTTTATGGTTAGAGAAGCGGCAACGTTTAGCGACTAGTTGTCACTTCGATGCCAAGCTCATTATCACAAATTCCGGACAATTATAATCGGGTTTACTCATAAAGACTAAACTATTGGGGATTTTCCCAAGAATTCCAAAGGGAAGGCCCCGGTGTCCTTTCATCTCTGACAGATATATACGTATAAACCGCCTTTTACGTAAGAAACATAGAGTTTATTAGAAGTTCGAATTTTATACGTCCGAGGTAATTTTTCTTCAGTTTGTCCGAATTGCCGATGCAAAGTAGGACGATTCGAATGCATCGTTTTCCCATACATAATCGAACTAGAAGACTTGGAGAAAAAATACAACCAACCGCTGTTTAGCGCACGAGTAGCCTAAAATTCCGTACGATTTAATCTGCAATGCAGCATTGCACACGACACAATACCATTTTCACGTGCACGAAATGAACGTCGTCGCTATCGGAGCAGCAAACGCGCGAAATCAGTCATCGTTCAACATTTGCGAGTGGTCGTGCTTTTCGATGATTTCTAGCTGGAATGGTACCCATCAGGCGAACCCTCCAGCCCAACGCAATTATTTTGCGTTGAGAGCGACGGATTCGATCCAATTCGCACGGATTATCCGGCTGTCGAAAAAGAAGTGGTCTCTGACTTGTGCGCTATAGGTATACTTTGCATTTATTGCCTCTTCCCTCGGGAGTGATTTTGAAAACAGTACGCCGCTGGACTTAGTGTGCGTGCCGAAAGCAATACGCCGCTGAACTTAGAATCTGTGGGCGTAAAGCAATACGCCGCCGGTCTTACTGTGCGAGTGTGCTACAAGAACTAATATACTTAAACTTTCCAGTTTTAAGCACCGAACCGACACGATTGAGTGCTACTAGTCGAAAGAGTCCATCGTCGGTCGATAAGAACAGTACGGGTAAAGCTAAACGCCGCCGGTTGTGTTTGCGTCCGAAAAGTGATACATTGTCGAACTGTGAGTTTGTGCGTACGCCAAGTAATCCAAAATGTCGTCACGAGGGCACACACCACCCGCCACGAAGGCAAGGGCGATCCTGCAACCGTTAAAGATACAAAAAACGGAGGGCTCAACACCGGAGAAACAAAACCTCGAAATGAAAAAATAAAAGTGGACTGAGGAAGAGGAGAAAGATACAAAACAAGAAACCCGGCCACTATCCGATACAACCCGACCCGTACCCGATATAAGGGTACAAGCAGGGGACATAGAAATGAAGGTCCTGGCGTTCTACCTCGACCCCAGCAAAAAGATAAATAAAGAGCAGACCACAACAATCATGCGGCATTTCAAGGACATGAGAGGAATTGTGCAGGAGCTCCTGCTACACAACAATTATCTGACCGGTAAGCTAGAACAAAGCACCAGAGTAGTCAGGAACAAAGAAATAGAAATCTTACGTGCTGTAAATAAATTGTTGCAAGCATAACACGAGTGTGTGACGTCAATCCACATTAGAGGACAGATGTGTGCAGGTCCTCAGCGCGTGCCTTCAATAAACTCAAGAACACTCCACACACTCAAACTTTTAGTTTATTAACCCTGTAAGTCTTATTGGTTTACGGATGGTCCTTGGAGCAGTCCTTAGGTTTATTATACGTTCGTACAAATTACGGGGAAAAGCGGGTGTAGCGGCACTCGACAAGTAAAATACCGCCACTCGACTCTAACCATAGAGCGGACACGTGGCGCAGTTGTTAGCGTCTTAGGTTTCGAACGTTCGGGACCCGGGTTCGATTTCCGGCGCCCGTAGTCCGATTTTATTTCCACGCACAAGAAAATAGAAGAAAAAACAGCAGCGACATCTACAGCCCTCAGCCGACAACTATCCTCGGGACCAGGCCCAACCACCACCACAACTATCACGGACAACACATACCGCCTCAAAATTGGTGACCCCGACGTGATCGACAACGACAAGAGGGGCGACCGTGATAGCGCTACGAGCCTTCCATCATCGTGAATCTAAGACTGTGGCAATCTGGACTTGCCGCTACGACGAACACGAACGGCCCTTCCTTCAGCGAAACTCGACGCCTCACCACCGACTCACGCATGCAGGTGACTGGATACGACGCCTCACCGCCGACTCACGCATGCAGGTGACTGGATACGAAACGATGACCAAGCCAGGAGTGATGTAGCCATCGCAAAAAGTTCATGGGCATCACCACCAGCACGTCATACTAAAAAAGAGGAGGAACAGAGGCCCACGACCGAACGCGGAACGCGCCCGCACCGTATCGACAGTATCCACGGCCACATCGAAGACTTCGCGCAAAACATCACAGGCTCGACAACAATCGGCTGACGCCTTACCTCACTAAGATTATATCGTTATCACTGGTAAGGGAGTATGTAGCGGCACTCGACAAGTCAAATACCGCCACTCGACTCTAACCATAGAGCGGACACGTGGCGCAGTTGTTAGCGTCTTAGGTTTCGAACGTTCGGGACCCGGGTTCGATTCCCGGCGCCCGTAGTCCGATTTTATTTCCACGCACAAGAAAATAGAAGAAAAAACAGCAGCGACATCTACAGCCCTCAGCCGACAACTACCCTCGGGACCAGGCCCAATCACCACCACAACTATCACGGACAACACATACCGCCTCACGGGTATTTACCTAACGGGAAAGCTGGTTTTCCCCATGAACAATGTCACCTACGAGCCACGTTGGTAGGAGGATTCCTCCTCCTGTCTTCATTTATTAACGTGGGCTATAACCAATTGTCATCGCTGATCGTTACCCTCACTTTTCCTAACGAAAAGTGTGAACAACGAATCCACGTTGTTATTTCAAGGGGCACGCCCACACCGAGCTTTCCTCCGTGATAATACGAGAACACCTCGGGATTGAAACTAAAACCTCTCATCAGTCAACATCTCTCAGATCAGCCGCGTAAACTGTGTAATGTGTTATTTAATAAAGTTCAATAAAAAAGAAACATAGTAATTGTATTACGGCTCAACCTTCTTGTCTTTAAAACCGAAGCCTTAAATTTACGTGGCAAGAGCGTGCACAAGCAAAGAAAAGAATGCCAGCTGCGTATACTGCAGGAAAGAAGGGCGATCGTGCGGCTTCCAACGTGAACTGCCCTACGTACAAAAAGGTGTTAGAAGCAGCAGTTGCCAGAACGCGATATGAATAGTAAGACCAACGAAAACGGAAAAGGACATGGGAGAAAAAGGGGAGTAAGGATCCTGCATCATAACATGCAGCGATCCAAAACCGTTCCCCATGAAATCAGGACGCAGATGGGAGCTGATGGCGATGAGATCTTGCTGATACAAGAGCCATAGAACATCGACGGAAAGATACCTGAACTCGGAACAGGAGTCGCGATCACCTATCGAGGATCCAAATACGACCCGTCAATGGTGGCAGTAGGAGTAAATCAAAAAATATAACGCCACTCGAAGTCGCCGGACTCTGCACAACGCACTGCGTATATGTGCAGATAAGTGACGGAGAAACAGAAATTTACGCGATAAATCAGTACTTACCGCTGACCGAAAACATCGAAGTCGGCATTGAATAACTCGATAAAGTACTGAGCAGTCTCAGAGGTAAGAAAACCGTCATTGGCCAAGACTCAAATGCGAAATCACTGTTGTGGTGTAGCAAGAGCATCGACGACAGAGATGCTCCAGAGGTCGTTATAGCACAGTACGGCATCCACGTCCTTAACCAACCAAGGCAGACTCATACATTCGAGACAACTCGAGGGCGATCGAATATAGACGTGACTATGGCGAGTCCAGACGCAATACCGCTTGTGAAAGAATGGAGAGTTCACGAGGACGGAACCTCCAGTTACCATAGGATTCTGGAGACGCGTCTGAATTTCGAGGAAAGAAGTACCCCACTGTAGCTACAAGAAAAAAGTATAATACGCGGATTGCCAACTAGAAGGTGTTCAAATGGTTGTTATGGAGAAGAAAGAGGCACTTCGAGAGACAACCTTCCAGCAGGTTGAGGACGTCGAACGAATGGCCGAGCAAATGCAGGTAGTTCTGATAAGAGCCTGCGACGCGGCCATTCCAAAGAAGAAATGGCACTACAGGTCAGTGCCATGGTGGACGCCTGAGCTCGCATGAGCAAAGAGGAACACCTACCGGGCAAGAGGAAGATAATAAGGGGCTAAGGACCCCGCAACGAGGGAACAAGAGAAGCTGCGGTACCGGGAAATTAGAAAGGAGCATATAAAGACAATAACGAGAGCCAAGATCCAGAGTTGGCAAGAATTCGTAACCAAGGAGGGTAACGAAGAACCCCGGGGTATCGCATACAGAACGTTCACGGGTAAACTCAGGAGAGAAGAGACAGTGTCGACCCTACGAACGTCAGAAGGGGATACCTCCAACTGGCGAACGACCGCATCGGTGATATCTGACTCCTTACCCGACGATCAAGATAAAACCGATACGCCGGAGCAGACAGAGATCAGGTGGAACACGACAGCCCCTCCGAATGTCGAAGACACCCCAAAATTTCGGTTTGAAGAACTCATCGGCATTGTAAAACGACTGACGAAGGGGAAATGTCCTGGCACCGATCTAATCGAGGCAGAGGTAATTCAACGCGCCTGGGGAGGATTTCATCAGGAGCTCCTTAGGTTCATGAACGATTGCCTCGTCTAGGGGGTCTTCCCGAGAAGATGGAAAGCGGGGAATGTTGTAATCATCCCGAAGTAATCGGACCGGGACAGAAGTAGTCCGAAGTCCTACAGGCCAATCTGCTTGCTTTCTATGGCGGGCAAATTGCTGGAAAGACTGATGGCTACCAGTATGGCAATCATTTTCCATGAGCACGTGATGTTCTCGGACCGGCAATATGGCTTTCGGCCCGGGAGATCGATGGTGGACGCGATTACCAAATTTCGCGAAAAAGTCGATCAAATGAGAGAGAAGAAGTACGTCCTCGCAATTGCACTCGGCATATCAGGAGCCTTCGACAACATATAGTAGCTGAACGTAATGCACGAACTGAAGAGAACAGGCTGTCCTGACAACCTGTATCGGTTAACGAGGAGCTACTTTTCGGACACAATCGTGCAAATTATCGGAAAGAATGAAGCAGTCACCAAGCCCGTCACGAAAGTATGCCCGCAGGGATTGGTATTGGGTCCAAGTTTTTGGAACCTTATATTTCATGACCTGCTGGCTGAGCTAACGACGAGCGCCATAGAATGTGAACCGATGGCGTACGCAAACGACAGAGTGATCCTAGTCGCCGGAAACGCGAGGAACGAACTACAGAAAAAGGGAAAGGAAGCAGTTTCACGCGTTTCTACATGGTGTACCAGGAAGAAACTATCGTTATCGGCTTAAAAGACGGAAATGCTGCTAGTCAAGGGCAAACTGAACGCAGAGAGACCACCGATCATCAAAATCAACAACAGGAGTATTAGAATGGGACAAGCGATCAAATACCTGGGAGTGTACCTTCATAGCGGCCTAAAAATCAACTGGCATGTGTATGAAACAACCCACAAGTGCCAAAAACTATTCAATAGCCTCGCAACAGTGGCCAAGGCGAATTGGGTACTCGGACACGCGACCATGCGTACCTTGTACAAAGGACTGTTCGAGCTGATAACCACAAATGCCACAACCGGCTAGAGCGACCTGTTGAATGAGAAAACGAAGAACATGCTGATAAGGTCACAGAGGATGGCGCTCCTTCAAGTGACGAAGGCCTACAGAACAACGTCAACAGAAGCACTGTAGTCATCGCTGGGGCCATTCCGTAGATCTGTTAATCGAAGTTCTCAGTGGAGAAAAGCTTGAAATATTTTCGCAATGAGCATCCCCGATGAATGATTGCGAGTGTGGATGAGAAGGAGGAGCGTCGCAAACTCTCCTCGAAGGCAAGCTGCTCGCCAATCCCAATTCGTTCGCTGCGCCGTAGTTTAGAGATTGTTCAAGATTGTCGAAGCCCAAGATCGCTTGCCTCGAGAGATAGCGGCAGGTGGTCTTCTGCAGTTTGTCCACCACCACAATTTCTCGTTGAATCCGCAAATGCTATTATAGCTGAGATCTTTCGCATGCAAGTCGACGTTGAAGGCGTCGCGAGCTTGAATTTCCTCCAGATATTGATCCAAATCGATACGAGCTCCGTCGATGCGGCTTCCGAGGGATTCCAATTCGTCTAAACTGTCCAGAACTTTGCACACTTCGTTGACCGGTCTGGTTTTCAATTGTCTGTGTTTCGCTTCCTCCTCGGGCATTCTCCGTTCCACCGAGTCGCTGCCGGACGCGTTCTCCAAAGATATTCTACTGTCTCTAAAAGTGGAGCTGATGGTCCGAATATCTCGACGGAGGCCTATGAACCTCGATCTAATCCATCGGCTTGTTCCACGACTTCGGAGAGTCTCTGGCCGAGGTGTTATCCTTCGTCACCGCTACTTGCGGAGGCACCTTTTAGATTTCTAAATATTCTCGTATGTCCAAAGAATCCAAATCGTCCAACGAAGTCGGGTCTGAAAGCATTCGACAGACTGAACCTAGGATACCGTCGATCGAATCGAGATTCTTTGAGGATTCGTCATCGGCGTCCGAATTGTTGGACTTGAGGGCTCTTAAAATATCAAGGAGATCGGTCTCCTCGAATATGTCGAAGCGTCGTTTCTCTTTGAAAGGGATACCTTTCCATCGTCTTCTTTTCCCGACAACTGACTTACCTGCATGTATAGTGGCTCCATTGTGTTGTCAGACACACCCAGAGAAACACGTAGGGAGGGGTGTCCAAGGTAGAATAATCGTCAGAATCGTGTTTTCTACTTTCGTAGGTAGGTGCCAAAAGGGTCATACCGTCCTGCACCATCTCCATGTACGAACATTCCTCGTGGTCCAAATTGACAAATAGCCTCTCCATCATCTTTGGATTCGGTCTGTCATTGTTCGAATCTAATATAACTTTCCTAGGAGTCATTGGCAGATGGTGTTTTTCGGGACTGATATCCCCTTGCTTTACGGTGGGATTTGTAGTACCCATTTCTCCACAGAAAGGATCACCATGAGTTAACAAATATTCCGTGACGCTTAACCTAGCGTAACTGGGATTCGGTAAAATGTCTATATCCTCCGTAGGTATAGTTTGATCGCTCTCGCTCTTCTTGGGGGATTTTTTCTTGCGTCTAAAGGAAACGTCCCCCTTCTTCTTCATCGTGTCGGTGTACATTCTATGGTCGTTGATTGGCTGAGATACAACTTTATCGATCTGTAGGATCCTCTCGTCCTGCGCGTCTTCGTTTTTCTCGCGCTGATCCAGATCGCTGCCCGTATCGTACAGCAAAGCCTCTGAGTCGCTGAACACTCCACGATCTTTCACTTCCTGGTGCCTACCGTATTCCTGTCTTTGAACCTGTCGAGACTTCTTCTCGAAATTCGCCAGCAGATCCTTCACGGATTTGTTGCTATCCGTGGACACTTGCCTGGTATGGTCGTCTTTAACTTTTTTGTACTTGTAATCTTGAGAATCCGGATCACCAAGAGCCAAGATGCGGATTATCGACGACGTCTTTTTCGAACAGTCTAGCTTAGAGACGTGGGCTTTCGTCGCTTGAAGAGGAGACACTTTCAGTGGTTCCTGCATGACGAATACCTCCTTCACCGGACTCGAGCCATCCATGTTTAGCTCGAACGATCGTATCCTACACTGCACCAAATTCATGGTTTCCAGATTAGCCGCAGTTCCTTCTGGCATAAATATAAAGCCTATTCACCGCCCATTTCGTATCAGCGACGGCCTCTGACATCAAACTCTTAATCTCTTCCCACTCGTCGAGTATGACTAACACACAGTTTTCTCTTTCCGGCTCGACTCTTGATATTCTCATTTTGATATTCTCATTTCTTGATATTCTCTTTATCGCCGCTCTAGAGAGTGGTTCCGTTGATTGCTTGGCTTTAGACACCATCGGAGTGTTATAGCTGCTGCTCTCCGAAACGGAAGCCTCTCCTTCAGACGCGCTAGCCCTCTTTTCGACTGTTTCGCCTGCCGAATTCGCCGCCAAACTCGACCAGGTTACAAGGGAATTTCCCTCACCTCCGGTGGCTCCTTTCACGACCGGAGCTAGAAATCCCTTCTTGTCGGTAATAACCGAGACTATTCTCGGCGGCTCCCGTCCACCACTGGCCTTTAGACTGCCAGAACCCTTCTTCTGCACCACCTCTCATATGTCGTTAGTGAATTCCATGAGCTTAGTATTCTTCATGGGGGCGGGGGGGTAGAGGTACTCCTCACCCCTTTATTACCCTTTTTACTGCACCCCTGACTTCCTCCTCCAACTTTGCCGACCAATTCTTCATAACAATGGTCCCCGGTCGTACTTCCCGATTGAGAAGGGGCCTCGAGACCCACCCTCCTCTCGTTGTTTGCCCAGTCGCCAGATGACCGTCGGGTCGAGCGTGGAACGTCACTGGAAACATCGACGGTGCCTGGGAGCTCCGAAACCTCCTGAGCCGTAATTTTTTTCTCCGTTACAAACTTATCCATATTATTATAAGTGAAGCATAGTCCGGGGACGTAGCCAGTCGTCATACATATCATACATAATACATATCTGTCAATATCGCCACCCAAACGCAAGACAATTATAATCTATAATATATAATTATAATATACAAGCCAACGTCGTCATAATAAATCAGAAACCCTAATATGCAGCTATAAATTAAGTTAATTGACTGCATCATACATATAGTCCATATTAGTTATACTTTATGGACTATAATCAAATTATTAGTTATCTTAAACTATTAATTATAACTTATGGTAAACACTATGTATTATACATTTTGACCTACGTATTATATATTATTATATATTATCTATTATATTATTTTACTATTTATTTTATTGTTCATTATTATTGTGGCGGCATTCGACAACAAATACCGCCACTCAACACTAACTACGCAACGGACACGGTAGCGACGCAGGTTAGCGCTCTAGGTTTCGAACGCTCGGACCCGGGTTCGATTCTCGGCGCCCGTGATCCTATTTTTCGTCCTCGCATCAAAATAAAAGAATAATTAGCAGTACCCCAGCAGCGACATCTACAGCCGGCAACTACAACTATCACGGACAACATATCTTCGCCTCATTATTATGTGTGTGCACCAATAAATTATCGATCTTACGATTCATACCATTTTAGTAACTTAAATCTCTAAAAAAACGTATTTACTAACATTCACAACAGAGTTCGACTCTACGTTCTATATATTCACTGGTAGTTAGATTCATCACTACGAGTCGCCACTCTTATATGTTTCTAGTTCATGGTTCTACCAGTACGCCACCGAACAAGATGGCGGCAACCGGGGACCAAGGTCGTGTCATGCATATTTAAACATATCACGTACATCGACATGTACTCACGATTTTTCGGTGGTTCCAGTGGTTATTGGCTATTTTCCACGATGAGTACCTCCACTCGTTCCATTGGTATGCGGCAGCCACATCTGATCGTCATTGCACTCAATATTCACCGCGTTACTGTACGTATTGTACACTTTCAATTATTACCTCTTACTGTGTATATCCACTCACTTCCTATTATAATCTCTACAATCTATATAAATGATTTCACCATTTTGTCATAAGTGAGGATATGCCCATAGCATTCCGCCTCACACATCTAATACCAAAAGCGTGTTAAAAGAGAGTATATTATAGGTAATGCAATATACTCTCTTTCTCAACCTCTAAACCATACTAATTCATGTACCGCTTTATTTTTTGCCATAAATCTCCCCATAGTAATTGTTTCGACCAGTCGCGGGGAGACGCGATCGCGAGGAAACACGTCAACGGGAGTCGTAAATTCCCGCAACGATTATAATAATCGACGCCACGAGCAGATCGATCCCCTGATTTCCGTTAAGATAATAGGGGTGATTGTTGAGGTATAACGCTGTGGTTCACAGGGTTATAAAATTTATATATTTCCAACGACTTAATATACTAACGCTTAATAACAACGTGTTATAAAGATTGACTGAAGCGGATCCTTATTGAAGACTGACTTGACTTGATGCTTGTTGAAGAACGACGACTGACTTGATGCTTGATCGAGAAAAGACTTCTTGTAGGTGAGGATGAGAACTCCTTGAATGTGACTCGATTCGTCGGTTACGAGAACGAGTAGAGTGTTGAAGTTGACTGTCCTTTGGTTATGAGAACCAGTAGAGTTGACCCTCCTGATAGTGTAGAAGCAGTAGAAGAAGTAAGAGCCGTCGGAGCGGTAGCAACAGTGAGAACAGTTGGCAGAACCGTCAGAAGGTTGTAAGAACAGCGAGAACACTCGAAGGAACAGTGAAGAAACAGTTTCTTGTGATTACGGAGGAAAGCTCGGTAGGGGTGTGCCCTTGTGAACGTAGAATGCGGATTCGTAGTTCACATTTTGGGTAGCAAAGTGAGGGCAAAGATCCGCGATGCCGATTGGTTAGGCCCAATGTTGAGAATCAAGATAGGAGGAAGAAGCCCCCTACCAACGTGGTTCATGGGCGACCTCGTCTATGGGAAAACCAGCTTTTCCGTTAGGCAACTATTTGATTTTTCCCGTTAGGTAACTACCTGCTTTCTCCGTTAATCGTCAGAATGTACAATAGACCTAAGGACTGTTTTATGTACCAGCCATTAACCGAAAATACTTGCAGGATTAAGGGTTCCTGCAAGCGAATAAGACTCGGTTTATGGTGGGCCCTTAGGTTTATTGCGGGTCTCTCTAACGGTAACTGGGCCTTGATGGTCAGACATTGAAGGACGTCGCGCGGACCTTTTCACGCGACGTAACAGTAATATCCACACTAATTTTACTCCTATTAACAATTATAGACGGATTTAATACCTCCCACAAAACAATTCCTTAGCTCAACATAACCACCATATTTATTTCCACTATCCCCTGTTGCTTTAATTCGTGACATATATATTAATATTAGACCACTCAATAATCACCTAACATATAATAAAAAATCTGGTCAATAGATAAACATTACTCTTACTTCAATCCTACAGAACCTATTGACTAATAATTTAAACCTTTTAGGAAGAAAGAACCAGATCAGTAACTGACTCTCCGGATTCATCCGTCTTTGATTTGACCAACCATATAAATATATTTCACCATTTTCTCATAGGTAAGAATATTCTCATAACATTTGTTTCATATATCCGATATTATAAGGGTGTTAAAAGACCTGTTCTCCTTCTTTGACTCCAGCTCTTCCGTGATGCACTGATAAGAAAATTCTTTGATGACTCTGCTCTTGTCACGTAAAAAAATATTGAACAAGTGATTAAAATGTCACGTTCTTTTGTTTTTACTCAATTTGTACAGTAATTCGTGCTGGCTCGGACAGATTAAGACTGATTTGGACGATTTTGGGGATAGTATTTATATTCTTTTATTCGCGTGAGTGGGGAAAGACCTTGGTTGCACTTATCATATGTCCATGTGAACGGGAAGAGAGACCGCTCATGAATAGACGCTTGGAATTTGCTGTCTTATCGCATAGGTAGTCGAATTCTCCCGTGGCACTCTCATCGATATTGGAATCCCAATCGTCGGGTTTCTTCTTGGTGGTTCACTGAACCGTCTTCTGGACAGGCCAGGTGTCCGTCGCGTATCCGGTTGAGCAATTGGAACTCTTGCCGGCTTGCTCAACACCGTAAACCGTAGAAGTCTTGGGCATCCCGGACGATTTCTTCTTGAACTTGTCTTCGTCGATGGAAGAGGTATTGTGATCTTGCCTATCGTTTCTCGTAGTAGACGCCTGCCCAGAGGAAAGATACTCCAGAGAACGTTCGGTTCTCGGTATTGGAGGAAAGTTAACCTCCTCGTACCTGGAGGTATTCCGCCCAGATTAGGTAGAATGGTAGCGGTGGGGCTCGGTTGTCGGTCTTTCGAGACTCGAATAGCGTTCTGACTCTAGCGACCACATCCGAGGATGTCATCGTGAAGCGGATTTCCCGACGAATGATTGTGTCCGTGCTGGCGGGGGTTCCTTCAAACAAACACACGAGGACGTTCGTTACTCACATGTGTGATTAATGACAATTCAACCTAGTCGATAGAGTTCAAGCTAAAGTAGCACGCTGGAAGCGGTCTTGATCGTTACGAGAATCATTCGGAATTTAACAGGGATTCAGGATGTTTGTGTTAAATATCGAGAAAAGTAATATTAGGTATTATAGTTGTAGGAAAGAGCAACCGCGTTATTGATTTTACGTATTAGAAGAAAATAAGCCAATTTCGCAACGATCCATGAACCGATCCGACATGTTCTCGACAGCTCGACGACAAAAACAAGTATTACGAGCTGGAGGTTAGACAGCGATCACAATCGAACGCCTCTACGATAGTGTTGGCGATATAATCCTCGACATGCCATGCTGACCCATATTTTGCAAAGTAGTACGGCTGTAGTACGAGCATTAAGTCATAATGGACGGTTTCGCTATGTAATTCCAAAGGTGTAATCGTTCCCATTCACCAGTCAGCCCAGACCCAACAGCAGCAAAGAGAAGGTGCCCCACGAAGAAAATGTTTGCAGATTCAGCTCTTTTCTTGCGTCTTTTTTCTATCTTTTTTGTGCCTATTCTTCGGCTTCCTTTCACCTTTCTTAAAGTTTCTTGCTATCTACAAATTTGATCTACCCCTTGACGAGGAACAACTTGGCGATAGAGAGAAGAGCAGCTAGAGAAAGATATGAGAGCACAAACGAGGAAATTGCGAGCGTTGCAGTAGCGATGTCCGCTCGATCTCGATCGCGAAATGTCGCTAAAACGTATGCCCCTCTTTTTCTCCTTTTATTTCGATTCGTTCGTGCGTTCGTACTTGTGTTAGTTTCAGGAAGATGATTCAAGTAATTTTAATGAAAGTGTAAGAGAATTCATGATACACACAGATTAATTCGACTCTCAAGGCGCTTTATTCGGAAACTGGTACGTAGAAAAAGTATAACTCGTTGGATTCATGCGCAATCAGCATCTCCGCTCGTTCTTCGCTAACGTATCTCTAACGCGATACTATCGACTCGTGCAACACAATACAGAAGCGTTTTATTCGTTTTAAGGTTTATTTCGCAGAATACACACGCGAGTGCGTTAACCGTGTTAGGGCGGTTATACTCATTAGAGTTTGCTATCGTACTTGCTACAGTCCAACTATCTACTTAGAATTCTTTCAATCAGTAGACGCTGCACGTTCGTAAGCATATTTACGCAAAATTTTATATAAATCGTCCAAAAATTCTTAACTCGATATATTTCTTATGATACAACTAGCAAACTAAGTGTTAAAACGATCTTTCAACAGCTATACGACCTAATTTTGGTAATGAAACCGGGCGAACAATTTTTCTGGTTAATCGTAAAATTTGGTCCCAAAGTAATTTACGGAATTATACAACGTCAACGTACAAAGTAAAATCGAACAATCTAAAGAAGCTTATACGTGTAGCGAAAGGAAACTGGTCCGAGGAACGGCCCGTGTCGGAGAAACCACAACTCCAATAATAAGTTCAGGTGAGGTGTCCCAACCTTCGTCGTCGCTGGAGTAGCTGTTGTATCGCGAAACGTTGGCGACAACCTGGCAGTCGTCGGTGCTCTTGTTGCGGACATGTGGCCGATGAACGTCCTCTCCTCGCCTTCAGTGACGACCTTCTGCGACAGAAGCCTCGTGAGCAGCGAACTCGAGCAGCGCCTGCTGCTTGTAATAGTTGGACAGCTCGATCTATGCCCGTCCTCTGTTTGCTGATGCCGATGGCTTCCGGGTTAACGACGATTGCAGCATTCGCTGCTTCCATTCCAGTAGTCGCTTCATTGATTCCTCGCGCTGCAATCACATGCATCTTGTGGAAAAGTGTCTTACGAACCCGTTCTCTTAGGGAGCATTAAACACAATCACACTTTCTTTTTAAAAGATGTCAATGATATTTGTTAACTATACGGTACCAGGTCATTCCGTCTAGACATCGAACGGTAACTATAAACTCAAAAATAATTTCGTCTCGATGCGATTTAATTCCATTAGTTCGTATACAAAGAAGCTTATCGTAATATTGTAATCCTTTGGTCTGAGATAAAACGTCATTTTTATTCACTCTACTAGACTTCTTCGCTTATATTAGTCGTTCGAATTTTTTAAAAATCTTTCTTTTAAATTAATCCGTATATTTACAAGATTGATCTTTCAGGTTCTCCCGAGACAACTATAGATGTCAGGAGTGCCATTTAAATTTCGTACTTGTAAAAATAACTTTTTCACCTGTACACCGATGCATTCTAAACTCTTGAAACGTCTAAAACTCGTCCCATACGAGTAATATTATACGATTGCGTAATATTCTAAAAGCATGTCAAACGTATCGGCAAGTTATATGGTCGATCAAAAAGAAACGACAAAAAAAACCGAGTAACAGTCTCGAAGACTGATCCAAGAAGAAATAAAAGTGATTCAAGTTGGACGCACAAAATAGGGGCACGAGGTAATCAGTGAGTAGCGAGAAACGTCTGACGATCGGGGAACCGCGCTAACAGCTCTGCTCGCAACGATGACGATGATCGAACGGATCGCAGTGAAGGCAGAATCACGAAACGCGGCGTGACATAAATGCAGTTACTCGGCGTGCAGGTTGCACCTTCGTATGATTCACCTTTTCGTGCCTGTGCAGCCTACGAATTATTCCGTCCGTCAAACAATCGCCTTTGTGAATTTCTAAAGCGTTCCTCAAACATCCGATCATTCTATGGAATCTCAGCGGTAGTTTACTACGCGATTCACAAAAACGTTGCTTCGCTGCGTCGGAGAATGTATCTATAGCAAGTGATTATTGCTATAGATTATTGCAGGACTCATTCATTGATATCGTCTTCTCGATTAGATATTACGAATTTGCAGATATTTCGGTATAACGAAGCTATTTTTCTGACTTCTTACTACCATTTGTAAATATTTCGAAGGATCAAAAATTTTTGAAAAAGAATCAGTGGAGAGAAAGTTTCAATTAATTTTGTATGCCACCGAATGAAGCGAATGGGGATACTACAAAGCGTAGCAATAACTCGGTGTTTCCAACTTCCACTCCGTTACTTTCTATCGCCCAAGTTTATATGGTAAGCGGTATCACAACTCGAACACGCTAAAAACTAAACGTGAGCACTTTTCTTCTCTGCGTTTCTCTCTATAATAAACACGCGTTGCAAATAATTAGAAAACACTCGTGCTTCAATTGTATTTTTAACTCTAATCTCAGGTCCATCGTCAGACTCACATTTTATACTTTGCTCCGACAAAGAACTAATTTTCGAACTAACCGTAACTTATCGAAAATCAAGCTGACAACTTTCCACATCGACTTTAATAAATTGTAGATGCCACGCTGCACTTTGTAAAATATGAAAAACACAATAATCGTTTGGATAAAAGGAGGAAAGTCCGAGAGAACGAACCTGCTGTATCTTTCATTCACCATTCCGCGAGTCCTGCTCGAAAGATTGTTTTCCGTAGTCGTAGTCGTTATGACATCGACCACATCTTAATCTACATCAGAGATAAGACTTCCTCCCTCACCTTCGGGTTCTTTTGTACACGTTACCACCTTATCGTCATAATTTACACCGAGCCCCTTGTGACATCGACCCCGACTTTCGGACTCTTTTGCACACGTCACCATCATAACCTACACCGAGCCCCTCAACATCCTCAAACCAAAACATATATAAGTCGAGACTTTAGCTAGTTCAGGCAGTTGTTGTACAACCTTTCCCTGATTCAGTATATTATACTACCTCTGTAGGATTATTGTAATCATTGAATTTATAATAAAGTTTGATAAAAGAAAGTTAAGAGTGGGGCGACGGCTCAACCTTCTTTTTTTTGTAATCTAAGTCACAAGTTCACGTGACAATATGATCGAGGAAACGCGAACCTGTTCGTCTACGTAACTGATTTTTTCTAGTAAAATCGTGTTTCACATTAACTTTGGACGAATTAATCAAGTGAAAACCCCTATCTGGTTGTGTAAGATGCATAGAGCCCGTGCGTATTTTCCATTTTATAATGAATGTCTCGTATATACTGCTCGTAAAGGCAATCTGAAACACTCCAAGTAGATCGCACGAATAAAAGACTGATAAAACTTTTCCTCTTCTTACGATCGCGTTCGTTTGCTGTATATGGGTCGGGGGACATGGACAAAATTCCAACCGCCGGTGCTAGGCAATCCCACGTAGCGGCGACATTGTTTCTGCCCGGAGTTTGATTATCGTTATACTTCTCAGTCAAGGCTAAGTCAATGTCCTGAGGCAAAACAACAGCACGAGTCGTTCTCGACTCGCGTCGTCCTTTGACTCCTGTGCCGCTACATATATATGTCGGGTTGGCGTTATGATTAGGGTTAGGATTATGGGTGTGAAACGAATCCTCATTTGGATTAGATGTTGTCGTTATGCAATAGAGGAGATATTTACTAGTGCAAGTATGATTGTCACAGAGTTTGACAAGTAGTCGCGATAATTAGATACTCGAGAAGCTAATGACAATAATCCCAGGTTCAATAACGAATCCGCGGTCAACGGGATGATATATGTACGTTCTCGCAACGTTCAAGTCTGACTCTTTGTTAACAAGACGTGAAATATTCACTGATCGTAAAGACGTTACTCTTTTCGTCGATGGGATCGCACCAGAGAGAATGACTCTCCTTCCCGATGATGCCACCGAGGAAAACTATATGGGGTGTGTCTAAGGACACGAGATCCTCGGATTTGTCGAGGAAAGCCTTCGTTCGGAAGGTGAAGAAAATTGGCGTTGCTGCCAATTGGTCAATCTCCATATCGGTGGTTAGAAAAGGATGCTAACCGCCCTTGAGGGAAAGTTGCTCGCGGGAAGCGTTGTTCGTGGGAAAAATAGATTTCTCCTATCTTCCCGTAGTTGGAACAAAGACTGTTTGTTTGTTTGAAGGACTTTAGTTAACTAAATCTTAAGATTTATAACGGGTCCTCAGGCTAGCTAACCATATACTGTGGAGATGCGTTGACATCTGGCAATCATCTTACCCGAAGGATAGAGTCTGCGTGTGGCGAGCTACGGGACAGAAACCCTTGGAATGTTACTGCCGCGTGCCGCTACGACTATTTCTTTTAAGGAGAGCTATAGAATTACTCCATGCCTTTGTTAGACAAAACGTTCATCCCTTGACCGCGGCTACGTTTGGCGACTGGTTGTCGCCTCGAGCCCAAGCTCACTATCACAAGTTTCGAACAATTACAATCGGACTGGATGACTACAATTGTTTAATTACAGCTGAGGTGGAGATATATGTCCGTGGTAGCGGTTGTAGTTGCCGGCTGGCTGGGCATGGTCCAGAGAGTAATTGTCGCTAGGGGCTGTAGATGTCGCTGCTGATTTTTCTTCTATTTTTTGTGCGTGGAAATAAAATCGGACTACGGGCGCCGGGAATCGAATCCGGGTCCCGAACGTTCGAAACCTAAGACGCTAACAACTGTGCCACGTGTCCGTTACTTAGTTAGAGTCGAGTGGCGGTATTTGGCTTGTCGAGTACCGCCACAGGTATATCTTGTGTTTAGTCAGCCTTATAATGTTATTGAAATGACTCGTTGAAAATTTCTTCGTACATTTTAAAAAGCCTCTCCTCTAAAATTTACCTTTTTGCGAAGTGCACTATTAATGTCAAGCAGCGATATACGGTTTGAATATCTTTCTGCTTCCTATTTATCGATTGAAAAATATTTACTGAAAAATATTCCGTCAATTTTGGAAGTTTATTTTCAAACTCTTCTGTCTCATTATTTTAAAAATTCCCATTTTCTCTCTGCATTCGAATCTCTCCGACGCTTTGAAATTTCACATATAATAATTTGTGAGTGATATACTTTTAAATAATAATTTGTCACAACACTCGTAGTTTTCTGACAGTTCTGAGATAAGTATCGAGGATCGTAGTCCTTTTACCAGAAGGTTCATCGTCTCCTCTGCTCCGTGGCTGGTTTTTTCTGGAACATCTTTAAGCCAGTTTGAGGGCTTCTTGTGACATTTGCTCTCGAAAGTGCTCTGAAATTATATATCCATTTGAGAGTTTAAGTTAGAAAAATTTACCAAATGTCCAGCAGTGGCGGACGTTAACACGCCTATCTTTGGCGTGGATTTCTTAATCCACCTTAAATTGGTGTTGCCAATTTTGTCTCCTTCGACTGCGGCAATCCATTCCGTTTCAGGGCGAATTTCATGTTCCCCATCAGCCATAAGTTAAATTATTGACTTTCGCTTTTTCCGTGGCGGCCAGGACGTGCTGGACGTGTACCGGTAATCGGTAATCTAGTGTTGAGGGTATAATGAGCTTTTTCATGTGCCGTTTTATCCATCTCAGATGTATCGTGCGGCTACGAAAAATTACAACTGGACCAATCCTTTTTACAAATACCGTAATAGCGGAAGTTCATCAGCGCGTTACCAAGAAATTCATTTCGCTGTTCGTAGCGATGCTACTGAATACAAGAAGGCCGGACACCGGCTCATGCAGAGCAGATGACGGGCGGACGCTGGAGGAAGATTTTTGAGGTAAAATGTTTTAACTCGATTTCAACAAGATAGCATGCAAGATCATCCGATTTGACATCCCCCTGACAGTTCTTTCTCTGGAGGATGTTAAAGGGCGAGAGGAACACAAAACAAAGTTGCAGACTATCGCAGGAAAGGAATATCGGATGATGTGCTTCGGAGATAAATAAAGCAATGCTGCTAAGTGTCTCTAAAAATACGATAAAAACAATAAAAGAATCCCATTGAGGTTCAAAGGAGGCTTACTCAACGATATTTATAATTATTTTTCCAACAGGTTATTAGTTATAAGTTATTATCGGTCCTTATAAAGGCCAGCAAGTTCTAAAACGAAAAATTTCTCGAACAAAATATAGAAAGGGCTACAGTGTTTGTCAGAACGTGAATCGTGTCGATGTAATTCTCAATTCTAACAGCAAAAAGCAATCTAAAATTTAAAAAAAATCGCATTATAACTACATTCTAGGTAAGCATAAACCCAGACAACGGGAGTCGTAAATTCCCGTTACGATTATAAAAATCGATACCACGAATAGATCGATCCCCTTATTTCAGTTGTGATAATAGGGGTGATTAATGTGGTATGACACTGCGATTAACAGGGTTATAAAATTCGTATTTCCTACAACTTATTACAATAACACAAGTTAGTAACGCCGTTGCTTAAGATATAGATGACGAAGCAAAGGATTACTCGTAGATGAGAGAATCCGTGTATATGTTGACTTTGACTTTGACTCTTGACTCTATTTCCGCTTTTATATACTTACGGAGGAAAGTACGGTATGGGGGTAGTTTTAGAACGAAGGAAGCTGATTCGTTGTTGATACTTTTCGTTATGAAAAGTAAGGACAAGGATCCGCGATACCCATTGGCTAAGACCGTCATTGATGATTGAAGATGGGAGGAGTAAGCATCCTGCTAACGTGACTCATGGGAAAATCCAGATTTCTATTAGGCATTGTTTGTAATGTAATTTCTATTAAAAAATGTCTGGTTTTCTTCCATTATATAATTACCGGTTTTCTCCGTAATTTGTAAGAACGTACAATAGACCTAAGGACTTTTTAAGTACCAGTTATACACCGAAAATACTTGCAGGATTAACGGTTTCTGCAGATTTACACGACGCGGTTTATGGTGGGACCTTAGGTTTATTGAGGGTCTTTCTATAGGTGCTTGGGCCTTGACGGTCAAACATTGAAGGACGTCGCGTGGACCTTCTCACGCGGCGTAACAGTTACGTATGATATAAAGGATGTAGACGATACTTTGAAATACGACACTCCGGTAGATGAGCACCGAATGTACTTTCGTAATAGAGCAAGCCCCTCGTGATGTAACAGAGCTAGTTCAATTGAACGGACTGACTTTTCGCTCTCATGCAATTACGGAGGACAGCTCGGTGTGGGTGTGGTTTTTTGGACGAAGAAAGCGGATTCGTAGCTCAAACTTTTCATTAGTAAGGTGAGGGCAACGATGTGCGATATCCATTGGTCCTAGTCAATGTTAATGAGTGATGAGAGGGGAAGAAAACCTCCTACCAATGTTGCTAGTTGGTGTCATTGTTTAAGGGAAAAACCGGATTTTCCGTTAGATAAATCTCCGCTTTTTGCGTTAGATCACTACCCGCTTTCTCCGTAATACTTAAGAGCGCATAATAAACCCAAGGACTTTTCTAAAACTGGCCATAGACCGAAAACATTTCTAGGATTAGAAAATCCTTCAGGACAAACATATGTGTTGAAGTGGTCATCACTTCCAAGAAAACTCTGCATCTGGTCTTTTTAGTTTTCTCAAGCACCGAAGCCATCGACAGCGTATTGACAAACGACTGGGACAAGGACCCACCATAAACATAAACTTTTGGTTTATTGGCCCTGTAAGTGTTATTGATTTATGGATGGTCCTTGGAACAATCCTTAAGACTATTAAGGGTACGTAGTAAGGATGCGTAGACATCCGGATGCCATCTTGCCCTCGGTGCATGACCTGGTCTCTGTGACATGGGCTTCGGGGAGTTCAGTTATAGGGTAACACTGCTAGCGTGCGGATCTGGACCAGCTCAAACTGTATTCATACTTGTAAATATACTTCTCTATTAAATATATTTTTCTACCTTACAATTTATTCACGTGTTTCTCTCTTTATACATCGAATAATCTCAACAATATGAACTGAAAACGTGTGCTGAAACAATGACGTTAAAAAGTTAAAGTATTACGGTGAGTCCTTGGATTTATTGAGGGTCGGAAGGACGGTACGTGGACCGTTGGCTGTCAAGCAACGCGGGATGGAGTGCAGATGTCTTGCATAGCAACGGTATTCATATTTATTCTTTTTTTCTTATTTATTTATTCTTATTTTACCAAATGTCCTACTGGACAAATTGTAAAATTTAAACAAAATAAATTAAAAATATTGGCTTGTCAATGCTTCAAAATAATGAGAATCTTAATATGAATCTTTCTGTACTCACAGTTATTAACATGTTGCCTGTCGATCACGAAAATTCTTCTATTTTCACGGTTGTCGTTTAGAGAGAAACGATTTAATTATATAATAGGTATATTTAGCAATAAAAAAAATAGTTCGGAATATGTTAACGTAATATGTAGTGATTTATCGTATTTCCGTGTACATAGACGGACATTGAAATAAATTTCAAGTAAATCCGAATAGACATGTTTTTACCACTTTAATTTACAATTCTATTATCTTCGTTCAGTTAACGTGCGTTTTTATGTGATAATTTATTATAAAATATTATCTTTCCTCCTTTCATTATCTTTTTGGGTATCACATTTGCCAGTAGTCAGTCGTGGTTACTTCAAAAGCAACTAGATCATCGCTTCACTTGGATAGCATTCGAATGTTTTCTGAATGTGCAGATTATTGCTCGAGTGCCAAGAAGACTTGGTAACATTAACGATTGATGAAAAATATCAAACACTTCTACATCATCAACGTCTGATGTCAATGTTTCTCTCAAAAACGAATATATCAATGATACAAACTATTACTTGAAAAATTGAAATAGTGCAAGAGGATAGAATTTATTTCAGTTTTTATTGCACGTGAGCTAAATACTTTTTCCAGAATTCCGAGAATAGAAAGAAACTGAACTCTCCTGGAATATTGGTTACATGAAAAATATATTTATTCCAATTTATTTATTCTTTCAGAAATTTTGTTATTCGTATATAGTAGGACTAATTGTAAATTTCTATTGAAACAGTTATTGAAGTTACAATGTTGAAATATACAATAAAAATGTTTAATGTGGCTCAGAAATCACAGGAATCTCAATTCCTGGATTTTTCATTTTTATATTAGGGATCTAATTTTTATAGCAAACTAAACTTTATTAAAATTTTAATTTCTTTTGCTATTAAAATTCCACGTTTAAATAGGAATATACTTTTCATGATCTTAAACATTCTAACACCGAAAGGTAAATTTTTATGAACAAATTACAGTTTATTCACATATGTGTAACAAATTTCAGTACAAATATGTAACATATGTGTACATATATGTGAACAAACTGTAATTTGTGTGTACACATATGTTACACATATTTTATTACAGATGTAAATATATTTTGTATACATTTTTCATAAGTGAATCTCAGGGATATTCTTTACATATTACGGTAATTATAATTATTAGTAAAAAAGAAGAAAAATATGATTGCAAATTTGTCAAATGTGAACTCTCCATTCTTGAATTGAATACTATCATTAAAGTTGTGCATTTAATAGAAATCAATCTTTTAGTACTTCGAGCTTTCAAAATAATTAACATTGCCATTAAGAGCAAATTATGATATTCTGTTTTGTTCCAGAAAACGAAGGTTTCCTCGAGTCACAATATCGATGAAACGGCCATAATGGTAAATCACATCGAATTGCGAGTAGGTATATAGGTTCTTATAGGAGTAGGTAGGCATATTGTTTCTTTGGAGTCATTCAATCATGTCATAAACTAATAGATTTGAATCGACATGAGTAACTGATGGCATTACGCAGAATTCTTGAACAGAATCACTGCTGCTATTTATTACACTCATGCGTGTAACCTGAGTGTACACTTTCGAGTGGTGCGGTAGTGATTATGCATTGGTCTAGGTCGCGTACTTACGAGTATAAACGCGATCGTCCATACGATAAATCTAAAGAAAGTATGTGTGTATAAATGAACGACGAATCAATAAGCACAAAGATTAAGTCGCACTCTCTTCATTAGTTTTTCCTTTTCTCTGATCAGAAGTGCGAAATCAGTCGAGGCAAACAAGTAGTGACCAAAGAAGATGTTTCAATTGTGCTAGTGAGGATCATTTAAGTGCTAAGTGTCCGGAGAAAAAAAAGGTGTTACGTGCTTTAAGTGCAACGAATTTGGACATATTGCGACGAATTGTACATCACGACCAAAAGAGTCTTACGTCATTTCGAGACCTGAGAAGAAGGAATACATGAAAGAAGTGTCAATAGATGACTGTAAGTTTATATCGTTAGTGGATACGGGTAGTGATCTGACATTTATACGATTAGACGAGTATGCGAGGTTAGGATCACCACCTCTAGGTAATTGTAAACATATGTTTGAAGGATTTGGTTCCACTGACAATGAAATCTGGGACGAATTTACAAAAGTAATGACGACCGACGGGTATGAATTTCTAGTCACGTTGCATGTTGTCTCAAATAAAGTACTGTCAAAACACAGCCTGTTATTGAAATAGATCTATCACACGTACATGAACCGCATTATCATGAAGTGATTCGCGATATCATTAGGAGGTATAAGCCGAAGAAGTAGCGGAACGTTGGGATAACTGAAAAAGGTGGTTTAAAAAGTGACAATTCCGTAGTACGAGAACCGCGAAGACTGGCACCGTCGGAGAAAAAAGAAGTGGACGATTTGACAGTAAAAGAGTAGGATACGGTGCGTAAAGTGTGTTGGACGATCACGCTCCGAACTCATTTCCCATAAACAGATGTAGTAGTATCTTAAATGGGTCTAGAGTAAGGACAAGTAATGATGTTTTATTTGGAGTTAAGTTTTAGTTTAACAAGCAATACTCAATACAACAAACTGATTACAATATCGTCGTACGTTTTATTATCGTACTCGGCTCTCAACTCCCCGATTCATACTCTCCGGCTCCTCGACTCACACTCTCTGCGGCTTCTGCACTCACTCCCTGACTTCCCAACTGACACTCTGACTTCTCAACTAACACTGACTTCTAACTGATACCCCCCGTCCTAGCATCCCTTTGTCTTTTCTTAGCCCCACCACGCATGTGTTCCACGAACACTCGTGACCAGGGTCACGTAGGCCTTTTCTACGAATCTATTCACCTGAAGGACCGACGACATATTGATGCACCCGACGGCGTTTCGGCTCTCGTGAAATTGTTTATGGTAAACTCGATATTTCTTAGGCCCTTTTCCACGATACTACACAGATATATAGTTGTGAGCCAGCAATCGAAGAACAGGAAATCGGGTCCTATACAGAAGATCATCACTCAATTCATTTAGAAATCAAGAAGCGTGCTGAAATGACAGATGTACGAAAGAAGAGTAAAATAAAATCCTTCAAATACTTCGTAAGCCCGTCAAAGAGTTTCGCACTTTGTCTCCCCTTTACGAACAATATTCCTGATCAATGTAATCCCTTGTCTCAGTAGAGCGCACGTGGAGTATGGACAACCTGATGGACAGCATAGACCCCTTCAAGGAATTGTTCCATGTTCATTTGACGGAGATGAACGCATTATTGCTAAGATGGCACGAATAAACTCTGACAGATTTGCCACAAGTGACTTTGGACGTCTAACAGACTTCGAAATTGCGAAATTCATTACCAATCCGCTTGTTTCTAATAATCGTAGGTTATTACTGCTGCAGTCCCTCTAAGCTCTCTCGTTTGAAGTGGTCCTGCTGGCAAAGACGAAGCTCACGGAGAGGCATAAGGTGCAGTTCAAGGGTCTTCGTTCCGAAAGGGTTTGGCCACTTGAACTCGAAGTTGGGGACAGAACGGCTTTATCATTTAATTCATTTCGATTAGCATGGCATTTAACTTTGAGGCGATAATCACTAAACACGTACAGACAAGGGGAAAATGGAGCTTTCAGTTGTCACGAGAAACCTAGCGAACAACGCGGCTTTTCAAATATTCTATTTTCGTTGCAGGCTCTTAAGCTTGTGGAGGATTAGTCGAGGATAGATATTGCGAAATAACGAGAGCGAGATATTGCTGTCGTAATCCGTCAAATATATTTCGAATAACTAAATAAATTAATTTATAGCCGTAGACGTGAGTCGTTAATACAAAATATAAGTCGCGGAATAAATACTCGTTAATATTCGTCGCGTAACTCGATAAATACTCGGAGATACTCTTCGATACTAAATCGCTCGCGATCGCGTCCGTGTATTTATACTGGTCGGGAGAGAGTCGGAAAATTCAAATTCGTCTTCATTCGACGGTTGCTTGTATCGGCGACATTGTTTTGCCCGGAATCTATTTGTTCTTACTGAACTTTCGCACGTTCGCGGGGAGACGCGATCTCGAAGAAGCGCGCCAACCAGAGTCGTAAATTCCCGTTACGATTAACTAATCGACGCCACGAACCGTTCGATCCCTTATTTCTTGTGGGATAATGAGGGTAGTTAAATTAAAGATAACGCTGCGATTAACAGGTTAATATATATTTAAACGAACCAACAACTTCGGTGTAATACAAATGAATGTTTGATGTAAAACAACTACGAGTGAGTACGACCTGAGACTCTGTTCGTGTTACCGCGTATGGTAGTGTATTTTGTCGACTGACTGACTTGAGGTGATAAAATGCCCGGTGACTCGAGGTGTTGTAGACTCGGTGGCTTGAGATGATAGACTGACTGATTCGCTCTTATGTTTTTCCGGAGTAAAGCTTGGTGTAGGTGTGCCCTTTGAACGAGGAACGCGGATTCGTTGTTCACACTTTTCGCCAAGGCAGTGAGGGCAACGATCCGCGATGCCGATTGGTTATTACCCATGCTAATGAAGAGGGATATGAGAAAGTCTCCCACCAACGTGGATCGGGGGTGACTTGGTTCCTGGGGGAAAAATAGCCTGTTTCGGTGGACATGTGTCCGTTTTTCCCGTTCGGCGACTACCCGCTTTCTCCGTGATTTTTAAGAGCGCCTAATAAACTCAAGGACTTCTCCGAAACCCAGACACAAACCAGAAAAACTTCTAGGATTCTAAATTCCTTCCAAACAAGCAGTTTGACTGGCAAACATGTGCGGAAACAATGAAGCTAAAGTTGACGATTTATGGTGGGCCCTTGAGTTTATTGAGCGTCGGGAAGACTGTAGGTGGGCCGCTGGCTGCCAGGTATTGAGGGATGGTGTGCAGATGTCCCACACAACGTAACCTAACGATCTTGATACTCCGAGGCAAAACAACAACATGATTCGAATTGTCCTCTGACTCATGTGCCGCTCACAATTATATCTATATTAATCTGTATTTTTAAAAGCAAAAAAGAAATACTACCCTATTTTAGAGTCATGTACGATAACTGCAATCACTGCTGAGGTATATTTACAGGTTTGTTAGACCATAAAACTGCTCACTTATTAATCTATTTGGAGGATGTAGTAAACAATTTGTCATTTGTCTCGAAGTAAGTGTAATGCTTTGGGCTCATTATCAAATGGGAATGTGACGGATTTTAGCAATTGCAATTTAAATAGAAATTTGGAAATAACTATGATTCAGATTTATATATATTCTAAATTACACACATTACACATTACAAATACATATTGCTTTGTTCACGACTTTTAAAGTGGACTGTATAGTAGTCTGTGAGTAAAACAAAGAGATTGAATTTCTATATATCCTGTTCGAGGATCTGAATAACTATCGCCAAGTGTCAAGGTTTCGAACTTATATCCTTCATCCTCTTTCACAAGGATACCAAATCCCTTTCCCGAAAGCTGGCTGAAAGAATTTTGACCAAGAAAGAATTAATTCACTTTATTAACATTGACGGCATTGAGAAAAAAATGAAATCGGGTATTTGTTAATATTTTTATATTGGAATAATTGCATCGTAATACGTGAATAGTAAAGAATCTCTTTTACTATTTACTTACATATGTCGATGTTAAATAATTTTTTATTTCAATCGCAGTTGCAGATTACCTAGAGACACTTTTATTTGTAGTTTTAACTTTGGTATCGAAAACGACCAAACAAATATATTGTCATCTGAATCAATGCTTTGCGACCAATATTTTAAATCTCGAATCCAATAATGTACTTATTACATAAAAATTATTATTTTAATTATTATTTTCAACAACTCGTATGTAATAAGACATACAATATATTAATTATTGTCGCAAGGTAAATATATTCCTTCGATGGATGTATATAATGGAATTATTAGTTGTTTTTAATGGCTATTATTTTAGACAAATTTATTTTATTTCTATCAATTTCTTCTGTAAATATGAAAAATATCACTAAAGTGGATGCAATTGTGCTAAGGGCATTCCACTCTTGTTAAGAATTGTGGATCTTGATGGGCGAAATATTGTTATGGAAAGATTGAATTTACACTTATGATTAACATTAACGTAGACATATTTATTTTACGGACGATTTTTAGAATATTCATCGATACATACTTGCACGTGTCTCAGCACCTTCGTCTCTACCAGACCTTCTATCGACGGTTAACTGACTGAACGTTTACATTCATCTGTTTTCCAGATGCCGCGCACACACATACCTCCACACACCGATGCCCACACACGAACATCCCTACTACGCATCCGACCCAGTCCAGCACACAAAATTATACATATCTCAACACACCTCTTTAATTTTTGTGCTGTATATTCATTTCCTTTTGTGAAAATCAAACCAATTTTAAAAGTAATCTTAATTTTCTGGTTAAATATAAGTATTTCAAAATTCTCAATGCATATTTATAATGTGTCCCGTCGTAACTGTTTTGAAATCGACTTAAATAGTTTACTATTTTCTATGTTATATCATTTCGCTAATGACTCTATATAACTACTTTGATCTAATTTCATCTCACATTTCTTATGATCGTATTCAATGTTTATTCCTAAATAAGTTTTTACTTCACCTAAGTCCTTCATCGCAAATTTATTTGACAATTTGTTTTTAATTTCGTCGATTTTTCCTTTGTTTTTTCCACATATTAATAAGTCATCTACGAATAGAATTAAGTATATAATATCAACACTCTCATACTTCATATACAGACAATAATCACTCTCACTTCTATGAAAACCTAATTAATTTTTATCTTTTTTTATACTTGTCGAAACATTCATACCAAACTCTTGAACATTCACGCAAACCATATAACGCCTTTGATAGTTTACATACTTTTCCGCTTTTATAGTTCCGTTTAGGAATGCTGTCATCTCCACTTAAAGCTTCTTCATAGGTTTGGGGATTGTCTGCGTTAACTACATTCACATAAATGAAATATGAGCTCGTTTGGCCATATCTTTGAGGTTTCCTTGTTTCCCGTCCTGACCTTCTCAAATTATTTCCTATGTCCTCAAGTTTTTCCTCTGATTCGTTACTTAAATTTCTCTCCGTTTTTATTACAACCTGCTCGACCTTTTCGTCATTTGTTTCACTTTCATGAATTTCGTTTGTATCCGAATGTTCGTCAATATCCTTTTCCGTTTCATTATCCGATTCATCTTTTCCTTGAAATCCTACTAAATTATCATTTTCACCTATAAATTCTACGTGTCTTGCAATTGTAATTTTATTATTAACTAAGATTCTATATCCAACGTTTTCATAACCTACAAGTATTCCGATATCTGCTTTTTTGTCCCATTTCGAATTTCTTTTAATTTCAGGTATTCTTACAAAAACTCTACTTCCGTACAATCTTAAATTATTTATATTGGGTTTCCTTCTAAACAGTATTTCGATTGGTGTTTTATTTTCATATGTTTTCGCAATGGATCTATTTTTTAAGTACGCCGCGGTTCTAACTATTTCCGGCCAATATTTGATATTTAGTTTTGAATCGTGTAATAAACATCTAGCGGAATTCATGATTGTTCTATTGTAGCGCTCGGCTGTTCTATTTAATTCGTGAACATAAGGTGGGCATGGTTCTAGGAGAATTCCCTTTTCCCTAATTAGATTGTATATGTTTTCATTCATATATTCTTTTCCATTATCACATCTTAGTCTCTTTATCTTCTTACCAGTAAGATTTTCAACTTTATTTACATAATCAAGGAAACAATTGTAAACCTCATCTTTCGATTTCAAAGTATAAATCAAAGCGCACTTACTGTAATCGTCTATAAATGTTAAGAAATATTTAGATCCATCAAACCCGGTATTTTTATGAGGTCCATTTAAATCGGTGTGTATCAATTCTAAAGTCTCGCGTGCTCTACTACGGTTATTCTGGAAAGGTAAATTGTGCATTTTATTTTCGATACATATACCACATTTTAATTGTACTTGCTCTAATTTTTCTGGCATTCCCTCAACTAACTTTTTCTTACACATTGTTTCTAAATAATTAAAGTTTACATGTCCTAGGATTCTGTGAAATTTTTCCTTATTTGTCATTTTTTCTACATTTTTAGCGTGAGATTCTTGTCTTTCAATATAACTATTTATTTTATATAAACCATGATCTTTGATACTTTCCGTATTTATTATAGATCTTTGAGGTATTTCCTGCTGAGACTATCTTATTTTTATTCGTTACTCTCGCATAGCTAACCAAGTTATTATCCATTTCTTTCACGTAAAACACATTGGACATTGTAATTTTAATCCTTCTTTTATTTACTTCGAAGTAAGTTACAATTTTTCCAACTTTTGTCCCTTTTAAGGTTCTACCGTCTCCTACTTTTACATTTATCGGATTCTTCAAATTTTCGTACTCAATAAAATAAGAGTCATCATTTACTATGTGATCTGAACATCCACTATCCAATATCCAATCTATTTTTCGCGTATCGCTAGTATATACTGTGATATTACCCTTACTACTATCGCGCTCTACTCGCGTTAGGAAGGAATCAATTCCTTGGTCGTCGTGGTCCTCGTTGTTCGAATAATCTGCGTCGTGTTGACTTGCCCCGTTGTAGCGTTGTTGCCAACCTCTGCTTCGTCCTCGTTGACCAAATCCACGCTGACCATATCCTCGTCCTCTTTGGCCAGAACCTCGTCCGCCGCGACCCCTATTCTGCTGCGGCTGATACGCACCTCCTCGCCATTGCGCTCCTCCATTGTTTCCGCCTCTGCACGTATTTGTGCAATTTCTTACCACGTGGCTGTACTTTCCACAGCCATGGCACATTATGTCCCTTTTTCAACTTTAAATACATTTGACCTTTTTGTATCACTTTTACACTCGCTACGCTTTTCCCACATAATAATTTTATTTTTTAAAAATTCACAAGTCCTATCGCTTTCTTTCAATGAGTCGATTAAGTCATCAACATAGATCAATGATTCTGGTAGTGTTTTCAACATGTAATCGAGTTTTTCACGTTCACTTACGTTTGCACCAGCACTCTTTAATTCGTTTATCGTTTTTTCAAATTCCGCGAAAAATGAACTTGATTCTTCAAAATCTTTCAACCTCATCGTGTCCAGTCTACGTCTTATACAAAGTTGCAATGCTGTTGATTCCTTCATATACATCTCATCAAATTTTTTCATTATTTTGTAAGCAGTGTCTTGATCACCAACAAATTCTAATTGCTCATTTGTTATACTACAATAAATGTAGTTCATCGCGCATTGATTCATTTCATCCCAGTTATCTTTCGCATCCGTGTCCATTCTCTCTCGTGTAGCCGGTTCATAACATTTTTTACACTTTAAATACATTAATATTCTTTTCTTCCACGCTTTGTAATCACGTCCGTCGAATACTTGAAATTTAATTTCATTGTCCACTGGCATCTTGATTCGTTTTCTTTATCTTGACCCTTTTTCTTCTTTTTCAAAAATAGTTCTCTTTATTCTACAGATTCCTTTTATTTGTTCTGCCAATAGCCTTTTTATCTCTTCAGAACTTATTTCCAATTTTTTCAAAATCGACTTTCTTTTATATATTCACTCCCGGCTACACGTGGTTCCATAACCTTAAATCTCGTGAACCACGCTTTGCTACCATGTTCAGAAATGTGGATCTTGATGGGCGAAATATTGTTATGGAAAGATTGAATTTACACTTATGATTAACATTAACGTAGACATATATTTATTTTACGGACGATTTCTAGAATATTCATCGATACATACTTGCACGCGTCTCAGCACCTTCGTCTCTACCAGACCTTCTATCGACGGTTAACTGACTGAACGTTTACATTCATCTGTTTTCCAGATGCCGCGCACACACATACCTCCACACACCGATGCCCACACACGAACATCCCTACTACGCATCCGACCCAGTCCAGCACACAAAATTATACATATCTCAACAACTCTAAATCTGTCAAAAATTCAAAATGATATGTTAATGTTGATAGAGTTAATATTACAGCACATTGCTGTTCGATTAGTCTATTGAATATTTTGTGGCGTCACTCGACAACAAATACCGCCATTCGACATTTACTACATAACGGACACGGTAGCGAAGTGGTTAGCGCTCTAGGTTTCGAACGTTCGGGACCCGGGTTCGATTCCCGGCGCCCGTGATTCGACTTTTCTTCCACGCATCAAAATAGAAGAATAATTAGCGGTAGCCCAGCAGCGACATCTACAGCCGGCAACTACAACTATCACGGACAACATATACCACCTCATATTATTCACTATCGTGCGCCGTAACTTCCTTTCAAGTTTGTTAGGAAGATGATACAATTACACTGTTTATGTGATTGTGTTTTTAAGCGTCAGAGGGCGTCCAGGCCTTAGTTGGGACAAAAGACGATTGGCAGTCGTTAGAAGCATCTGGTGGAAGTCGGTTGTCAACAAGCGTGCGTGCGATTAGGTTTTCGAGGTCTTCAGAGTATAAGATATACGTATAACTGTTGTGTGCTAAATAAAGGAAATTATTTGTATTTCCGAATCCCTCCTATACCTTTACATGGTAATAGAGCATGGTTTATAGTTTTGCAAGTTGTTTAGTTGTTTAGATTTTTCAATCTTGCGAGTTAATTCGAGTGAGTTTCAGTAAGGAAAGAAACGTTCAAAGGATATAAAGAGAAAAAATATACTTCGAGCACGTAGTGAAAAGGTTCGATGAATGGTATGTGGAGATTCGTGTGTATGTAAATTAACGACACGTTAATACGGACGTCGTTAATTTATTTAAGACACTGCTATACAGAGAGTCCGTTATGTTAAACTTAGTCGCGTAAGGTTCGTTGCACATATATTTGATATCGGCCATCGATAAAAACTCTATAATCGCTACGAGTCGTAAGCATTAAATATCGTCGTCGCGATCGCGTTCGTGTATTTATATCGAACGGAGGAGAGCCAGGACATTTGAATTCGTCGTTGTTCGACGATTACTCATAGCGGCGACCTTGTTTTGCCCGGAGTTTACTTGTTCGTGTATTTCGTCTATTCTGACGGTTTAGATAATCCGGGGCAAAACAATAACATAATTCGAAACGTCCTGTGACTCATGAGCCGCTACAGGTACTTGAAAGAGTCGACAGCACTACAGATCGTATGCAGAAGGAGATTGGAAAAGATAAGACTTGAAGCCTGCTGTGATTTAGCATCGTTCTTTAACGACTTCGAAAAATTAGTAAACGAATTAAAAAGTGCGGGCGCACAAGTGAGTGAGAAGGAAAAACTAAATTACATGCTGAATACGTTACCCGAAGAATGCAGCTACATAGCAGATATAACAGATGCATTGAAAGAAGAAAATCAATCGGTAGCGTATGTGAAAAGTAAAATTGAAATAGCGGAGAAGAGGAATAAGTCCAATCGAGGAGAAATGCAAATCAACGCCATTTCCGCAAAAAGGGAAGGATGCTTCAGATATAGAAGAATAGGACACTTTGCGAGAGAGTGTCAAAATGGCATCCAAGCGGGAAGGAGTAACAGTTTATGGCGTGGGTCAACACGTGGTCGCAGCAGAAGAAGAGGAAACAAAGGAAATACAAGCAGGGGACGTGGAGATTTCCATCGTCAATCAACAACCGGCACGAGCGAGGATGGCAACTCAAGAACAGGCACATGGATAGCAACGGCGCACGGAGCACACAGCAGATGAATGAGATAAGTGACAACGAAATAATGTGGCTATTAGCAGTTGTATCGATCATATAATTAATAATGTAAATTATTTTGATAAATGTATTGACCTTAAAGAACCAGTAGATATATATTTAGGCGATAATAGACCGGTAAAAGCAACAAAAGTAGGAAATGTTATAAGCTATTTTGAAGCTTTTGGAAAGCGAAATAAAATAAATATGAATAAAGTTTTTTATGCGAAAGAAATGTCCGCAAATTTGATCAGTTTAGGCAAGTTAACAGATAATAAGAATACGGTTATTTCAAAAGGAAATATTGCAAAAATAATAGACGAGAACAATAAACTTACAGCTGTAGCGTTCAAAGAGAGTGGGACATATAGAATGAAAAGTATATTGAAAGGAAAGGAGCACATAGCAAACAGTGCCGAACGCAGTACGCAATGGTATGAATAAAAAGGAAAGATGGCATAGGATGCTAGGACATGTAAACTTTAGATACATAAATATTTTGGGTGAAGAGCAGCTGGTGACAGGTATACCGAATAAATTTGAAAAGGAATTTTTGAAATGTAAGACGTGTATAGAAAGTAAAATGCGTAATTTACATTTCAAAAATAATCGAATTATGGTTAGGGAGATAATGGAAATTATTCATACGGACGTGTGCGGTCCCTTTAAGACTACCGCATTAAATGGAGAGAAATATTTTATTTCATTTATCGATGATTATAGTAAAGTAGCGAGGATCTATTGTATAAAATCAAAAGATGAGGTCTTTGATTCTTTCGTACTGTTTGTAAATGAAGTTGAGAACTTAACGGGCAAGAGGTTAAAAATATTGAGATGCGATAATGGAAAAGAATATTTAAAGAATCGAATTTATAAATGTACTAGAGATAAAGGCATCAGAATAAATAATTGCCCAACCTACGTACATGAATTAAACGGGTCAGCGGAAAGGTATAATAGAACAGCGATGGACATGACGCGTTGCTTGTTAACGGAAGCGAAAGCACATAAAAGGTATTGGCCGGAAATGGTTTGTACAGCGGCATACTTGAAAAATCTAATACTGGCAAATACTATAGAGAGAAAGACACCTTTTGAAATATTCTTCGGGAGAAAACCAAGTGTTGAAAATCAACATCTATATGGAAGTAAAGTTTTTGTAAGAAGACCAGAACAAAAAAGAGTTTCCAAATGGGATAAGAAGGCAGATATGAGAATTCTGTTAGAATATAGTGAAGTAGGTTACAGAGTCTTATTAGGTGGAAAAATAACAGTAGCTAGACATGTAGAGGTCATAGAAACAGACACAAAATGTATCGGTTTTGTGGAGAATTCATTCGATGAAGATAACGATGACATTGAAGATAATGATTTATTGGACAGCATGATTAAGGAAGAGTTAGAAAGTAGGTAAGATGAAAATGATAACAGCCCTGAAAGCTTAAACATTCTTAGGAGATCTACACGTAATAAGAGAACTCCAGTAAGGTGTCCAGAAAAAGAAAACATTAGTGAGATTCATGCAAATTATTGTAGAGTAGATATCCCTTGTACATTTGAGGAGGCGATTTATTGTGAAAATAGTGGAGATTGGAAACAGGCTATGGATAAGGAAATAGAATGTCTCTATAAGAATAAAACTTGGAGATTGGTAGAAAGGGTAAAAGGCAAAGAAGTATTAGATGTAAAATGGGTTTACAAGAGAAAATCAGATGACAGGTATAAGGCTAGATTAGTGGTAAGAGGATTCCAACAAAGAAACGTAGCCGATGACATATATTCCCCAGTAGCGGGTAATCAGACCTTTAAGATATTGCTATCATATTGTTGTCAAAATGGATTAATCATTGAGCAAATGGATGTAGAAACTGCCTTTTTAACTAGTGAAATAACCTCGGAGATATATGTAAATCAACCACAGGGATATGCGGACGGAACGAATAGAGTTTGTAAATTATCGAAAGCGCTTTATGTGTTAAAAGAAAGTCCGAGGGACTGGTATGTGACGAGATTAGATTTTAAGAAGAATAACATAGAGTTGTGCCTATAAACCCATGGAGAGGGAGAAAATGTTGTTTATTTGTTAATATATGTAGACGATTTGTTAATTTGTAGTAAAAACAAAAGGAAGATACCAAGTGTAAAGAAGTTATTAACTAATAAATTTGAAATGAAAGATTTAGGCGAAGTAAAAGAATATCTTGGAATAAATATAGAGTATGATTATTTCAAAAATAAAATGAGATTAAGCCAAAAAAAAAAAAACATTGAATCATTAGCAAACGAATATAAATTACAAAACAGCAAATTGTACTGTACGCCTATGGAGACCCACTTAAAAACTGAAATAGCTGAGATAAATAGAGAGGATATTGGATACAAGAATTTAATTGGCGCACGGTGTATATTAGTGTAAATACCAGACCCGATATAAATTATAGTGTGAATTATCTGAGCAGATTTCAAGATTGTTGTAGCGAGACACATCTTAAATATGCTTTGCGAATATTGAAATATTTGTACCGGACCAGAGATTTAAGGTTAAATTATAAAAGGAATGAAAAGTGTGTAACGATAGATTGTTATGTGGACGCTGATTGGGCAGGCGATCATTTAGATAGTAAATCGACTTCTGGATATGCAATTAGATTGTATGGAAATGTAATTGGTTGGAAGTCTAAAAAACAAAGGTGTGTGACAAATGAAATGCCTCGACGTATGCAGAGTATGTAGCTATATCGGAAGCGGTAAGTGAATTAATGTCTATTAGGGAAATTATGAAAATCTTGAATGTAAATCTAGACGATAACCCTGTAAAAATTTATGAGGATAACTCTGGAGTGATACGTATAGCAAAGTACGGAAATTTTACAAAAAATTCTAAACACATTGAAGTTCACTACCTCTCCGTTCACGAGTGCTTAAAGGAAAACAAGATAAAAATAATTAAAGTTGGTACAGACGAAAATACTACGGATATTTTTACGAAGGCACTGTGTAGAGAGAAATTCAAAAGGTTTAGGTCATGGATGAATGTAAACTAAGAAGAATGTAAATAAAGCAATAAATGTTAAAGTTTCTGGTAAGTAATTCGTCAAAGCATGTAAATACGATTCAGTGTACAGTATAAATGTAAGGAGGCGTGTTAGGAAGATGATACATTTACACTGTACATGTGAATGTGTGTGTAAGCGTCAGAGGGCGTCCGGGCCTTAGTTGGGACAAAAGACGATTGGCAGTCGTTAGAAGCATCTGGAAGAGTCGGTTGACAAGAAGCGTGCGAGCGGGTAGGTTTTCGAGGTCTTCCGAGTATAAGATATATGTGAGGTGGTATGTCGTGATAGGTGCTGATGGAATACTCAGATATATTCATCAATAAATATTTATTTCACAATATATTCTGGGTGTACACTGATGCGCAGGACTCGCGGTTATTATTAACGGTGCGCGATACGCGGTTAACAGATCGGCTGTTGGTCAATGTGTTTTGATGCGACGGAAGTTCGGTGATGATTGTGCGAGATGCCGAAGGCTTGGATTGTTAATTGACTCGGACCGTGCAATTGTAATAACCGTTGTATGTCGACTCTATGTAACTGACTCTATTTAACAGACTGACTTTCCGTCACGATGATGCTGCAAAGGAAAGCTGTGTTGTGGTGTGTCTAAGGATGCAAGATCATCGGATTCGTTGAGTAAAGCTTTGGTTCGGAAAGTGAGAGAAATGTACGTCACTGTTTATTGGCTAATTTTGCGTTGGTCGTTGGAAAAGGATGCTAACTGCCCTTGAGAGGAAGTTGCTAGCGGGAAGCGTCGTACGTGAGAGAAAGCAAATTTCTCGTGTGTTCCCGTAGTAGGTGGTAGACTTAGAGACTGATAAACAAAGACTATTTGTCTCTTTGGAGGACCTTAGCTAAAATAAATCCTAAGATTTATAGCGGGTCCTTAGGCTAGCTGAAAGTATTCGGTACGAATGTATCGACATTTGGCAATCATCTTGTCCGCAGGAATAGGGTCTTTGTGTCGTGCGCCACGGGACAGAAACTGTTGGAAAGTTTACTGTCGAGTGCTGCCACATATGTATATCTGTTGTGCGCTAAATAAAGGAAATGATTTGTATTTCCGAATCCCTCCTATATCTTTACAAAGTTATAAACTGTTCTTTGTACAGGTCTTTAATTACTATTGTGCTTGCATGCACAAATATCATCACTTTAAACTTGTTAAACTTTTATCACTAATTACAAACACACTTGTTATTTGTATGTAGCGAAGCATACTTTGCCCGGTCTCCTTTATACCGCGTGGCAAGCTTCGTGAATCTCACAAAACTACTGGGGACAAATTTTAAGAGTGTGCGCCGACATGTGTGCGATGATCTTCTCAGATTCCCAAATTTCATAACCTTGAAAATTCAGATCTTCCTTAAGTCGGGGCCGCTGGAACAAGGTCTATACCATCACTCGTGGAAACAGGGCTAGTAACCGCTCTGGCTCCGATGTCTCAGGGAATTGTTTCACATCGGTAGATTTATTAACGATTCAATATAAGTTTCTGAATGGAAAAGGGTTATCTGGCTTCGATATCTTCAACACAATACCAATATATCTCCCGAAAGATACACATTCCTCTTCACCTTGATCTTCAATGATCTCTTGAACCTGCGTATTTTCCTAAGATATGGAAAGTGGGGAAAGTGGTTTCCTTGTTATGAAAGGATAAGAACAAACTAAATCCAGCCCGGTACAGTGCATCCATTAGTAAAGTCTTTGAGAGGGTGATTCAGAGACTCATACTGTTTCATTGTAAAGAGACTTCCATTCTTCCCGATCAACAATTTGACTTCCGGGACAAATACAGTAAGGTCCACGCATCAATAAAATTTGTGTCTGACGTTTGCTGGTAGGAAAACTTTCCTCATCGGCCCGGAAATGGCTTTTGACATGTTTCGATGGAGCGGTTTGCTATAAAAGCTGATACGATACGGTTTCCCTAAACATCTGTTTCAGATGATTAGGTCTATGATCTCCGGAAGGCGTCTCATTGGATAGCGGAAGCTATAATGTCGTCTTCGGGGTGGATGGCGGGCTGCAACTGGGAACGTTCGTCATCTCCACCCTATTTAATTTGTATTTTAGTCATGCTCTGAGCTTCTTCCATTTCAATAGTAACCTTTACCTATGCGCATTGTTATTTGCTGATGGCCTCCTGATTTACGCGGTGGTAATGTATACGTCAAAAATTAATTCCAAGCCACAGAAAGTTTTCGATCGAATTATGGTTTACTGTGGTAACTGAAAGGTCCGTATAAATACTAGAAAGTGCGAGTCCGTCCCTTTCGGTGTGTGCATGTCTAAACATTTTAATTTCAACCGTGATGTGACTCGACATTCTCGCTAATTTCTTATCACCGGTAATAGCCCCTATCCGTTCCGCATAAGAAAATGGTCAAATATCTCGGTATATATTTGTATTGCAAATTACAAGATTACACAGCATATTAAAACGCAAATATAAAATAAATTGGAAAAGAATTTTATAGCAAATAATGATCCCTTTTTCTCAAAGCATCTCCACGCGAAATGTAGTCTCCTTTTGTACAAATTGCTGGCAAAAACCCTATCTTGACAAACAAAAAGTAAATTTCTAATATATAATAATGAATGGTTGGAAAGATATTTCTTGTATCCTACATGTACGATATCAGCAGAAACTTCGTCAACAGGTACCTCAATCAGTACCTCCAACGACATATTATACTGTTGGATCTACACATCATAATTTATTTATATCACTTAAAACTCTCCATATTCTTCTTCTAACTCATGATCAATTCCGTAAAATTCTTTTCAAGAAATAACACTGTTTCCATCATCTATCACGGATAAAGCAAGAAAGCAACCCTCCAACACCATCCATTCGAAATAAATTTATATTCCAAAACTCACCCACGTCCCCCACAACACAGTAAACTTATTAAGTATATGCACTTTAACATTAAAAAAGTAAATTCATCCACTCATCTCCTTCTTCTAGCTAATGAACAGTTTTAAACCTTCGTTCAGGGGTATTTTTAGAGAAATAACACCAACCTATCCCCATAAGAAGCTAACAGCACGCCACCAACCTCAAATATACACAGTAAATTCATAATGCAGAAATCTACTTGCCTCCAACTACCCAATATATTTATCAGGTATATATTACTTAACTTTATCTAATTTAATTAAACTGAATTAAATTAATTAACCAGGTAAATATATGTCGGAGTTACATTAGAATTTAGGGCACGTAACGCTTCTTCGTTTGAATTCGCCATCGTTTTACAAAACGGGGATTATATATACGCGTATATACAAGATTTTACAAAGTATGATGAATATTGAGTTTAATGAATAATAAGCTTAACAAATAATAAGTTTAACGAATAATAAGACTAACGAATAATAAGATTAACGAATAATAAGACCAATGGATAATATGATTAACGAATAATATGTTTTATGATTAATAAGTTTATAGAATAATGAAATTAACGAATAATATGTTAAATGAATACTATTAACAATGTGCTTGGGTTCAAACGAATCCACGGCCAACGGGACAACCCTTTACTATGCGTAGAATAATTTTAGACACCAAAAATACGATTACTGAAACGCTCGGTATACTGCTCGATATGTCACTCTTCAAGGCGATCACACGAATGAATAATCTGATGGAATTCTTTCTCGCTGTACAATTACATTTCATTTGTTATATGCTCGCTGAAGGCATCGAGAAGGTTCCAATCGCCGTTGCTAAGCAGTTTCTGCCAAAAGTTTGTTGTATACTCGTTAGCAGCATTATTAGGGAAATAACACCTACCTATCACCTATTATTTCTGAGCGAGCAACATCTCCCTCGAAGGAGCAAGAGAGTGGTGAATGGATGGTGGTCGAACATAAGAAAAAGAAGAAGGATGCGAAGGGACCAGGTGCTGCTAAGGCGCCTAACCTCGCAACGAACCCCAACAGGAGGGTCGGTGCAAGAGACCAGGAAGGTGTGCACCTTCCCCTTCCGTGGTGATCTGCGGACCCTAACGCTGAGCGAGTGGGCGAAACATTATGTGCCGAAGTGCTGGCGACGGCTAGACAGAAAGTTCCGCTAGCCGAATTCGGTATTGAACGAGTTAAAATCAAGAAGGCGATGACTGGGTGCATCACAAGCAGCACGATTGACACAAGTCCTGGATCCGACGAAGAACGGCGGAGCTGAGAGTAACTAGGATCGACATCTCGGTCGCCAAGGAGGAGCTTTGGGACACCCTGGCGAGGGCCGAAAGATGTAAGCCACTGGAAGTTTGAGTAGGAGGCATCAGGAACTCCAGAGGTGGCCTTGGGCCAGCCTGGATAAGGTGTCCGAAAGCAGCAACGCGGAAACTAAGTGAAGTGGGAAGAGTTCTTGCGGGCTGGTCAATAGCGAGGGTCGAAACCATCGCGAAGAGGCCCTTAAGATGTTATCGATGCTTATGCTGCGAGGAGCCGATTTCTCCACAGGGATCGAACAAACTCATCTGGTGTGGAGGGGCTGGCGAGCTTCCTCAGATGGTGGTAAAATTGGGACCGCTTCCTGTCGCCTATTTCTTCACTTCCCACCAACTTTTTTACGCGATCGCTATCTGAGTCCGTAAGGATGCGAATATGTTCGTATTTCATTTCGCATACCGTCCGGTGGCTGGTGGGTCCGTCATAATGCTCTCTACCTGCTGGAGGAGCTGGTCGTCGAGGCACTTTACAAGGGTCGCGAACATCACCTTATCGGACGTAACGTTCACAGCGTCTAGCTGCATTTCCAACAAGGCAAACAAAACAGTAATGTTGGAGGGTTGCAGTGGAGGCATTGTAACCGCAACACTACCCGTAGCCTTAATATCGTCTTTCGAAGTCGCCATGTAAGTGTTTTCAGATCACGTCAGGGTCGCCAATGTGGAGGATTAGTTGTGAATAGGTATCTCGAAATAATGAGGGCGAAATATTGCTGTCGCAGACCTTCAGGTATATTTGAAATAAATAAATATGCGTACAGTAAGTCGTTGATACAATATAAAACTCGGAATAAATACTCGTTATCCTCCACAGTAGATTCAAGCGGCTCCTCCAGACCAACTTGGGGCGACCGAAACAAGCTCAAGACCTGCTCTTCCAAACGATAACGGAGAGCGGGATTGCACTGGCAGTGGTAGCCGAGGCCTATCATATACTAGACACCTCAAACTAGGTCGGTGACCTGGACGGCTTAGTCGCTATAACGTGGACGTCAGCACCGGGCACACTCGCCTGCGCACGTCAACTGCGGGGCCTGTGCTCGGGCGGGGATACGCCCTCTGCAGGCCGGTCGGTTCGCGACGTCCGGAGAGAGGCAACGCTCGAGACTTGGAAACGGTGGCGCATTCAGCTCGCCGCCGAGGATACGGCGCGACCTCAGCAGGTTGCTGGAGCGGTCCTACCGAACTGGGGAGCCTGGAGAGATCGCGGCAGGCTCCCGCTGACGTACAGGATGACGCAGGTACTCACCGGGCATGGAGTTCCTGCTAAGGATTCGGCGAGAGGTGACTAGTGCCACCACTGCGAGGAAGAGGAAGACACGGCACAACACACGCTGGAGTTCTTCCCGGCGTGGGAGGAACCGCACCGTGTCCTACGACTCGCCATCGACGAGAGTTTCGCTCCCGAGGCGATCGTAGAAGTCGTGCTGAGGGAGCAACAGGAGTACATCGCCGTCCGCTCCTACTGCGACCAAGTCATGCTCACAAAGGAGCGCGTCGAGAGAGAAAAGGTGAGAGGACAACGCCCATCGAGAGTGCCGTTACGCCGAAGAGTGTCTAGTCTCCCCCTCGGACATTCACGACGGCCCAGGCATCATGGCGTTACGAAGAGTGGTCCCTCCGAATGGCGCAATCAACCAAGGGTGACTCCCGATTACACCATCAGGAAGAGGACGAAGGAGTGCCCCAGCAGTAATGCGAAAAGATGGTCCCGGTGCTCTCCTAAAATCGTCAGGACAACCACCGTGGTGGTTTTAGCCGGTACGAATCCGGCATTACCCGGCGCCCTTCCTCCGGAGGGCACACGGCGCCTATGAAGGTTTCCTCCACGAAAAAAAGTTGCTGTACAAGGTGCAAAAATTGTTGAAGTCAAGATCAAACAAACCGCCGTTTTATTCGCTAGAGAGCGTTTAGAAATTACAAATACTTGGGGATTGAATTTTGCACACTTTTGAAGATTGAGAAAAGTTATATTTCCACAAAGCTTCAAGTTCGCATATTCAATTGCATATAAATAATAAGCAATTTAAAATACCGTGTAGCATTCACTTGAATCACTCAAGGATAGGGAGTGTTGGAGATCCAAATTACGCGATAATAAGTCGTCAATTTATCATCTATTATCTATTTCCATCATGTCTGTTTTCTATTTCCACCGTAAATGCGACAGATTTTCTTTTCTATCATGCGACTCGAGTATGAGACTTTTTCCAGTCCAAGCGAATTATGCGCAAGATACCCCGAGAGTACAACTCCATAAGTAACCTTCTTCTAAATATCCAACTTTCCGCAGCTACACACCACGTTTCTTACCGGATATCGAAAAAAAAAACGGCTTCTGAGTCGAGAAGCCGAAGAGTAGAGTCGTTAGAGTGAGTCGGGATGCTGAGTAGTAGAGTTGTTAGTTGTAGAGTTGCGAGAGTTGTTAGCGTTGTGGAGTTGCATGAGTTGCTAGCGTAGCTGAGAGATTGGCTGAGAGAGCGGTTGGAGTGAAGTAAGAATTGATATATCTGGTTCAAGTTAAACAACCATCGTTTTCTGTCTAATTAATACCTGTTTAGTTTATTTATTGTAAATAAATTATAAATTATAAATAGTATCAGGAAAATTTTATAAACCTAAATTGTTCACGCGATACTACACTACTGGGCAACTGTTTACTTCAATATTTCCTTGGCACGCGTCCGATCTACGAGTGTGAAAACATACCAACAAACGATATCCCATCTAGAAGAGGATGTGTTATGTTCACGCAACGTATTTTCATTCATATTTATTTAGAGATCGTACGCTCGATTTAGACTATGGAGAACTTGGGTCCAACGCGAAGCAGAAATACTTTAAACGAAAGTCTCATGAACGCCACGATTTCCTCCTATTCAGCAATACTACTTTTTCCCCAACTTCTGAGGTGTGAAGAGGGTAGTAAGAAAGGTTAGACGGGTTCAGTTTGTCAACACATTCGCTACGAGAAATCTCTGCAAAATTGGGTATCGAAATCACACGCATCACCGACTTTAGTAACTATGCGGTACATCGAATTGTTATTAAACATGATTTCACATTACCTTTTGACCCTCGGTGAACCATATGGCCAGAAGAATTAGATTCTTAGTTCGTCGCAATCGAAACTTAAGTTCAATTCAATATCCTTTTTGAAATGTCATATTTTCTAAGATAGAGTCCACACGTAAATACCGTTATTATTACACTGAACAGTCATAAGTTATAAGTCATAACGTATATAGTATGTCCATTTTAAGTGTATACGCGCTATTATTTCTATACGTATGAAAAATAGGGAAAAAGTTTCATATAAAAATTGAATGATATCAAGGGGGACTTGTACTCCTGTTATTAAGTGCTCCAACGTATGAGCGGCAATCGGAATTTGAAATAGATATATCGCTAGAAAAGTAACAACATACACAACAAAATTCGTTTCGAGAGGTTTCTGTAGCGCTTTATTTTTTCGCCAGTAGTATACTACGTTATTTCCTAATATTTGAGATCGTATTTCAACTAAAGTATATAATTCTAAAATTCAGTTTTGGTGAAGATTAGTTTTGGTACACATTGGTACATTTGGTACACACTGTATAATTTCTATAATATAACATATTTCTCTGAACAAGGCATCCCCTTACAAAATAAAATCTGCTTTCTAGGGATCACTTTATTATTGGAAGAAAGGGAAGGAAGTCCGGAACATGAAAAATGGAAGGAAACAGATGCTTATGAATGTTTTGTCAACTACCGAGAGAAAAGTGCAGGAAAATTGAGGGTAGACGCCGTGACTGAAATGTTTTTGCTTTCAAAAAAATTACATTGCGTGAAATAGGTGAATCCTATCGGTGATAACGGTGATATAATGGCATCTAAAACATTAAGCGCGAAGCTGATTTTGATGTGCTCTCCGTTCAAGCAGCGTGCAGACGTGGCCACGGGAGGTGTGAGTTAAAGTATAAGTAGACGATAATACACACATCGCGGTGACGATTTAGTTTCATTTTATACTAATTATAAATGGAAAATAATGAAATGGGTCAGTCAACCTTTGTAGTTTCCGTTAAAGATGGAACTGCGCCTTCCAATCTCGGAAAATAATGTGAAAAAGGATTGTTTGTGTTGTTCGATGATTCTATTAAACGAAATAATGTTAGCATCCATATATCTTTTGTGCGTTCATGTCTACAAGTATCTAATTACATAATTATTTACATTATTAAATATTAAAGGAGGGGTTTAAAACAAGCGGATTTTTCGGCTACATTCTTATACTACAATATAAATATACGTAACAATAAGTATAGTTACTAACTATATCAAAACAATATATACATACGTTCACCACGGAAAGTATGTTGACATCTGTAGGATGTTGTAACATGTTGTAACATGTTGTAACGTGACCTGTTTGATGAGAGATTCGGAGGTAAACGAAAGGTTCGTCGTTCCGATACGTTTCTTTCTTATTATTGTTCTTTTTTTTAAGCTACCAATCAGCCGAAGCTCGTGCTTTATAAACAATAGTGATGTAACCGATATCGTAACATTTCATATCATATAAAATGGTATTAACCTATTTATGTCGAAAAACTGTTAGATTAGATTATATCTTACGCTTAATTTGTCGTATGAAAGATAAGCACAGGACATGAAGCGGTATTGTGTTTACGCTGAAACAAACGAAAGACAAGGACAACGTAAAAACAAGAGTGCCATTTCGCGCCCTTACCTGGCTTTCATACGGCGAATTCAAGTTAAGATATTTGGTGAATTAACAGTTCCTTTTAATTTTTTTTATAAGGAATACGAAGATAGATCGATGAATATATTAAAAAATATATGGTTCCTTTTGTAAAAATGAAGTTAGAATGGGACCCTACTACTGGACCCACAAAAAAGTAATTTGTACCGTATGTGATGTCTTCATTCGAACTAAACAATTTTGGATAAAACTTTTTCTGATAACATCAATCTCATGTGAGATATTCTATCGCTTACTGTTTCGCCATTGGTTAAATATTGAGGTTAGGTTTCTATGTATAATAAATTTCTATGTATAATAAAATATCTACATATAAAATAAATATAAAAATTGAAAGTTTTAGATAATTTGGTATATATCAGACTCGGTATGTTACGTCGCGTGAAAAGGTCCGCGCGACGTCCTTCAATGTTTGACCGTCGAGGCCCAAGCACCCATAGAAAAACCCTCAATAAATTTAAGGGCCCACCATAAACGGAGTCTTGTAAACCTGCAGGAGCCGTTAATCCTGCAAGTATTTTCGGTTTATAACTGGTACTTAAAAAGTCCTTAGGTTTATTGTCCGTTCTTACACATTACGGAGAAAGCCGGTATTTATGTAATGGGAAAAACTAGACATTTTTCTAATAGAAATTATAGTTCCTGACAGAAATCTGGATTTTCCTATGAGTCACGTTGGCAGGATGCTACTCCTCCCATCTTCAATCATCAACAATGTTCTTAGCCAATGGGTATCGCGGATCCTTGTCCTTACTTTTCATAACGAAAAGTATGAACACGAATCAGATTCGGTCGTTCTAGAAACTACTCCCATACCGAGCTTTCTTCCGTAAGGATATAAGAGCGGAAACATAGTCTTCTCGGATCGTTATTCTGGTCAGTCGTCATTCTAGAATCAGTCAATCACTCAACATTCTTGAGTCAGTCGTCATACTCCAATCAGTAGCTCCTAAATCAGTTGATCTTGTACACAGTTGTTGGAATAAATACTAACTTATACTGTTAATTCAGTGTTATATTCGATTTAATCACCTCTATTCTCCTAACCGAAATAGGGGATGGATCATATTCGGGGCGTCGATAATCTAATCGTAACGGGAATTTACGACTCCAGTTGATGCGCTTCTCCGCGATCGCGTCTCTCCGCGAGTGGTCGAAACACGGTATATTATTTAAATCATGTCCATATCTAATTATAATGACTTGCAATAGAATCTGAGAACTGAGATTTGTTTTTTTTTTCATTCATAGTTTTTGGTTAATAAATAGGAAAAATAACGAATGAATATGCTGTATCACTTTTCTTAAATAAAACAATGCATTTTGTGATTAAAATGCAGACATACAGCAATAGTAGGAAATCAAAAAGAAGTAGGGAAAATACTTACCATAACAGCATGGAAAAGAATTTATGAAGAACTGTGTCACTGGAATAAACTTCTTTATGCATCACGAAGTACATCAGGGGAGAATTCTTAAACAAATTTTGTAAAAATTTACTATCTATCAGATAAATACAATACGAGATTTGAAAAGTAATTAACATTAACAAAAACATAATTATTTTATAAGAACGTAATATTCAATTATAGAAATAATTATGCGTTAAGTTCTGTTATTAGAAACCATTATCGATGACCGACTTTATTTTTGGTTCTGAATAACCATTATTTTTGGTGAAAACATTTTTTAGCGGAAGAAAATAAAATAGGAAGAACGACCTAATTTTTATATAAAAAATATAATCAATATGTTTAATTAAAACTAAAACATAAATACATATAACATCACTCTTACATGAATATAAATATATGTCGGAGATGGAAAGACACCGGAGCCTTTCCTTTGGAACTTCGGGAAAACTCCTCAATATTGTAATCTAGATTCTAACGTAGCTGTAATTAAACAAATGTCGTCGTCTAACCGAATTGTATTTGTTTGAGATTTATGATAGTGAGCTTGGGCTCGAGGCGACAACCAGTCCGCGAACGTAGCCGCGGTCAAGGGATGAACGTTTTGTCTAACAAAGGCATGGAAGTAATTCTAGAGCTCTTCTTAAAAAAGGAAATAGTTGTGGCGACACTCGACAGTAAACATCCTAACGGTTTCTGTCCCGTGGCTTGCCACACGCAAACTCTATTCTTCGAGTAAGACGATTACCAGATGTCGATGCGTCTCCACAGTACAAGTTCAGCTAGCCCGAGGACCCGCTATAAATCTTAAGATTTATTTAACTAAAGTCCTTCAGACGGACAAACAGTCTTTGTTCCAACTATGGGAAGTTAGGAGAAACCTATTTTTCTCACGAACGACGCTTCCCCGCTAACAACTTTCTCTTAAGGACGGCTAGCACCCTTCTCTAACCACCAACATGGAAATTGACCAATTAACAGGAACGTCAATTTCCCTCACTTTCCGAACGAAGACTTTTCTCCACGAATCCGATGATCCTGTGCCCTTAGACACACCCCATATAGTTTTCCTCGGTGGCATCACCGAGACGGGGAGTTATTCTCTTGTGCGATCTCATTGAGGAAAAGAATACTGCCTTTACGATCAGTGAATATTTCACGTCTTGTTAACAAAGAGTCAGACTTGAACGTTGCGAGAACGTACCTCTATCATCCCGTTGACCGCGAATTCGTTGTCGAACCTAGGATCACTGTCATTAGCTTCGCGAGTATCTGATTATCGCGGTTACTTGTCAGATTCTGTGACAATCATACCTACACTAGCAAATATCTCCTCTATTGCATAACGACAACATCTAATCCGAGTGTGGATTCGTTTCGCGTCCACAACCCTAGACCAAATCTTAACGTCTCCCCGACATATACATATAACGAATAGAAGAATTATTCAATAACAATCAAAAGTTTTTTATGATAGCATACAATAGTTTTAGTAATAGTAATAGTCTTTTAAACAAAGTTACTTTTATGCTACTATGAATAATTTGAAAATCTGGGAAAATTGACGACCAATAACGATAGTTCGAATCTATGAATATATGTATGTGTAACATCGCAAAATAGTTTGAACTAGAGGTCGGTCGAAACTAGAAAAACCGTGTGAGTCATCCTTGTGTGGTTGGTTTATGTTTAAGAGTGCCTACGTGACTAAAGTCACGTAGTCCTTACATAGATATAAGAAAAACAATAGACAACGTGAGGGCCGAAGGACGATTTCGTGTTTTCAAGGTGGGACGACCGAAAGGGCAGAGCGTGCGAACCGAAAAGTATGTGTGTTGCGAGAGTCAGAGTTGATCGAGACGTCGAAGAGTAGAGTCGAGTCGAGAGAACTGATCGAGTCGTTAGTGTTGTAGAGTTGTAGAGTTGTTAGAGTTGTTAGAGTTGTTACAGTTGTTACAGTTGTTAGAGTATTATCAAATAACTGCGAAGTTATTTGATATAGATACGAGTATCACGATTAGTTCCAGTCAAGCAAATATCGTTTTCTGTTCAATTTATACCTGTATATTTAATTATTTATTAATAAATTGTAAATAATCGGAAAAAATTTATATTCTTAATTTTCACAATATTACATATGTGTTTCCCTGGAATCAGCTTAAAGAAGAAAACAGTTAATTTAATGATTGCTCTTCTCTGAACTATAAGTAATGCTAGAAATATTTGACAATGGGTGGAGGCTATATCTGCAATCGCCACTGAAAATTATGGAACTGCTACACATATACGTAAGTATAATACATGGAATAAATCACTACAATGCTTATAGCTATATCGAAGAAGATACTTTATACGTAACAATTCTTTAACCTCGACAGGGCCAAACTATGACCGTAGGAAACAGTGTATACAAAGACGTATTATACGTGTACGATGTATATGTACATATTTTGCTCACTGTCAACAATATACAAGAAAGTTACTCTTACGTGTCTTCACAACAATGTTTTAAAAGTAATTTCTTGCTTTCCTATCTAAATAGAGGATAGAGGATCAGATAGAGCAGAGAATACTAGAATTCCACAGGAGATTTTGTTGTATGTAACGAGTATAGAAGGGACAGATTTAGCATACTAAACGAGAAAAGAAGTTTATATAAATTTAAATATACGCGTTGTGATCCTATTATCGAGTTATCTATGGTTATTAGAAAGCCACATCTAAAGTAATTGAAAATCGGTTTATAAACATCGTTTCTATCTCTGCTAGCTTTCACACTACTTGCAATATCCACAATGCGAAATATTTCTAGAAAATCAGCTGTATAAAAATAATTGAAATCTTCCAATTGCTACTATTGTATATTGATGAAAAATATTATTGACGAGAAGGACCTTTCGTCAGTCAGAATTATTAGGATAAGATTTATAGTGTAATTTATAAACTGTCCTGGCATTTAAATGTTTTTCGAGATCCGCACATAAATCACGAATCTGCACATAAACCGTAGTAAATCTAAATTTGTTATATTTAACCAGTTATTTCTTACGTATACTTTTCGTTACATGAACGAAATAGAAAGAAAGAAAATAATTTTATTAGATTCTGAAGGCTTAGGAAAACTAATTATCCTATTGCTTTCCATCGTTTTTGATGATATAGTAACAAGATAACGTTTGCTTTTTATATCATTATACGGTGCAGTGGCTATATTGGATGAAAGATAAAAATAAAAAACTTCTTAATAAATTGTATCGAGCCGATGGTTGGGTATATAACGAAAAAACTATAATAATGGTGCATGAACTGTATCTACTTCTTTATTTTTTATTTGTCTTATTTTATCTATTACTATTTCAACATTTTTGCAAGAGAATTCAATTGATTATGCAATGATATAAACATAATCCAGTTCTTGTAGAAATTTCTCAAGATGTTCTTTAAGAAGACTATATACATATATATATTTCTCAATATATCAGTTTCAGAATGTGCCTTATATAATATTTTATGTTTAGTTAATACGTTCTAAAGTTGAGACCGCTTTTATTGACAATTTCTTGTCGATAGATAGTACCCACTGCAAATCGTTAAACGATAAGGGATTATCGTCTCCTCTTGAAAAACTTGTAATGTCGTGTCGCTCCATGTATTAAATACCAAAAAATCAGGGTGATTACTACATACAAGCACGCAAAAATGAAGGGTCAAACAGAGTAACCATGGTGTAGCAGCTAATTTTTATTTTTATTCTTTGTCTGAAAGACCATTTCGTAAAATTTCCGATTTCTGCCTCTCGGTTTAAGTTTAATATGGAGTAAAAGCCCTAAAATTTATCATTTATTTTCTCACTTATTATTTAAGATATTTAGATAAAAAAGGAAGAAAAGCGTAAGAAAATAAAGACTATACTTGAAATATTTCTTTCAGATCTGTAAATCAACTATTAAGAGTAAAAAGGAAATAATTTATTTTTTGGGGATGGCTTCTGCGAACAGATTTTTGAGTGACACCGACCGAAAAAATCAGGAACGATGCTGTGTCATCCAATTATCATATACGAACGTTTTAAAAGAGTCGAATTGGTGGAACATAATTAAATAATCTAAAGAAAATTAGAACATTATGAATATGTAGAGCTTTTTTCTAAAGAGAAAGCGTACTTGTCACGATCCTGAATACGTGTCATTTAAGTACACTGCGAAAGGATGATTGTGTCACGGTGGTTCCAGAATACAGCGATAGGATAATCATATCTTACATACCTTAGCCATCAAAACAATAACTAAGCAGTAACAGCATACCTATGTGACCGGCATGCAGCGATAACCCCTCCACAGGAATCAAACCCTTGATATAAAAACGCTCCCAAGTCAGTACTCGACATTCTATTCTGTTCTGTTATAACATTCTGTATCGTTACTCTGTCAGTTTATAATAAATTTTGTAACAACTATCATAATTGAAGTTCGAATCTCTCACCTTGCGGAACGTGAAATAATCTCGAATCGACGCGACAATTGCGATTTCTGTGGGGAATCGAAAATATACCAAATGTAAAATACATAGATAAACGAGATATCAAAAACAGGATAGATGTTATAAAAATTAGAAAATAATATGATGTATTATTAACATTGACTTCTTCGCCCTCAGTCTATTAATATTTATTTAAAGTTCCTTGTTATTTTCCGAGCAAGACTTTATATTATCTCAACTTCCTTTCATCTTAGTTTAGTTTAGCTCATTTCGAATTCAATCACATGTCACACAAACCTCTCTCCAAAATTTAAATCACAAAGATTTTGTAACAAAAAACTACATGCTCTCTCTATTCTTATTTTAAGACCACAAGTATTGTTTTTTCGAGACAAAACAGATTCACGGATCGAAAGTATATCGCAAAAACGTAAAATTCTTTTGCATCATTTTTACGCTCGAGAACTACGCGAGTCGTGCAGTTACTCGATGCGGTCAACATGTCCATGCGTGACACTTATCTCTTCGATATCGATGATTTCGAAATATATTGTGAAACCTCAACATTCTGACCAACTTTTTCTTGCACGATACGATGGGCGATCGAACTCAGTTTTCGAGTTATACGTAAAAATATTCTGCCGCTCAATCTCATTTTCCAAGCTGAGTTGCGTTAATAGTAGCATTTGTTTTAAACAATGCTGGCACAATTATATTAAATTGTTAGAATTTGTGGCGGCACTCGACAACAAATTCCGCCACTCAACACTTGTTCGCACGTTCGCGGGGAGACGCGATCTCGTAGAAGAGCGCCAACGGGAGTCGTAAATTCCCGTTACGATTAATTAATCGACGCCACGAATCGTACGATCCCTTATTTCTTTTGGGATAATAAGGGTGGTTAAAATGAAATACCACTGTAATTAACAGGTTATTATGTATTTCAACGACTAACAACTTCGGTGTTATACAAATGAATGTATAATTATTTTGACTACGAATGAGTATGACCTGAGACTCTATTCGTGTTCTCGCGTATGGAAATATAGTTTGTCGACTGACTGTGTTCGACTGACTCGATGTGATAGAATGCCCGGTGGCTCGAAGTGATAAAGACTCGGTGATTCGATATGACTCGATTGCCAAAACGATACAGGAATACAGGAATACAGGAATAGTCTGTAAGTAGTAGGTAAAAGTATAAGTGTTTCGCTTCCCTACTCGCTGTATTTATATGCGTCGGAGTTGACAAGAGGGGTCGGGGTCTTTCTATCGACGGTGTTCTCGAAAGATCCCGACGGTCGCTGAACTCTCGACCTTATTTACTGTTTTGACTTTACCTGTAGTCGGAGCGAAGACATATGATCACGACAAAAACAACGGATTTTAATTGTCTAATAATAACCGCCTAAGGTTGTCGGATCTATGATAATCCTATCTACAGGTAAACAAGGTTTTTTACTGTAGCGGGTCAAGGAACGGAAACCTTTGTAAAAAGTAGAGTCAAGTGCCGCTACAGTTTGGTTGAACGACCCGACCAGCGAAACGATTGGTAAACATAACAATAAAAAAGGAAGCGAATATCATGAGTTCATGATACGGATATTGTAGGTGGGCCGCTGGCCGCCCGGTATTGAAAGATGGTGTGCAGATGTCCCACGCGACGTAACAACACTAACTACGCAACGGACACGGTAGCAACGCAGGTTAGCGCTTTAGGTTTCGAACGTTCGGACCCGGGTTCGATTCCCGGCGCCCGTAATCCTATTTTTCGTCCTCGCATCAAAATAAAAGAATAATTAGCAGTACCCCAGCAGCGACATTTACAGCCGGCAACTACAATTATCACGGACAACATAACATCACCTCTACAAATTTAATCTTAAAGTTAAGATAAATAATTTGTGGAAGACACAATATTTATGTCGAAATAATATTAGGTGATATTAAACAGAATTACAGAACCAAATGTATTTAAAATATAAGTGAGTCGACAGTTGGCCAGTTACTCTCAGACTGACTGCAGGTAGTGACCCATGGTCCCTTAACCCCTAGAATGCTATAGACGCATATATGCGTCTGACGAAAGCTATCGGTGTGAACTAAGGACACATTTATGTGTTTTCTGTAAGTGCTCGGCATGGACTAAGGACGCATATATGCGTTTGTCAATTTTTCCGAACACCTACGCAGAAGTAATACTATTACGTTTGTGTGAGACAAATATAAATGCATTCCTTAGTAACGGCAGTAAACAAATGCCAAAAATGCCTCGTTATAACAGTTGTCTACCTGTTTCGCGGACAGTCGCATCTAATTATCAAGAAGAAAATGTGTTGTTTGTGTGAAAAATAAGAGAATGCAGAAAATGCGATGTCGGATTATGTATCGATAATTGTTTTGAAATTTTTCACACACAACTGAATTATTAACTTGTGTTATATTTACTAAATTTAGTTTTCTAGTTTATTGTTTTCTAGTTTATTACCCAAATTCTAGTTTATTGTAAATTTCAATATTTATAATAAATAATTAATACCAAAAAATAACGCTCTTGAATCATTTAATCTCGTGCAAAAGAGTTACTATAACTTATTACGATTTGCGCTTTGAATAGTCAATCAACAGCGTTCAGTCTAGCGAAAAAGTACTCCGTCCACAGCGATCGTCAGCGCTGGCCGTGCGCCGTTCATACAGACCGCATAGGCCGCGAGTATTCAGCACTCTAAAGGTTAAAGATTTTGAACCCCACTCTCTATGCAGTAGGGTGAGTGTCCTGTTCAAATGCCTGTGTAGGTGTCTGTATAAGCTTGTCGGAGGTACATTAGAGTTTTGGGCTCGTAACGCTTCTTCGTTTGAATTCGCCATCGTTTTACAAAGCGAGGATTATATTTACGCGTATATACAAGATTTTACAAAGTATGATGAATATTGAATCTAATGAATAATAAGCTTAACAAGTAATAAGTAAAACGAATAATATGACTAACGAACAATAAGACTAACGAATAATAAGACCAATGGATAATATGATTAACGAATAATATGTTTTATGATTAATAAGTTTACAGGATAACGAAATTAACGAATAATCTATTAAATGTACGCTATTAACAATGTGCTTGGGTTCAAACGAATCCACGGCCAACGGGATAACCCTTTACTATGCGTAGAATAATTTTAGACACCAAAAATACGATTACTGAGACGCTCGGTATACTGCTCGATATGACACTCCACAAGGCAATCACACGAATGCCTAAAACTGATGGAATTCTTTGTCCCTGTACGAACGCGTTTCATTTGTTTTATGCTCGCTGGACGCATCGAGAAGGTTCCAAGCGCCGTTGCCAGGCAACTCCCGCTAAAAGTTTGTTGTGTACTCGTTGGAAGCATCGAGAGAGTTCCAAGCGCCGTTGCTAGGCAACCTCTGTCTGAAGTTTGATTCTTAATACAACGTGTGTCCCATTATATCGACACCTCCAAAATAAAATCCTATGTGGCCAGGCCCGTTCTTGAGGCCGTATGCCGCCACAATCACATTTCTAGGAAAAACCATACAACCGTTCCGCACCTTCGTCAGGCAAAACGTTTATCCCGTGGTCGTGGCTACGTTCGGCGACCAGTTGTCGCCTCGAACCCAATTTCGCTATCACAAATTTCAAACAAATACAACTATGATAAGATCTAAGCTAAAGCATTAGAGGACTCTTCCCAAAATTGCAAAGGGAGGGCTCCGGTTTTCCTTTCATCTCCGACAAGCTTATTTGTGTCTATGTGTGTAATATCATTGTATTCCAACATACATAAATATTTGGGTGACATAAAAAGTACATATAATCCTATCATGTAATATGTTTATATAGTTTGTATTTTAAAGCACAGGAAATTAATGTTTTTCTGTTGGCTATTGTAGCGACTGCTTTTTTATAACATTGTGGAAAAAGGCACAATGCATATTAATAGTTGACGTGCTGGAGTTACACCATATTTGATTATAGATAACTAGCAGATGTATAAATGAATAATCCAAAACTGTCAGTGAAATTCAAAATTTGTTGAACAAGAATACACTAAATTATGCAATTAAAGTATCAAACCTTAGCTTTCCATTACTTCAAGCCATCCATCAGGCAAGTGCTGAATTTCATCAATGAAAAATTCTGTGTTCTCAGACCAGATCCGATCGTCGTGTAATTTTTTTTATCTCATCCGTTAATTGAAACTTTGTATCGTGTGCATATGATGTGTTGCATCTATTAGAACCGATGGTAATCCGAAGATATAATATCTAGCGAATAAGCTAGCTGCTGCAGGATATCTTGAAAAGATGCAGCCAAGTAAGTAGCGATGAATTCCTCCAAAATTCCCATTAGAAATCTCAAGGAATACGTTAAGACGGTAGCAAGATGAAACACCTACGACATCGTCGCCGTAGAAGGCGTAGTATTGTATTGTAGTATACTTAGTATTGTTTTTACTCGCCAAAGAATTTTTGTGTTTTTCTACATTTCCATGACCAAAAGGCCAAATCATAGTATGCGGAGGAAAACTAAAAACCAGAAATTATAATGGCGACCAATAGATGTAGGTCAGGCCATTACAACCTGGGCGTCTCATCAGCCCTGACAGGTATAATAAGCGATCCTAAGTGCCAGTGTGGACATGAAAGTCAGGATTGATAGATTATGTATTGTGGCAATGCCATTTTTGTTACTATTTAATTAATTAACTATTTGGCGAACCGAGAACAGTCTTCATTAGAAAACTCCAGAAAGTGAATTACTGTCTCCTATTCTCATGTAATGTGTAGTATTACACAATCGCGCAATAGCGATTTGCAAAGTCATATACTCATCCTTGGAAAGCTGTAACATATCGATCTGATTACATTATATTATATATTATCAATTTATTAATATTAAGATATGAATATTCCAAGTTTATATTCGTAAACTACATGTAATGTAAGTGACGCAAATAATCTCGGTGGGGAATAAATTGCTTGAATACCAAAAGGAAACAAGTTCCATCCGAGACTCCTTATGATGTCTTTCGTTGCGGAAGCAGTGCGTGGCCTAGCATTGTCATACAGCAACTGTACAGAACGTTGACTTTTATCAGTGTCCTGACGATTGGATCTTCTATAATGAATGAAAATTCTGTGGCGGCACTCAACGGCAAATACCACCACTCGACACTAACTACAGTCGGAAGACGGCAGCGCAGTGGTTAGCGTCTTAGGTTACGAACGTTCGGGACCCGGGTTCAAATCCCGGCGACCGGAGTCCGATTTTTCTACCACGCATCTAAATTAGAAAAAAAACAGCAGTACCCCAGCAGCGACATCTAACGCCCGCAGCTACAGTTATCAGGGACAACACTTACACCTCAATTCTATAATGAATCTGAGGTGCGCTGGTATGTGTTGTCCGTGATAGTTGTAGCGGTTGTGGTGGTCGGTAATTTCTGGTTGGGCCTGGTCCAGAGGGTAGTTGTCGGCTGAGGGCTGCAGATGTCGCTGCTGATTTTTTTTTTCCTTTTTTTTGTGCCCGGAAATAAAATCGGACTACGGACGCCGGGAATCGAACCCGGGTCCCGAACGTTCGAAACCTAAGACGCTAACAACTGCGCCACGTGTCCGCTCAATGGTTAGAGTCGGGTGGCGGTATTTGACTTGTCGATTGCCGCTACAAATCTGTAATGAATCTAAAGACACATTTTCCCGTGATGGAATTCATCACTTGCCTAAATAGGTGGCTTGATGTTATAAAAGGCAGCGACAAATACTTTGATTGAACTACTTGCGGTATTTTTTCGATATACAACTCTGAGCTATAGACTTTGAGCACTGAAGATTAGTCATTTCATTGGATTATTCATTTGTACACCCACTATTAACCCTACTCTGCGTTCCTCGGCTCATCTTCGTCTCGATCCTGTATACTTCCAGTGTTGAAAAGTTTCCTCAGTTCAGAGGAAATATAAAACAATTGTTACTGATATGCAAATTCCTTCTTTGAATATTATGTTACAAATTTTCCTAGAACGTTAAAAGCGTTTCTATCTGTTGACATAGGGTCGAGACGTAAAAATCAGAGAACCGCAGTGAGGTTAATAATACGCCAGGGAAACTTAAGGGGGTATTCTAGTCTAGAGGCATGAATTTCGGGCGGTTTTTGAAGCTCTGTACAAACGAAACAAAAACTATTTTTACTATCCATTTGTTATCATTTGTTTATTGATATTTTAAGATTACATAAAAAATTAACCGAAAAAACTCAAAATTCACAAAGTTATGAGCTGGCAAAGTGGGGGGTCCAGAAAAGGGTGTCCTGACGTGCATGATTTCAACCCTTCTGGTCATCTGAAACGAAAAAGCCGAACGTATTCTTAATTAGTACAGATGCCGCTATAGCATGAACCTTGGAAAAGTAAAAAAAATTTTTTTCACACAATGGTGGCCGTTTGAAAAAAAGGTTTTTTTGTGTGTATAAATTATAGAAAACACATAAAATGAAAAACAGATGATATGATATATGAATTTCTCTTATTTCCTATGCAATGAAGGACAGTTATAAGAATTATAACAATAATAATTCACAAGTGTGGAAGCAATTGTTATAAATCTCATAAAACAGCATTTTAAACATTTATGAAAATCAAATTCAAATTAACCACTCTTTCATTCTTTTAATTATTTATAGAATTATATTATTACAAATGAATACATATGAAAATGTCTATATTATTTCATTAAAGAAAAAATTGAAGTTACAATTCTCCTACTCGTCCTATGTTACGTCGGGCGACACTCTGCCTAGGCCAGGCCACGCACCGCAGGCAAGATGGCGAACAGATGTCCGCAGATCCTTCTTGCGTACCCTCAATAGCCTCAAGTACCTTCCATAAATTCCAGGAATTTGCTAGTTAAGGTCCTTCAGACCGAACAAATATTCTTTCATTGAATTGTTTTCTAAAGTTCATTGTCCAGCATGGGTTGACACGGGAAAGTTGCCTTTTCTCACGTATGAAACCTTCCATTAGAAACTTTATCTCGAGGGCGGTTAGCATCCTTTCTCACCCCCTACCATAGCAAATAACCAATTAAGAACGAAGCCTATTTCCCTCACTCTTTTAGCCAAAATTGACATCAATAAATCCGATGATCCCGTGCGCTGGACACACCCAGCCTTAGCTTTCCTCCGCCACGGCATCGCCGCCGAGTTTCACTGATTTTCCATCCTTGAAACAGTCAACATCCTTTTGAACGGGTTTACATCCTTAGATCAGTCATTTACTTAACTCATACATACGCATCAGTGTAAGTAGCTTCCGTACAAAGTTGTTGGAATAAAGTGTGATTTGTAACTTGTTATATAAGTATCATATTTAATTTAACTACCCTTATTATCCCAAAAGAGATAAAGGATCGATCATTTCGTGGCGTCGATTATCTAATCGTAACGGGCATTTACGACTCCCGTTAACGTGCTTCCTTGCGATCGGGTCTCTCCGCGAGTGGTCGAAAATTCAAACCTAAAAATAATAACAAAGAAATTTTTGAAATTAAAAGAGTTCTAAACACAATAGTAACAGTGGAGCCACCTAGACATAAAAAAGATATACCGCAATGCATACGGTGTCAGCAATATGGACACACAAAAAATTATTGCAACAGAAACCCGGCGTGTGTCAAATGCGCAGAAAAGCATCTAACAATAAACTGTCTATACGTAGGAAAAATAAATGAAGTAAAGTGCTTCAACTGTAATGGAAACCACCCAGCTAGCTACAAAGGCTGTATAGTCAGAAAACAACTGCAACGTGAATTGTTCACGCGCAACAGGATAGTACAGATACTGAGACAACACCAAATCTACAGCACGCAATGAACATTAACCACAATAACACCAACACCTTTGGTAGCCGAAGCTACGCGCAAGTAACCAACCAATCGCCACCCTTAGACAACATAAATCAGAACAATAATAACAACGACACTGCAGAAATCAAGGAACTGCTCAAACAATCCATCAGAAACACCGAAATGCTAACAAAAATGATAAGTGAACAAAACGCAGTTCTCAGACAGCAAATGCAACAAATCACAGTCATGCTACAACTACTTACAAACGTGCTAAGCAAAAAATAAAAATGGACATGTTGAAAATAGCAGCCTGGAACTCAAACGGCCTACAACAACGGGCCTTAGAAACTAAAACATTCCTGTTTAATAACAATATCGACATATTACTTGCTTCAGAAACACACTTCACTCCAAAATGCTACATGAAAATATCATACTACACCATATATGATGCCAAACGCCCCTTAGGAAAAGCACACGGAGGGACCGCAGTGATATTAAGAAACGATATCAAACACCATTTACACAGTCTAGTTAGTACGGAATATAACTAAGCAACCACCGTTACAGTACACACTAGCAGCAACCACTTCCAGTGGTCAGCAGTATATGTACTAACGCGACACAAAATTAAATCACAAATGTGGGAAGAGTACTTTCAACACTTAGGTGACAAGTATATCGCAGCGGGAGACTACAACTCAAAGCACACGCTATGGGGATCAAGAATTACTACACATCGAGGTAGAATCCTGGAAAAATACATTAGAAACAATAACCTCAATATATTATCCACAGGTAGTGTATTTTCGACCAATAGCGGGGAGACGGAATCGCGAGGAGACACGTCCACGGGAGTCGTAAATTCCCGTTACGATTATAATAATCGACGCCGCGAGTAGATCGATCCCCTGATTTCCATTCAGATAATAGGGGTGGTTGAGGTGGTATAACGCTGTGGTCCACAGGCTTATAAATAATATATATGTTACGTCGCGTGAAAAGGTCCGCGCGACGTCCTTCAATGTCTGACCATCAAGGCCCAGTCACCGTTAGAGAGACCCGTAATAAACCTAAGGCCCAACCATAAACCGAGTCTTATTAGCTTTCAGGAACCTTTAATCCTGCAAGTATTTTCGGTTTGTGGCTGGTACATAAAACAGTCCTTAGGTCTATTGTACGTTCTGACAAATTACGGAGAAAGCAGGTAGTTACCTAATGGGAAAAACTAAATAGCTGCTTAACGGAAAATCTGGTTTTTCCCATGAACAATGTCGCCACGTTGGTAGGAGGATTACTGCTTTTTCTATGATAGCGACTAGTGCTATTTGCAAGAACTGCAAAAGAAAAATTCAGTCTTCTAGAACCAGAAACCGCGGCTTAGATTCCAAAATTGCAATTAAATGTGAGTACTGGATGAAATTTGTCAACTCATCTCCACTAATTGACAATGCCAATCCATACTAAAAGTCATCTGAAATAAGTCGCAGGGTTGTGTTGGCGACTTTTAGAGAACGATATGAAAAAGGTAAATTTATTTTGTGCCCTAATGGATATTTTTCAGGGATTGACGATCAATAGATACTATGGCTGTCCGGAAAATTTACATTCTGCTTTCTTACGGGTATATAATCGTTCAATTTCGAGTGCTGCTGAGAAAGACAAAAGGAAAGTTACCGTTTCGGGAGAGAGAACGTCAGGAAAATGGGAGAATTGAATTTTTCGTTCGGGCTTGCCACACTCCTCGGGAAACACAGGAAGAAAGTGCTTGATATAATTGTAAAATCTAGTTTGGCCAATCTTGCAACGTTGCATGGGGAAATAAAATGGACACAGAACAGTACAATGATTAGTATGAAGGCAACTAAAAAAATTGCACTATAAACCATATCAGTGCTGGTAAAGTGGAAATTAATGTCATCACAGAAATGTTTATTAGATCAGGAAAGAAACATCACGCCAAGTATATTATATGTATTGGAGATGGAGATAACGAAACGCATAAAAATATTAATCCATACAAAGACATTGTTGTTTAAAAGAAAAAATATGTTGGTCGTGTATAGAAACAAATAGACTCACGGCTAAAGGATGTCAAATAATGTTAAATAAATTGTTTTCGAATAATTACAATAGTGTTTTCGCAAAAAATGGAATTTCTAACTTGAGAAAGACAGACATAATAATTGCAAATGTCCTAGGAATAACGAAGTGTATAATCCATGCATGTTTTAAACCAGACAAAGCTAGATTCCAAGTCACTTAACACAAAGTTCATCTGAAATAGAACTTTTGTTTGTAATTGCTTTAGCGCTGCTTAAGTTAATGTTAGATGAATATAATTAAGTGCTGTAGTCAAACCCTGAACCTTCGCCAACATTCTATTGCAGACCTATTAAATTGGTATTTATGAAAAAAATGAGGCATTGGTTAGTGAAGAGAAAGGCAGTAATGGAAATAAATAATCTTTCTTCCAATATATACAATTCAGGCAATGATAATGTGAAAGTTAACTTTGCATTGCGCTTAGTCATGTTATACAGTAGCGTAGGTAATATTTTATCAAATATAAATGCCGGTCCAAAATGTTTACCGGTGGAGAATCTTCAATGAAAATGAATTCGATAGAAATTATTCAAAAACCTCGCGTGTGCAGGTTTTCCGACGTTAGCACGCAAGGTACCCGGCAAAGTGTGTGCGAATTTCAGATGCCTCGCCTAGAAACATCTTACAAGGAAATCCAAGTAACAGATACATGCTCATTTTCGTAAAAATTTGCGCAAGTGTTCATTAGAACTTGCCTAAAAATTCGACCGTGCCAGTTTGTACTTTCAGGAAGAAAACAACCTTATTCACCGGACAGTTCTATGAAAATATTTATAAATCGCACATTAAGCGAACTTGTTTACGAGTTAAAATCCAAAGGTCCCAGCTGTAAGAACCACAAGAAAGATAAAAGAGACATACCTTCAGGATTTCAACCTCATAAACGTAGTGAGGTAAACTGTTCTCTTTTAGGTTCACTCAAGATAGAATATTGGTATCTTATGATCCCAAGAAAAACAATACTGGCGCAAACTGCTGGACAATATGAGGAATGGCGGAGAAACCATAATCATAATGGATCTCAACGCCAATCATAGAAACTGAAATTTGCGGTGCAACGAGTGTGAGACCCTCATGGAAATCTCGGCAGAGGCTGGAAGTGGCTCATTCGTGCTGATGCCACACATTATCTCCAAGCCTTAAGGGTCTCGCCAGCTATCGTGTTTACATCTCATTATAGCCACGTTAGAACTAACAAAACTAACGCTATAGATGCTGTAAAAAAAAGAAATTAGGATATTGACGCAGATTAAAAAATCATTGAAGTATTGAGTTACTTAAGGTAGGCAGTAATAAGGAAATATTTAAGTGCGCGAAAATGAGCCAAGTCATGTGAAATCGTGGAGCAAGAGAACTCTGATTGTCCGGTACAAATTCTGGCGGCTTCTTTGGAAATATGTCAAAGATTTGGAGTATAAGACACGTCTCATGACTGTAAACCAACTCAACGATACCATTAGTCATGCTTTTTCCCTTGTAACTGAAGGTGCATTAGGCAAAGCCATAAAAAAGTTTCGAAACAAGAATGCGGCATCTTGTGGTAACGAAAGTCAAGCACTTCGAAAATATCATCAATTAACTACCTTTTGAAATCACTTAATGAAAAAAATTTCCTTATAAATGTCGGATTCACATTATGATTAGGGTTAGGGGCGTGCAACGAATCTTCACTTGAATTAGACATTATTGTTATGCAATAGAAGAGATATTTACTAGTGCACATATGATTATTACAGAATTTGGCAAATAACCGTAGTAATTACATATTCGAGAAGCTAATGACATTGGTATTAGGTTCGATAACGTATCCGTGGTCAACGGGATAACAGAATGCGCTTTCTTCCAAAGCCCAAGTTGTACTCGACTTGCTTGTCTACGGTACAAGTTGCAGCGGCACAGGAGTCAAAGGCGACGCGAGTCGAGAGCGACTTGTGCTGTTGTTTTGCCTCAGGACACTGACTTAACCTTGACGCATGAAACATAACGACAAATAAACTCCGGGCAAAACAATGTCGCCGCTACATGCAACCGTCGAATGAAGACGAATCTGAATTTTCCGACTCTCCCTTGACCAGTATAAATAAACGGACACGATCGCGAGCGACAGTATATATCGAGTATCTAACAGCATCTAGAGTATCTACAAGTAAAGGATACCGGAGCCTTCCCTTTGGAACTTTGGGAAAACCCCCCTTAACACTTTAATCTAGATTCTACCATAGCCGTAATTAAGCAATTGTCGTCATTCAATCCGACTGTATTTGTTCGAGATTTATGATAGTGAGCTTAGGCTTGAGGCGACAACCAGTCGCCGAACGTAGCTGCGGTCAAGGGATGAACGTTTTGTATAACAAGGGCATGGAGTAATTCTATAGCTCTCCTTAAAAGAAATAGTCGTAGCGGCACGCGGCAGTAAACATTCCAACGGTTTCTGTCCCGTGACATGCCACACGCAGACTCTATCCATCGGGTAAGATGATTGCCAGATGTCAACGTATCTCCACAGTACATGTTCAGCTAGCCAGAGGACCCGTTATAAATCTTAAGATTTAGTTAACTAAAGTCCATCAAACAGAAAAACAGTATTTGTCGCAACTACGGGAAGATAGGGGAAATCTATTTCTGTCACGCACGGCGCTTCCCGCCTGCAACTTTTCCTCAAGGGCGGCTGGCATCTTTTTCTAACCACCAACGTGGAAATTGACCAATTAACAGCAACGTCAATTTCCCTCATTTTCCGAACGAAGACTTTTCTCCACGAATCCGATGATCTTGTGCCCTTAGACACACCCCATCATAGTTTTCCTCCGCAGCATCATCGTGACGGAAAGTCATTCTCTCATGAGGTCACATTACCGAGTTACATAGCGCCTTTACGCTCGGTGGATGTTCTATGCTTTAACAAGGAGTTAGTTCAGTAATACTTGTTCCGTAGAAAAGAAAGTTGGGTACAATCTGGGCTTTGTAAGAAAACGCATTTTGTTATCCCGTTGACCGCGAATTCGTTATTGAACCTATTGTCATTATCATTAGCATCATTGTCATTAGCATCTCGAGTATCTAATTATCACGGTTGTCAGATTCTGTAATAATCATATTTGCACTAGTCAATATCTTCTCTATTGCATAACAACTATGTTAATCCAAACGAAGATTCGTTTCACGCCCTAACCCTAATGTGAACCCGACATATATAAATGTTCGTGAAGATGAACGATATGCATACGCCCACCGAAATGTATGGGATTTTGCCTAGGTGTCTAGGTGGAATTAGATTCATTAGTCTCTGGAAGGTGGCTAGTGCACTTTTTAGGCCAAACGGTATTCTATTGGATTCATAGTGAAAACGGGCTGTAGAAAAAGCACCTGGACATCTCTGTTTCGAAGAGAAGCTGTGCCATTGCAGATTTTGGACTCGTGTTTGAAAGATTATCTCATTAGGTTGTTTATATCACATAACTTGTGTTGTTTGGTTGGTTGATTGGTAGACAAGTAATATCAGTTTTATGCATATGATTAATTTATGGTGTTACTGGTTTATTTAATCAACTATGTTATATCCGTTGTTTTCTATGATTTCCGTTGCGTTATCATAGAAAGAATCTGGATTTGAGTAGGAAAAGAAAACCAAGCTGTTTATGTTTCTTCCATCCAAAAACTTTTACAACGGCCAGAACGTACAGTAGTCAGTATTGTTTTTATGTTCTTCATCTTTTTAACGTGATAGTAAATATTCACTTATTCACGAATGGCATAATGGATTAGACGTATGCAATGTATATTCGGTATCAAGTTCGCTATATGTTAAAAAATTTATTATGTCGTCATCCGTGGAATAAAAATTGGAATAAATATAAGTAGCCGTTTTGTGCAAACGGCGACTATAAAGTGTCGAAAGTAAAAACTACTGCAAGAATCAGTGCAATAGATGCATAGATAATTGATGCGTTAAATCTGTTGTGCAATTCATGAAATATAGCTCACAGTACTGGTGTATAATGTACACGAAATTACACTTACGTGCTACACAACAATTTATAAGTAGTACGTGATTCAGCAATAGTCTATTGACTTTCAGATAAACGCACTTAGATGTGTAATCAAAAGTGTGGAGAAAGCTGCGAATAACCACGACATCGACATACGCGGTAATACTAAAAGTTCATTTTTAACACGGCGTATATGACCATAAATTATTAAGAAAAATAGAAAGAATTGGAAGAAATTAAAAAATCTAACACCACACGGAGTTTCCAAGTGGACAACCAAGTACTATCCGAGCCCAGCGTTGTTTAACTTTCGTGATCAGACGAAAATGAGTGGTTTTTAAATTTTAATTATAACGTTTATTGCCCAAAGAAGTACATATCTTGTATATAAGGCCCATAAAATTCATACTGTATCGAATGCTTTTTCAAGGCAGGCGACTACTCGTTGCTTTGTATTGAGAGCCCACCAGATGTCCGACGTTAGTTTATCTATTGCGTGGACTGTGGAATGTTTGTGTCGGAAGCCGATTTGATTTTCAGGGATTACGTCGTTTTTTGTACGAAAGGAGACTAGGGCGTTATTTATGACCATTTCGAATACTTTGCTTATGTTGGGTAGGCATATAGGTCGCAGGTTTGATTTTGTCTTTGTTTACCGCATCTTCCTTTTTGATTTTGCACTCGCCTGGTCAGTGCGGCTCAATGCATTTTACGCATTAATAATTAGTTACAGTTCTGTGAGGTATGACATAACAGTTGGCATTTGTGGCATTGCGTTATGTAGTTCTTTCTGATTTTCCCCCATTTTACTCTAAAGTAATCCAGACGGTAATATTTAGTAAGTTACTAATATTGCTTTGAGGGGATACTTGGACTATGTAGATTGGGAGCAATACGTTGTTATCTATTGATTTTTTGTTGAGATGCGTGAAACTTTTTTTAATTGGACGTCGGACACGTTATTAAATAGGTTTTGTGGTTTCATATTTAATTGATTCACACAGATTCAGTTTTTACGTTCTGTATTTCACCACCATGTACAGCCATATGAACACACCGGATATACTTAGATAATTAACACGTGGTTGACGCCTAAGACAAATGAGCGTTAGAAGTCGTACCAACTTAGCTTGTAGGAACTAGTGATCATACCAACTTAACATTTCCTCAACAGGACATCTGTAATGATCGCCCTTAGTATCCGAGATATTCGCAAATAACTGTCGATAGTACTGTAGCGGCACTCGACGGTAAACTTTCCAACGGTTTCCGTCACGTGGCCTGCTACACAAAGGCTCGACCCTTCGAACAAGATGATTGCCAGATGTCGATACATCCGCATCGAGTATTTTCAACTAGCTAAGGACTCGCTATAAATCTTAGGAGTTGTCTAGCTAAGGTTCTCCGAAAGGACAAATAGCCTTTGTCTCAATATCTCTGCACATACCACCCATCACGGGAAGATACAGGAAATCTGTTTTTCCTCACGTACGACATGTCTCACTGACAACTTTCTCCCAAGGACGACTAATATCCTTCTCTAACCTCCAACCCAAAATTGACCAATTATCAGAGACGTTCATTTCCCTCACTTTCCGTACCAGCACTTCCCACCTACGAATCCGATGTGTCCTTATCCTTAGACACACCCAATCGTAGTTTTCCTAGCAGCATCACCGCTGCGGAAAAGCAGAGTCAGTCGCGAGTCGCCGAACGAGTGGTCCAATATTGATACGAGTTCCTAATTCCTCGACATCTGGTGCAATCACCTTTCGACTCGAATCGCACCGCGCAACGTACCGTACCATACTCGAACTCGTAAGCACGAACCGATAATTGTAACGTGCGTCCGTCACACATTGTAAGCAAAGAACGTGTACAATAAATAGTGTTTGTTGAACGCAGTGAGTGATTAATCTAACCCTATCACGTATCCACCTCATTATCTTTTTCTGTATTTGACATCTCTAAGATCTCAGTTCCGTGGAATAGAATCGTTTCTACCTCTGCCTAATCGCAATGCTTGGGTCCTGATTCCAATATTTATAATCGAAATTATTTAGTACATTTGAAAAAAATTTAGTTGATTTTGATATAAAATACAAGTATCTTCCTCTTATGTTATTTTCAAAATAGAAATAATAGAATAGTTAATGTGATTCATTATTTCAAGTTGTCATTTTTATCTCTATTTCAAATAGACTTTACCCACACAAGCCTGTGGATTGACTTACAACTACATAAATTGGGACACTATAAATTTAAGACGACTGATTCTTTTCCTTTTGGCATCGCAGATAAAATCGTAAGTATAATGTGAAATGTCATCTAAACTCCAACTACAATCCAGAAGTTAAACTAAACTTTATTTCCTGCAACTTGTACTCACTAAAAAGTTACAGTAATAATTCATTCACACGAATTATAGATAAATTTTTAAGATAATAGTAACACAAAGTCAAAAATATGTTACTTGCGTATGTATATACAATTTTTTCATAAACATAGCATTAATTAATGATAAAGCATAAAAACCCAGATTGCACTTCCTTAGAAGATCCTGTATAAGTCTCTAAAATATATGACTTTTCATTCAATTTCTTTCTAAGAAATACATTTGATATATAGATATATATCTGATCAGAAATATATTTCATCATTAAAGAGTTTTCAAAATACTTTGTTATTTTCGTTGGAGACGAGCTTTTATACAAGAATGAAGAACAACACTTTTGCCAGTTCTATTTTGCGCAAGCGTTACTATTTTGCGGGCCGCCTTACGGCTGCCGGATTAAAAAAATTAGCTCAAACTCAAACCTATTGCATTGATGGTATTCATTCTTAATTCTGTTATAAGTTACAACAGACATTTCTTGCAACCTTGCATATGTTCGTTGCATATGCGTGTGCACGGGACTTTCAAGCTCGGCCGAAATTTATGAACTAAAGATAAGCGGCCGGCGATCGGCACGAAACACTGACGCATTCGCTGCAGAAACAGTTGAGGTGGGGATATGTTGTCCGTGATAGTTGTTGGGACTTGGGATATTATTCTTTTATTTTGATGCGTGGATTAAAAATAGGATCACGGGCTCCGGGAATCGAACCCTGGTCCGAACGTTCGAAACCTAGAGCGCTAACCTGCGTCGCTGCCGTGTCCGTTGCATAGTTAATGTCGAGTGGCGCCACATACCCCCTTACCAGAGATAACGTTATAATCTTAGTGAGGTAAGGCGTCAGCCGATTGTTGTCAAAGCCTGTGATGTTGCGCGAAGTCTTCGATGTGGCCATGGATACCTGTCGGTACGGTGCGGGCGCGTTCCGCGTACGGTTGTAGGTCTCTGTTCCTCCCAGTGGTCGTCTCGTATCCAGTCACCTGCATGCGTGAGTCGGCGGTGAAGCGTCGAGCTTTTTGCTGAAGAAGGAAGGGCCGTCCGTGTTCGTCGTAGCGGCAGGTCCAGATTGCCACAGTCTAGATCCACGATGCTGGAAGACTCGTAACGATATCACGGTCGCACCTCTTGTCGCTGTCGATCACGTCACCAATGTGGAGGTTCGGTAGGAATAGGAATTAACAACAAGTTAATACGGGCGTCGTCAATATATTTAAGACACTTGTTGTACAGAGAGTCCGTTATGTCAAACCTAGTCGCGTAAGGTTCGTCGCACAGATATTCGATATCGGCCGTCGATAAAAACTCTATGATCACTACGATTCGCAAGACACTAATAATCGAGTGCCGCCACACAGTAATAGCATAGACAAAACATCCTACATACCACAGCCATTGAAACAATAACCAGATAGTAACAGAATAGCTGCGTCTGATATACATCCGACGATAACCCCTCCAGAGGGACCAAACCTTAGTATAAGAACCCTCTCAAATCAACACTCAATACCTTTTTTGTTATAACACTCTTAACCGTCGCTCTGTTGGATTCGTATAATAAAATTTACTATCATATCTAATGTACAAATTTTTTACTTTACTTGTGAAACGTTCGAACTACGACGCGAGAAGATCACCGGTGATCTGTTAATGTCGTGATTTCTTGTGTCTCCTACTTGACACTGCCACAGATGCACAACTATAAGCAAAATTCACCGCAGTGGTACCGACAGTTTTTTGTGAATATCTCGGAAACTGAAACTGAGCGATGGTTACATGCAAAGGTATGTTGTTCAGAATGTTGATTTCTACAGCATATTAAAAGATTACTGAAGCCGACAAAAATGCTATGATTCCGAACAATTACGCAAATTTTTAGCTGATGACATATTTAAGCCCAATAAATTATTGTATCATGTACTCTTAACCTCTTAGTTACGGTTGAATTTTGTGCGGGGCTGTTTCTATGTATAGCAGAGTTTGACGCGAATTACGAGTAAACGATAGAACACCGCAATGTGTGACGGACAATGCTGTTCTCTACGCAAGCACATTGGAATGAAGCTTTTGATAATTAAATTATAATTTTTCTTAAAGATATAATGCATATACTTTAACTTTAATAATTCAGTTTAATAATTAATAATATAATTGAGTTTAATATATTTTAAAGCACAGTACGACACATAGTCCCATGTCACAATTTTCAAACTCATAGCGCGATGGTGTTTTCCAAATTGCTCTTCGTTTTCTATTTTGAAGCGACATTTTGAGGTTAAAGATTCTAAAAAATTATAAGGATGTGGGTCAGCATGTTAAAAATAATGGTATATAACGGTATATTTATAATATATTAATAATGGTATATTTATTTTAACGGAAAGCAACAATTGATATCTGATAGTGACGTATCAAAAACAAAGATTACATATTCTGCCTGTATATTGTTAACACTGTTGTTATAAAACATTGCGAGGACAAAAAAAATGTGAAGTAAGACAAATGAAAAAGATCATTTAGTTCAAACGGTGAACGAATGAGTCAATAGAGTGAGCCACTATAGTGGCGCGTCGTAATATAAGATAACATTCGCGAAAGCCGCTACAGTGACGCATAGTACCTAAGAAGTTAAATGAGAATTCCCATATATTCTACGTTGTACTTTAGGGCAGATAATCTCATAATACATGAAATAACACATAGAATTGTCCATACATAGAGGCGTCCTTGACTCACTAAAAAACCGACTATCATGGGCTCGTCCAGCGCCTCGCGATTCTATCTCGCATTGTCTACATGTATCAGGTCTGTAAGTATGAAACCGGAATTTGCCTATAGATGGCCCTAGCTGATAATGTACTTATCACTAAACTGCGTCATTGATGCCAAAAGTCTTTGTTGACATCTCACAAACATTTTCGACTCAGAACAATACAAGTTTCATACAACAGCATAGTTTGTAATAGCGCTGAACATGTCGAATTTTGTGCCTGGAAACTACGATTTGCGGACAGCATTGATTTTCTGTTACCATTTGAAGAAAACTACTGCAGAATCGCATCGAATACTTGTCGAAGCTTACGGTGAGCATGCTCTTGGTAAATCATAGTGCTTTGAGTGGTTTAAAAAATTCAGAAGTGGCAATTTTGACGTGAGGAACGAAGAACGTGGAAGACCACCGAAAAAGTTTCAAGACAGCGAATTGCAAGAATTGTTGCAACGCAACAACAACTCGCTGATCAATTAAATGTGACACGAGAAGCCGTGTCCAGACGTTTGAAACCCATGGGAAAGATCCAGAAGGTGGGAAAATGGCTTCCACATGAACTGAATGAAAGACAGCAGGAAAATCGAAAAACCACTTGCGAAATGCTGTTCGCCAGATACAAAAGAAAGTCATTTCTCCACCGAATTGTGACTGGCGATGAAAAGTGGATATATTTTGAGAATCCTAAGCGTAATAGACCATGGGTAGCTCCAGGCGAACCACCGACATCGACTACAAGACCAAATCGCTATAGACGGAAGACAATGCTCTGTGTTTGGTGGGATCAGAAGGGTGTGATCTATTATGAGCTATTAAAACCTGGCGAAACCGTTAATACTGAGCGCTACGGATAACAAATGATCGATTTGAATCAAGCTCTGCGTGAAAAACGACCAGAATATCAAAAAAGGCAACACAAAGTAATATTGCTTCATGATAATGCACCATCACATACAGCAAAACCGGTCAAGGAAACGGTTGAAGCGTTCAGTTGGGAAATACTTTCGCACGCGGCTTACTCACCAAACTTGGCTCCGTCCGATTACTATTTATTTGCATCGATGGGACACGCACTTTCTAACCAGCACTTCCCTTCTTACGAAAATGTACGAAAATGACTCGATGACTGGTTTGCCTCAAAAGAGCGACAGTTTTTTTGGCGTGGAATCCACCAATTGCCAGACGGTTGGGAAAAATGTATAGCTAGCAATGGGCAATACTTCGAATAAAATATTTTTAATCCGGTTTCATATTTACATACCTGGTATATAGCTTAGGAATAGGATTGTATATGTGAAAACTGTACATTACACTGCGTTTATAACATTGGAAACACGATACTTTAAAAAGAGTAGAGTTCTAAAAAACTCGGAATGAATTCCTTTCTCATCAAGTGCCAATACGATATGGATATTTAACGCGAACTACATACACAGGTTGTCCGATTTTAATTTATAAATGCGAATTATTAGTAAACTGCTTGCCGTGTAAGAAAAATGTTGAGATAGGAATTTAATGATTTCGCGGGTGTAATTTGTTATTTTTTTTTTTTTTTTGTAAATAGACGTATACGGGACATATGAAGGTAACACATGTTTTCTTAAATGGAATTACATAATTTTTAATATCTAATATCGTCGATATTTAATATTGCGCTCGACAGCTTTATCTTCTATACGCGTTATATATTCCCAATCGCAAACGGCGAATCGAGAATCTGCCCTTCGTTTGTGATTTGTGTACTTCGGCAATTCTTCTTAATAGCATTGAGGTGATATGCGTGATAGGGATAGAATAATCACTCATTGCGTTCAACAATCACTATCTATTACACTTGATCTTTATTTACACTTGTGCGTAGGACGCACGTTACAATTATCGGTTCGCGGTTACAAGTTCAGATACGGCACGATACGTTTCGCGGTGCGATTCAAGTCGGGAGGTGATTGCACCAGATGTCGAGAAATGCGGATTCGTTAGTAATTCGTATCAATATCGGACCACTCGTTCGGCAACTTACAACTTTCCGCCGCGGTGTTGCTGCTTAGGAAAACTATGATTGGGTGTGTCTAAGGGTAAGGAATCATCGGATTCGTTAAGGGAAGTGTTGGTTCGGAAAGCGAGGGAAATGGACGTCGCTGTTAATTGGTCAATTTTGAGTTGGTGGTTAGAAAAGGATGTTAGTCGTCCTTGAGAGAAAGTTGTTAGTGAGACGCGTCGTACGTGAGGAAGATCGGATTTCCTGTATCTTCCCATGGTGGGTGGTATGTGCAGAAATTATTGAGACAAAGACTATTTGTCCTTTCGGAGAACCTTAGCTAAACAACTTCTAAGATTTATAGCGGGTCCTTAGGCTAGTTGAAAATATTCGACGCGGATGTATCGACATCTGGCTATCATCTTGTTCGAAGGGTAGAGTCTTTGTGTAGCGGACCACAGGACGGAAACCGTTGGAAAGTTTACCGTCGAGTGCCGCTACAGCATCCTTAAAGCGATATTGTATAATACATAACGCAGTCCAATCGTCACCATCGAAGCTTTTCGCTATTTCATTCCCAGACTCTCGACTTCTTATCCAAACACTCGTTAAGCTTCCAAACTTTCATCCATTAAGGTTTAACGAACGCGCTCTCTAACCAACTCCTGTTGTGACCGTTGACGCACTACATTTTCCATCGGGCGCTTGGCTATTTATTACACTACGAGAAACCACGAACAAAAGTCGTACGCGTCATTGTGGCGCGCCAGAAGATATTCGTTGCCCGATGTTTCGCATAGTTTTCAGTTTTCGCGGAGAATGGCGGTGCTGAACGCCGCTGAAGAACACCAGGTACCGAATCAGCAGGTTGATAGATGTCAGATAAATCTAAGCGGCAAGGACATGAAGAGCGGCAGAAATCATCGGCTGGTGCTAAACGAGTTTCTGAGGACAATTATGATTAATTATGATAATATTATTGATTTCAGGTTTCCGTGGTCGCGTTAATATCGTTATTGTCGGCATTCGAACGACCGTGGCCAACGGTGAATTTCTGCGGTTTGGAAACCAACGACCACTGCAATATCGTTTATCCATTAAGTTACTACGGCATTAATACTAACAATAAGTATCACGGACGAGAAGCGGCTTCAATTTACAAATGATCCTGCCATTTGGCGTACTTGCGCGCCTTCTCATCGCGAAAGAAACTGATATACAGGACGACGACTGCAGCAATTTACGCTTGTTGCAGGCGTCGTGTGTCTTGGTGAAAATTATGGCAGGCGAATTGATTTACAAGAATTTATCTGGAACCGGTGGCAAGTAGTAGGCAGCCGGCAACTGGTTCGTTTGGCGTTCGGTTTATGCCAAGGAGCACGCCTATGCTCATCGTCATCAATTTCACCGTTAAGCCTCGATGTTCCGTTGCCTCTTCGGGGATCAGTGCCCAGCCTGCGGATGCAATTCGCTCCGGGGTGCGATCAATGCCGAAGCCGTTGGAAATTCCGTGGCTGACGGAATCGAAGGCGACCAACGGACAGGGCTGAGTTCGGCCAAGTCTGCTACCAACTCCGTTCGACATCGGGACAAGTTAGATTTGTGCTCCTACGGAAGACAGAAGCTCATCTTTATCTTATTTCTTAATTGTTTCCCCCACCCCCTGTTTCTCTTCGTTTCCCTCATTGTCCTTTCCCGTTCTCACCCTTTTTCCTCTGTTTCCATTACTCCCCTTTGTTCCGACGTTCTCCAACTCTCTTTCTCCTTTCCCCTATTTCTTGCTGCGTTGAAGCTCGATGTCTATTTCGAACGACGATCCTATTTCGAATCGTGTTTTCTCTTTCTCCCTCCTTGCTTCAGTTCTTATCCGTTCGTAGTTTCCGTCTCTTCGTCTTCACCGCTCCATCCCCTCTTCTCTTTTTCGCTCATTTCTTTCACGTTGTCTCGTTTAATGCACTCCTATAGGAAATTACAAGTGAAAACGTTTCGTTAGCAGCATCTATTTTCCAGTGTCGCTTTTTTGCCTCTGTTGTCTCCCCTCGTTTTTCCTGTTCGCAGCGCATGAATTGTTAGCGAGCTCGTAAATTTCGTACGATATTTATCAGTCTGGCCCGAAATAATGGAATCCCGTTGTCTACTAACGAGAGACTTACCCCGCCCGTCGACCGATTACCTCTTATCGACACCGTTTCTTTCGGCCCATCGATCCGCCTCGCCAGCTTGAATATATACCTACGTTAATTCGTTCGTCGTGGCCATCTTTCTTTCACTTCGGCTTTCTTTTCGCCAGGAGACAATGTTCTTCTTTCGGACGTCACTGTTTTAGGTGTTACCATCTGTTTCAGATCGAATAGACTCCCCACCACAAAGTCTGCTCCTAAAGAAATTCATTTTGCCCCGAAAAACTCTGAGAGATTACTCGACGGAATAAATTCTCATTACCTTTGTTCAGCGTAAAACGTCGGTTTCAGGTTCCAGCTTCGATTCCATAACGTTTAGCGTGAAGGTTATCGAGTTTTTCACGTAACTCGTTGAATTGACCTAGCCAGATGGATTCACAGGACATTGAACGAACCAGTCGAACGTGTTAATATTTGTCCACGTTAATATCCTTCGAATGTATGTAGAGAAGAACGTGAATCCTTTGAGTCACATATATCGCACATATCACGCACATAATCGCAATTTCACGCAATTAATTCTCCGCCGTTTCTTCTGTGCTTTCCTTTCTTCGTAATGACTTACTTCTTCTTATACCCTCATGGATTAACGTTTGCTTTCAATTAACTTTCAGCTTCGATTGGTAATTTCACGTGAAAAGCATACGTATTTGTAACATCAACGTGTGGCGGCACTCGACAACAAATACCGCCACTCGACACTAACTAGCAAGGGTCACGGTAGCGCAGTTGTTAGCGCCTTAGGTTACGAACGTTCGGGACCCGGGATCGATTCCTGGCGCCCGTAGTCCTATTTTTCTTCCGCGCATCAAAAATAGAAGAATAATAGCAGTACCCCAGCAGCGACATCTAAAGCCGGGAACTACAATTATCACGGACACACATACCACCTCAAACGCGATATGCGTTTCGATTAGAATGACGATATCGATGAAAAAAGTGAATCATTATCGATTTTGAAAATCGATTTTGAAAACGATTCGAAATGCTGGAAACTTTATTAAAAATGCCCGTATACGAATTAAAACTGCCAGTTATATTTTCAATTAAAACCATAAACTTGATTTCACGAGCAAGGATCGCCCGACGACAATATTTGGACGAATTAAGCACATAATAACTCATCGATTGCGCTCGATGGCGATTAATTTTGGCGGGAAATTTCTCGTGCAAGCCTCTTGAATATCGTTCATCGAAGAAAAAAAAGAACAGAGAAAAGAACGCCACGTTCTAAAAGGTGCGTGAAAGTTACGCGTTCGATCGAATACACGGTCGCGTCCACGAACTTTCAAAGCAATTACTCCAGAAACAATAAATAGTCTACAATTTATAACGCGTACTTCTGTCGGGTTTCTTCTCAAACTTTGTTGCACCTACGGCGAAGAAGTCTTCTCTTATTGCGGGCGCCATTTTTCTCGAGTTCAATATCCTACGTTCTATGTTCGTTTTGTCTTTGGTCGAACGGCCGTCACAAAATTCCCATTGATATTATCCCTTTGAATGACATCTAGGAAACTTTCGAACGACAGAAATACGAACGGAACAAAACAGAAGGGGAGTTACGATTCGTTGAAGAGCGATTTTAAAAACTTTTAAAAACAGTACATATCGTACTACTAAAATCTACAAATTTCTCGAGCAATCTATTAAGTTTATCAGCTTTCTAATTTTTAGAAAATACAAACGATTGCTTTTATAATTGCTCAACTGTTCGTTTCGTTGTACGGCAGAACCGGTGAAAACTAGTGAAAATAGTTCATTTTTCCATTGTGAAACAATGAATTTCTTTGATTGCGCGCTGCAACTATTCTTTGATATAAACTTCAATTCCTATTTCTTTATAAAAATTCTAATACGACAATTTTCATTCGCGCTTTCATAGCGATACATATCATTCTTGGTCTCATATTCCTCTCGATTATCGAATTATGCGACCGGCACTGTGATGGAAATTGAAATATTAATTTACTGAATATTTAATGTAATAGTTTAATTGCATATTACAAAGCATTATCGTTTCCGTACAATTATCATTCGGCGTCATTAAACGATAGCTGGGTAAGTAAATATATCATCTCATAATGAAAATTGTAATTACGATCCATATTTAAATTAGTCATTTGTCAAATATGAAACTTATCATATAATCATTCCGCGTGTGATAAACGAAATTAATTTTTTGTTAATCTCAATATCAGATTTATTAATAGGTTTGTTCATTTATTAACGAATGTTATAAATATTATATCGAGCGGACATTTAAAGGAATAATTATAGCTAGTAAACATTGCAATAGAAGAAAAATGACCACTATCAGCATTTAGGAAAAGAAAGTGCAACATTTACTTACCCTCAGTTCATTTATTTTCTAACTTTTTCAAACATTTACGCTGACCAAAAACAATTTATAAAATATGAGGATAAGCAAACGCGCACACTGAACGAAAAACTCCCTTTAACGAAAAATTTTGCAATATTGAAATAGGGTAATGATCAACGTACTTGACAAAACACACACGCGCGCGCGCACACACACACACAGAACATATATGTATATAAAAGCACATAAATATAACGCGTTCAAAGAAACGTAGACAAATTTATTACTCGATCTAATGCATATAGATCTATCATAATTTTCATTAAGCTGTTTCAAGCGGCACTTAGTAAACGATACGATAACGCCATTAGATCTCTTTACCTCTTATGTAAACAAAACGATGTATATTAAATAAAGTTAGAGGCGGTATGGAATATCTAGTTCACTCGTTTTCTAGCTGGTCGCCTAGACTAGAATGCTTGATATCTTCTGGTTCAACAAACTGAGACCATCGCAAATAACGTGCAGGAAGCGCCTAAGGCTGACACCCAAACTTCACTCAATGCTCGATGTTTGAATCGAGCGCAGTTTGCACTAGGTCAGAAGCGTTGATTTGACTTGTAAAGTATATTTCAACAAATATGAATATGTGCTAGACTATATTAGATGCGTAGTAGTGATATATGTATGTGGGATAGTGTGACATGAGGGAAGAACGTGGCGTGAGCTATAATTGTTTATTAGCGTTGTCAAGATATGTTAACGTTGTCAAGGAGTGTTGTGAGCGTTACCAAGGGATGTTAAGGGAAAAAGTGAGCATGGAAAACGTTGTAACGAGAGTTGAGAGAGTCAGAGTTAAATTTATCGTTGTCGCGTGAAGATCGTTGTGTTGTTGTGTCGTAGAAGTAGTGAGTAACGAATAAGTAAAACGGGGTATTATATTCGATTTCGTGTGAGTGCAAACGATTTTGTATTAATCATACTGTTACCTACAAACCAACAATATAACATTCCTACATGTATGTGAATATCAGTGTGTGGAAGTATGTGTGTGCGCGGCGTCTCGAAAACAAAGGAATGTGAACTGTTCAGTCGGTTAACAGTCGGGTATGGAAGAAAGTGCTGAGACGCGTGCAAGTGTGTGTCGATGAATATCTTTGAAATCGTTTATCAAATAAATATATAATTATTCTAATATAAATTCTAAATGTAAATTTAGTGTTCCTATACCATTATTTCGGCTATTAAGATCCAAAATTCTCAACAAATACATTTCATGCGTATCATGGAAAATACGAATACATGACTTAAAGAACACTTTAGAAATCATTTGCTCCGTATGTGTGTGTGTGTGTGTGTGTGTACTTGGCGTGTTTATTGTACGTCTCAATCTAGACCGATTCTTCTGTACCGTGAAAATTGATTTTGAAACGACCTATAAATCAAAGAATTAAATATTCTCTATGTTTTTATTTTATGATTATCTTAATTTATCCAAAGAATCATGAACACATGTGAAAAGTCTGATGTATGGCGGTCGCGCGTTTGGTCAGCGGGCGAATCGTGCGAATGGACATGTAGCTTATGTGCGTGGAAATGTGATTAATAGCTGAAGCCTTCATTACAAGTATCGCATTTGTAAGGGTACAATTTCTATTCTTTGTTTGGGGAAACGTTTGTTCTGTTCATCTTGTCCGCTTGGTAACCCTTTACGCATGCAATCCCATTAAGTAAGCTCTTGTTCTTTGCAGCTGTATCGAATGACGAAGAGAAAGTATCATCCGTAATAAGCGTACTCGGAGCCAAATAATTTTCCAAAGATCTTGTCGTCCCACCCGGAATATCCAACATTTGTTCCAAATTAGGTGACTGTACTGTTCCGAATTCCAAGTCACTTGGTTCTTTCAAGGACCGAGACAAATGATTTACACAAGGTACACGTTGTTTATGTATTAAGACTTTCATTCGACGACATACATTCTCATGTTGTTTCAAACATGAGTATAGCTAAAATCGTTTGCGACATCCTTTGCATTTGTGTTGTTTCTTGAATGCATTGCAATTTACTTCAACATCAACCTGTAGAGCGTCTTTTTTTGATCTTATGGACTTCAGACAATGCAAAATCATGCGCCGCTTCAACAATGCAGACGTGTCAAACTTCTCATAACACACGCAACATTCCCTTCGTTTAAACACAATATGCTGACGTAGATAGTGAGTTAGTAACTTATTCATGGGCGTATAACGCGCGATGCATATGCTCGACATGTAAATCACATGGAACAATTTCATGTGCTCGCGCAGATTCTCCTTCAGTGAAAACGATTTTTTACAAATATGACATTGAAATATTTTCTGCTGATTGACCTTAAAGTTCTTCTTAAACTCAACCGATTCTTGTTGAGGTACGATTAAACAGTCAGCGAAAGATTTTACAAATTCATTGAATCGCTTTGACGCAATCGTGTTAGCTTTCAAAGACAAGTTACCTGCCGAGCTTGTTTCACGAAAACCTCCAAATTTCTCTTTCACATCTTTCGATACTGCTTGTTTGAAAGCGTCTCCGTTTTCATTTTCCTTTTCGTTTTCCTTTTCGTCTTCGTTTTCGTTTGACACAAAACTAGTAGGCTCCAAGAATTTGTCGCATTTCTCCAAACGAATCACACATTCTTTACACTTAGCTTCAGGTGCAGATCTTTTACTTTGGTTAAATATATAGGGGAACTTGTTTCTTTTAAAAGATTGTCTTGATTTTCCAAAGGTCTCCAACTGCAATAAATCGTTAAAATCTTATAAAGAAGAAGAACGTCTTTTCACTGGCCTAAGGTTGTAAGACATATTGTGCGAGGTATTAGAGCCTTCAGATTCAGCCTTTATTTCGTTCCTTAATATAAAAATAAAATAAAGATATCATTGTTTTGAAATTCACATGAATTTGAACAAATGGTCTTTTCCTAACAGGAGATTCAATTCGTTTAACAGAAGTGGACATCTGAATAACTTCTGAAGCCGGTGATGTCATGTTACTAAATGCCTCGAGCGTTGAAGTTGGAATAATAGTCGCAGTAACAGAAATATCCTCCGTATCGATAACTTTTTCCGGACTAACCCATTTGTCATTCGGTTTGTCTTTGTACAGCAATATGAAGTCTGTAAGGACGGTCTGCTTCATCTTTTTCGAAGGAGTACCATACGAATCGTTTAATCATTTCGGATGCGTAGACTTGATCTTGCTCCTGGAACCCTCGGTGGGTGTATTGTTTGAACTATTAGATAGTTTCAAAGATATATTTATTGAGCTATTTACGTTTTTTTTGGCAGGGACTGTGTGAAGTATTTGATTCTGCCTTGATTATACCATCCGAATTATTCGACTTTCCGAATGATTCAGGAGTTGTTTTCACAATTTTGCTTTCACCAGAAAATATTGCGTTCCCATGCACATGGAATAAATGAGATTGAACATGTCTTTTATAGGAAAACCTTCGGTTACAAAAATTACATCTATATCCAGGCAACTGTTTCGTACAACATCACGTCTTTAAATGACGTATCAAGGAAATATGCATACTGAAGATCGCAGTGCAATTATTACACTTAAATACTGTTTCGACCAGTCGCGGGGAGACGCGATCGCGAGGAAACACGTCAACGGGAGTCGTAAATTCCCGTTACGATTATAATAATCGACGCCACGAGCAGATCGATCCCCTGATTTCCGTTAGGATAATCGGGGTGATTGTTGAGGTATAACGCTGTGGTTCACAGGGTTATAAAATTTATATATTTCCAACAACTTAATACACCAACGATTAATGACAACGTGTTATAAAGATTGACTAGACTGAGTAGATAGAACTATAATTGTTAGACTGTTAGACTTTTAGACTTGGACACGAATCTGATATTTGAACTGTTAATCACGAACTGTTAGACACCAACCTTTAGATGAGAAGCTTTAGACGAGCAGTGTTGTAAGCGAAAAGTTGAACAAGAAGTGTTATTTCGCTCTTATGCAATTACGGAGGAAAGCTCGGTGTGGGTGTGGTTTTTTGAGTAAGGGAAACGGATTCGTTGCTTGCACTTTTCGTGGGTAAGGTGAGGGCAACGATCTACGATGTCCATTGGTTTTTCAACATTAACAAGTGATGAGAGGGGACGGAACCTCCTACCAATGGTGCTAGTTGCTGTCTTTGTTTAAGGGAAATTCGGAATTTCCGTTAGGCACATTTGGCTTGTGCGTTAGGCTACTACCCGCTTTCTCCGTGATTGTTTAAGAGCTCATAATAAACCCAAGGACTTTTCTAGTACCGACTATGGACAGAACACATGTTTCGAAATAATGCTGCTAAAAGTTACGTTTTCCGGTGGGTCCTTGGATTTATTACGGGTTGGAAGGACGGCACGTAGGCCGCTGGCGGTCAAGCGGCGCGGGATGGCGTGCAGATGTCTTGCGCGACGTAACAAATACATTACAGATATATAACTTATTATGCAGTTCCAATAAATGTTTAGTTTGAAAAGTTAACAAATAAACATTGTAATTTATTCTGTTGTTTGAAGGTACTTTATGTTTACTTTATCGTTTATCAGAATCCGATTTGTTATTTTCTAAATACGTACTTTCTTGAGGAAACGCGGATTCTCCATTTCTACAATAAACGCCATCCGAAGATTCACCTTTAAACGTCGCTGTTTCATTTTCATTCCCTGTATTCGTATCAACTGCTGACAAATCATCGCAGTTCTCTGGATCGATTGGCTCTTCCCTTAATCTTATTGCATATTCAGAAGGCTGAAAAAAATATACAAACCTAATGTAACATCCTAAGAAACGAAAAATCTATGAAACAGTCCTAGTCTAGTAATTGAAGTCAGCCGTGCCATAATTATCATGGGTAGGATAGAAAGCTACGTATAGAGCTACAGAACTAGATACTAGAAAGAACGGCTTATGACGCCATGTTTATGAGTTAGCCAGGTTTTACCATTAAAAACATGAAATACATAACTGCACAAGTCCAGAATACTACATACATAACAAGAGAGGTGTTAATTATGTGTAACAAATTTCACGGCTCCATTAGAATTACTAAGGAACTTTTCCTCAACCCCTAACATTTACCATAGGTCAGGGCCGATCGATATTTTCAAACTTGTTATGAATTGTGGATCTTAGTCACCGAAATAAATGTATAGGAACACACACATTACACGTAGAAGTGATATTAAAATAGTTCTATATAATTATTTAATAAAGGATTTCAAAAATATAAGGTATCATCGATACACATTGCACGTGTCACAATCGGCACTCTTCAGATCCGATGGACCGATGATGGAGATAAAGATTCTGCGGCCTTGGCGACGGAGTATATCGCCGGGATGCCTAATGGGTTGTAACGTAAATTCACATCAGAGACCAGGCCACACACCACGGACAGGATGGCACCCAGATGTCTGCATATCCTTGGCGCGCGCCCTCAATAGTCTTAAGTGCCCACCAGGGGCCTTGGCATTTTCATAGTCAAGGTCCTTCCGTTTACGTTTATTGTCTACCACGTGTTAGTTTAGAAAGTTGGTTTTCCCCACATCTGGCATGTTCCGTTGGCAACTTTCTCGCGAGGGCGGCTAAAACCCTTCCTGGTCCACCAACCGTCCTATTATCCAATCGGAGACGGTGTCTACTACCCTCACTTCCTAGTTCCGTGTCCTTAGACACACCCACCCCTAGCTTTCCTCAGACACAGTATCGTCAGTAAAACGTCACTTATTCGGTATCCTTAGAATAGTCAACGTGGTTGGAGTGCGTCTTACAATAAAGGTTGATTAAAACAAAGTTAATTGTTGTGTTACGACTCAACTATATTTTATTTTCACCAACCAACCGTAAAAATTACGTGATACACGCGTCTCAGCATTCTTTTTCCATACCAGACCTTCTATCGACGGTTAACTCACTGAACTGTCTACATTCATCTGTTTTTCAGACGCCGCGCACACACATACCCCCACACACTGATACTTACGTACTAACATCTCTACTACGCATTTGACCTAGTCCAGCACACAAAATTATACATATCTCAACACATCTCCTTAATTTTTGTGCTGTATATTTATTTCCTTTTGTAAAAATCAAACCAATTTTAAAAGTAATCTAAAATTTTCTAATTTATTTCTCCCTAGAGCCTTCGTTAAAATATCAGCTACATTGTTTTCTGAGTCTACTTTTATAATGTCAATTTCTTTATTTTCGTAACTTTCATTCACAAAATGGAAATGAACTTCAATATATTTAGATTTTTTGTCAAGTTTCCAAATTTTGATATCGCAATCGCTCCAGAATTATCTTCGTAAATTTTTATTGGTCTTTCGATCATTATTTTGAAATTTTTCAATAATTTCGTTACAAATTTTATTTCACTCACTGCTTCTGACAAAGCTACATACTCGGCGGCTGTTGATGATTTTGTCACGCTGCTTTGCTTTCTCGATTTCCAGTAAATTGCGTTTCCGAAAAATCTTATGATAAATCCCGTAGTGGATTTTCTATCTATTTCATCTCCAGCCCAATCAGCATCAACAAAACAATCAATGACTTCAGCGTTCAAATTTCTTTTATAAGTTAATCTTAATTTTCTGGTTACATATAAGTATTTCAAAATTCTCAATGCATATTTATAATGTGTCCCGTCGTAACTGTTTTGAAATCGACTTAAATAGTTTACACTATAGCTAACGTCCAATCTTGTTCCAGTACTGATATATAATAAAGCTCCTATGATATTTCTATATCTTATATTGTCTGAGGCTGATTGTGCGGGTTCTAAACTTATGTTTTGTTCCATTGGTGTAAAATATAGTTTACTATTTTCTATGTTATATCGTTTCGCTAATGACTCTATGTAACTACTTTGATCTAATTTCATCTCACATTTCTTATGATCGTATTCAATGTTTATTCCTAAGTAAGATTTTACTTCACCTAAGTCCTTCATCGCAAATTTGTTTGACAATTTGTTTTTAATTTCATCGATTTTTCCTTTGTTTTTTCCACATATTAATAAGTCATCTATGAATAGAATTAAGTATATAATATCAACACTCTCATACTTCATATACAGACAATAATCACTCCCACTTTTATGAAAACCTAATTTTTTTATATACTTGTCGAAACATTCATACCATACTCTTGGACTTTCACGCAAACCATATAACGCCTTTGATAGTTTACATACTTTCCTGCTTTTATCGTCGTAACCCATAGGTTGTTTTACGAATACTTCCGATTTTATAGTTCCGTTTAGGAATGCCGTTTCTACATCCATTTGCGTAATCATCAAACCATATTGACAACAATAAGATAATAATAACTTCAAAGTTTGCATTTTTGCCACAGGAGAGTATACATCTTCCAATATTTCCTTTTGTTGGAAGCCTCGAACAACTAGTCGCGCTTTCTTACGATTATCAGATTTATTCGTGTATATCCATTTCAGATCTAATACTTTTTTGTCTTTTGGTTTCTCTAGTAATTGCCAGGTTTTATTTTTGATTAAACAATTCATTTCTCGATCCATTGCTTCCTTCCATGAATCGCTGTCATCTCCACTTAAAGCTTCTTCATAGGTTTGAGGACTGTCCGCGCTAACTACATTCACATAAGTGAAATATGAGCTCGTTTGGCCATATCTTTGAGGTTTCTTTCTTTCCCGTCCTGACCTTCTCAAATTATTCCTATGTCCTCAAGTTTTTCTTCTGATTCGTTACTTAAATTTCTCTCCGTTTTTATTACAACTTGCTCGATCTTTTCGTCATTTGTTTCACTTTCATGAATTTCGTTTGTATCCGAATGTTCGTCAATATCCTTTTCCGTTTCATTATCCGATTCATCTTTTCCTTGAAATCCTACTAAATTATCATTTTCACCTATAAATTCTACGTGTCTTGCAATTGTAATTTTATTATTAACTAAGATTCTATATCCAACGTTTTCATAACCTACAAGTATTCCGATATCTGCTTTTTTGTCCCATTTCGAATTTCTTTTAATTTCAGGTATTCTTACAAAAACTCTACTTCCGTACAATCTTAAATTATTTATATTGGGTTTCCTTCTAAACTATATTTCGATTGGTGTTTTATTTTCATACGTTTTCGTAATGGTTCTATTTTTAAAGTACGCCACGGTTCTAACTATTTCCGGCCAATATTTAATATTTAGTTTTGAATCGTGTAATAAACATCTAGCGGAATTCATGATTGTTATATTGTAGCGCTCGGCTGTTCCATTTAATTCGTGAACATAAGGTGGGCATGGTTCTAGGAGAATTCCCTTTTCCCTAATTAGATTGTACATGATTTTATTTATATATTCTTTTTCATTATCACATCTTAGTCTCTTTATCTTCTTACCAGTAAGATTTTCAACTTTGTTAATATAATCAAGGAAACAGTTGTAAACCTCATCTTTCGATTTCAAAGTATAAATCAAAGCGCACTTACTGTAATCGTCTATAAATGTTAAGAAATATTTAGATCCATCAAACGCGGTATATTTATGAGGTCCATTTAAATCGGTATGTATTAATTCTAAAGTCTCGCGTGCTCTACTACGGTTATTCTGGAAAGGTAAATTGTGCATTTTATTTTCGATACATATACCACATTTTAATTGTACTTGCTCCAATTTTTCTGGCATTCCCTCAACTAACTTTTCCTTACACATTGTATCTAAATAATTAAAGTTTACATGTCCTAGGATTCTGTGAAATTTTTCCTTATTTGTCATTTTTCTACATTTTTAGCGTGAGATTCTTGTCTTTCAATATAACTATTTATTTTATATAAACCATGATCTTTGATACTTTCCGTATTTATTATAGATCTTTGAGGTATTTCCTGCTGAGACTATCTTATTTTTATTCGTTACTCTCGCATAGCTAACCAAGTTATTATCCATTTCTTTCACGTAAAACACATTGGACATTGTAATTTTAATCCTTCTTTTATTTACTTCGAAGTAAGTTACAATTTTTCCAACTTTTGTCCCTTTTAAGGTTCTACCGTCTCCTACTTTTACATTTATCGGATTCTTCAAATTTTCGTACTCAATAAAATAAGAGTCATCATTTACTATGTGATCTGAACATCCACTATCCAATATCCAATCTATTTTTCGCGTATCGCTAGTATATACTGTGATATTACCCTTACTACTATCGCGCTCTACTCGCGTTAGGAAGGAATCAATTCCTTGGTCGTCGTGGTCCTCGTTGTTCGAATAATCTGCGTCGTGTTGACTTGCCCCGTTGTAGCGTTGTTGCCAACCTCTGCTTCGTCCTCGTTGACCAAATCCACGCTGACCATATCCTCGTCCTCTTTGGCCAGAACCTCGTCCGCCGCAACCCCTCTTCTGCTGCGGCTGATACGCACCTCCTCACCATTGCGCTCCTCCATTGTTTCCGCCTCTGCACGTATTTGTGCAATTTCTTACCACGTGGCCGTACTTTCCACAGCCATGGCACATTAGGTCCCTTTTTCAACTTTAAATACATTTGACCTTTTTGTATCACTTTTACACTTGCTACGCTTTTCCCACATAATAATTTTATTTTTTAAAAATTCACAAGTCCTATCGCTTTCTTTCAATGAGTCGATTAAGTCACCAACATAGATCAATGATTCTGGTAGTGTTTTCAACATGTAATCGAGTTTTTCACGTTCACTTACGTTTGCACCAGCACTCTTTAATTCGTTTATCGTTTTTTCAAATTCCGCGAAAAATGAACTTGATTCTTCAAAATCTTTCAACCTCATCGTGTCCAGTCTACGTCTTATACAAAGTTGCAATGCTGTTGACTCCTTCATATACATCTCATCAAATTTTTTCATTATTTTGTAAGCAGTGTCCTGATCACCAACAAATTCTAATTGCTCATTTGTTATACTACAATAGATGTAGTTCATTGCCCATTGATTCTTTTCATCCCAGTTATCTTTCGCATCCGTGTCCATTTTCTCTCGTGTAGCCGGTTCATAACATTTTTACATTTTAAATACATTAATATTCTTTTCTTCCACGCTTTGTAATCACGTCCGTCGAATACTTGAAATTTAATTTCATCGTCCACTGGCATCTTGATTCGTTTTCTTTATCTTCACCCTTTTTCTTCTTTTTCAAAGATAGTTCTCTTTATTCTACAGATTCCTTTTATTTGTTCTGCCAATAGCCTTTTTATCTCTTCAGAACTTATTTCCAATTTTTTCAAAATCGACTTTCTTTTATATATTCACTCCCGGCTACACGTGGTTCCATAACCTTAAATCTCGTGAACCACGCTCTACTACCATGTTAAGAATTGTGGATCTTAGTCGCCGAAATAAATGTATAGGAACACACACATTACACGTAGAAGTGATATTAAAATAGTTCTATATAATTATTTAATAAAGGATTACAAAGATATTCATCGATACACATTGCACGCGTCTCAGCATTCTTTTTCCATACCAGACCTTCTATCGACGGTTAACTCACTGCATTGTTTACATTCATCTGTTTTTCAGACGCCGCGCACACACATACCTCCACACACTGATACTTACGTACTAACATCTCTACTACGCATTTGACCTAGTCCAGCACACAAAATTATACATATTTCAACAGATTTATTGGACAACATGAATAAGGAAGAGTTAGAATGTAGGGAAGATGAAAATGATAACAGTACTGAAAGCTTAAACATCCCTGGGAGATCTACACGTAATAAGAGAACTCCAGTAAGGTATCCATAAAAAGAAAACATTAGTGAGATTCATGTAAATTATTGTAGAGTAGATATCCCTTGTACATTTGAGGAGGCGATTTGTTGTGAAAACAGTGAAGACTGGAAACAGGCTATGGATAAGGAAATAGAATGTCTATATAAAAATAAAACTTAGAAATTGGTAGAAAGGGTAAAAGGCAAAGAACGAAAGGGTTAACAGAACGAAAGAAAGAAAGGGTTAACAGAAAGTCCGAGGGACTGGTATAAGTATCTGGATAGCTATGTGACGAGATGAGGTTTTAAGAAGAATAACAGAGTTGTGCCAATATACCCATGGAGAGGGAGAAAATGTTGTTTATTTGTTAATATATGTAGAGGATTTGTTAATTTGTAGTAAAAACAAAAGGAAGATACAAAGTGTGAAGAAGTTATTAACTAATGAATTTGAAATGGAAGATGTAGGTGAAGTCAAAGAATATCTTGGAATAAATATGGAGTATGATTATATAAAAAATGAAATGACACTAAGCCAAACAAAATACATTGAATCATTAGCAAAGAAATATAAATTACAGGACAGCAAATTGCACTGTACACCTATGGAGACCAACTTAAAAATTGAAAAAGCTGAGATAAATAGAGAGGATATTTGGTACAGGAATTTAATTGGTGCATTGTTGTACATTAGTGTAAATACCAGACCCGATATAAGTTATAGTGTCAACTATTTGAGTAGATTTCAAGATTGTTGTAGCGAGACACATTTTAAATATGCTTTGCGCATATTGAAATATCTCTACCGGACTAGAGATTTAAAGTTAAATTATAAAAGGAATGAAAAGTGTGTAACGATAGATTGTTATGTGGACGCTGATTGGGCAGGCGATCATTTAGATAGTAAATCGACTTCTGGATATGCAATTAGATTGTATGGAAATGTAATTGGTTGGAAGTCTAAAAAACAAAGGTGTGTGACAAATGAAATGCCTCGACGTATGCAGAGTATGTAGCTATATCGGAAGCGGTAAGTGAATTAATGTCTATTAGGGAAATTATGAAAATCTTGAATGTAAATCTAGACGATAACCCTGTAAAAATTTATGAGGATAACTCTGGAGTGATACGTATAGCAAAGTACGGAAATTTTACAAAAAATTCTAAACACATTGAAGTTCACTACCTCTCCGTTCACGAGTGCTTAAAGGAAAACAAGATAAAAATAATTAAAGTTGGTACAGACGAAAATACCGCGGATATTTTTACGAAGGCACTGTGTAGAGAGAAATTCAAAAGGTTTAGGTCATGGATGAATGTAAACTAAGAAGAATGTAAATAAAGCAATAAATGTTAAAGTTTCTGTTAAGTAATTCGTCAAAGCATGTAAATACGACTAAGTGTACAGTATAAATGTAAGAAGTAGTGTTAGGAAGATGATACATTTACACTGTACATGTGAATGTGTGTGTAAGCGTTAAAGGACGTCCAGGACTTAGTTGGGAAAAAGACGTTACTTATTTAGAAGCATTTGAAAGAGTCGGTTGACAACAAGCGTGCGCGCAAGAAGGTCTTCGAGGACGTCAGAGTATAATATATATGTCGGAGATGAAAGGAGAACCAGAGCCCTCCCTTTGCAATTTTGCGAAGAGTCCTCTAATGCTTTAGCTTAGATTTTATCATTGTTGTAATTGTTCGAGATTTGTGATAGCGAAATTGGGTTCGAGGTGACAACTGGTCGCCGAACGTAGCCACGGCCACGTTATAAACGTTTTGCCTGACGAAGATGTGGAACGGTTGTATGGTTTTTCCTAGAAATGTGGTTGTGGCGGCATACGGCTTCAAGAACGGGCCTGGCCACATAGGATTGTATTTTGGAGGTGTCGTTATAATGGGACACACGTTGTATTAAGAATCAAACTCCAGACAGAAATTGCCTAGCAACGGCGCTTGGAACTCTCTCGATGCTTCCAACGAGTATACAACAAACTTTTGGCGGAAACTGCTTAGCAACGGCGATTGGAACCTTCTCGATGCCTCCAGCGAGCATATAACAAGTAAAATGTAATCGTACAGCGAGAAAGAATTCCATCAGTTTATTCATTCGTGTGATCGCCTTGGAAAGTGACATATCGAGCAGTATACCGAGCGTCACAGTAATCGTATTTTTTTGGTGTCTAAAATTATTCTACACATAGTAAAGGATTATCCCGTTGGCCGTGGATTCGTTTGAACCCAAGCACATTGTTAATAGTGTTCATTAAACATATTATTCGTTAATCTCATTACTCTATAAACTCATTATTCGTAAAACATATTATTCGTTAATTTTATTATTCTATAAACTTATTAATCGTAAAACATATTATTCGTTAATCATATTATTCGTTAATCTTATTATTCGTTAATTTTATTATTCGTTAGTCTTATTATTCGTTAAACTTATTATTCGATAATCTAATCATTCGTTAAACTTATTATTTGTTAAGCTTATTATTCATTAAACTCAATATTCATCATACTTTGAAAAATCTTGTATATACGCGTAAATATAATCCCTGTTTTGTAAAACCATGGCTAATTCAAACGAAGAAGCGTTACGTGCCCTAAATTCTAATGCGACTCCGACATATATGTATAGCTGTTGTGTCTAAATAAAAGAATTTATTTGTATTCTCGAATCTTCTCTATACCTTAACATTACGAAATGGTCTTTCAGGCAAAGAACAAAAATAAAAATTAGCTGCCACACAATGGTTACTCTGTTTGACCCTTCATTTTTGTGTGCTTGTATGTAGTAATCATCCTGATTTTTTTGTATTTAATACATAGGGCGACACGACATTACAAGTTTTTCAAGAGGAGACGATAATCTTTTATCGTTTAACGATTTGCAGTAGATACTGCCTATCGACAAAAAATTGTTAATAAAAGCAATCTCAACCTTACAACGTTTTAACTAAACATAAAATATTATATAGGGTACATTTTAAAACTGATATATTGCGAAATATAGCCTTCTTAAAGAACATCTTGAGAAGTTTCTACAAGAACTGGATAATGTTTATACCATTGCATAATCAATTGAATTCTCTTGCAAAAATGTTGATATAGTAATAGGTAAAATAAGACAAATAAAAAATAAAGAAGTGGATACACCATTATTATAGTCTTTTCGTTATATAGCCAACCATCGGCTCGATACAATTTATTCAGAATTTTTTTATTTTTATCTTTCATCCAATATGGCCACTACACCTCATAATGATATAAAAAGCAAACGTTACCTAGTTACTAAATCATCAAAAACGATGGAAAACAATAGGACAATAAGTTTTCCTAAGCCTTCAGAATCTAATAAAATTATTTTTCTTTCTTTTGATTTCGTTCATGTAAGAAATAACTCGTTAAATATAACAAATTTAGATTTATTACGGTTTATGTGCATATTACGTATAATTTCGTGATTTATGTGCGGATCTCGAAGAACATTCAATTGTCAGGACAGTTTATAAATTACACTATAAATCTTATCCTAATAATTCTGACCGACGAAAGGTCCTTCTCGTCAATAATATTTTTCATCAATATGCAATAGTAGCAATTGGGAGATTTCAATTATTTTTATACAGCTGATTTTCTAGAAATATTTCGCATTGTGGATATTGCAAGTAGTGTGAAAGCTAGCAGAGATAGAAACGATGTTTATAAACCGATTTTCAATTACTTTAGATGTGCCTTTTTAATAACCATAGATAACTCGATAATAAGGTCACAACGCGTATATTTAAATTTGTATAAACTTCTTTTCTCCTTTAGTATGCTAAATCTGATCCTGCAATACTCGTTACGTACAACAAAATCTCCTGTGGAATTCTAGTATTCTCTGCTCTATCTGATCCTCTATTTAGATAGTGTAGTATCGTAAGAAAAAGCTTGATTAGAGATTGATCAAAACAGTGCCGTCTGTCCTTCAGTTGTTAGTTTACATAGGGAAAAAAGCCTATGTGACTAAAGTTACCTAGTTCTTGCGGAGCGTTAACAGGATGAGATTAAAGAGAAGAAAAAATAACGCTAATGGGAGGGGACGATTTGAATTCAAAGAGTGTTGATCGAGAAGCGTTGAGCGTTGATCGAGAAGTGAGAACGTTGATTGAGAGGTCAGAGTTAGTCGAGAAACCGAAGAGTAGAGTTGTTAGAGTTGTCGAGTTGCGAGAGTTGCTAGCGTTGTTGAAAGATTGAGTTGTTAGCGTTGTGGAGTTGCGTGAGTTACTAGCGTAGCTGAGAGATTGAGTTGTTAGCGTTGTCGAGTTGCGAGAGTGGTTGAAGTGAAATAAGATTGTTGCATTTAGTGCAAGTTAAACAACCATCGTTTTCTGTCTAATTAACATCTGTTAGTTATTGTAAATAATTAATTTATTTATTGTAAATAAATTATAAGTTATAGATAGTATCAGGAAAAATTTATACCTAAATTTCCATGGAACTACAATAGGAAAGCAAGAAATTGCTTTTAAAACAGTGTTGTGAAGACACATCAGAATACATTTCTTGTATATTGTTGACAGTGAGCAAAATATGTACATATACATCGAACACGTATAATACGCCTTTGTATACACTGTTTCCTACGGTTATAGTTTGGTCCTGTAGAGGTTAAAGAATTGTTACATATAGAGTATCTCCTTCGATATAGCTATAAGCATTGTAGCGGTTTATTCCATGTATTATACTTACGTATGTGTATAGCAGTTACACAATTTTCAGTGGCGATTGCAGATATAGCCTCCATTCTTTGGCCAAGTATCTCTAGCATTACTTATGCTTCAAGGGGAGAACAATCATTAAATTAAATATTTTCTGTAAAATATGGAGGTGGTGGAGGTGTCCTAAACTCGTAGAGCTGCGCAAAAAGCGAGCCAATAAAATGAACAAAGCTAAAGAACCAAAGATTAAACGAATTGCCCTAATAAGCCGCAAATACGCCCCAGAACTAAAGTTCTCTGACGTAGTGAAACAACGAACAAACCTAAATCAAGCAATCGAAAATCCACCACAAACAACAAACTCGGCTCCGCACTCAAACCAAAACTTAATCCCCACCAATAACATCCCTCAACTAAACATTATAAACGTCATTGAAGATTTTTAAAAAAGTATACTCAAAACATTAAACAAACAACAAATGCAATTAAATGAAAAACAAATCGTTATCAACGCATGAAGAAGGGATCGACGCCATCTTCAACACTATCAATAGTATAGATGGCTAATAACCAAAATCCATTAAACCAACAAATACAGCAAAAAACATATCAGTTAAACTTAAAACATTTGAAAATAATTGCAATAAATGCCAACTCTCTAATTTCAAACCAAAAAAGATACAGTATGCTAACCCTAATAAATAAGGAAACCTGTTGAGAAACGTTAAGTTGGTATGACCGCTAGTTCCTATAAGCTAAGTTGGTACGACTTCTAACGACGCTCTTTTGTCTTAGAAGTCGACCACGTGCTAATTAACTACGCGTATCCGGTGAGTTCAGACGTTTTGTACAAGGAGGTGAAATATAAAGCGTTATTCAATCTGTGTGGATCAATTGAATATCAACCCCAACCCATATTAAATAACAGAAACTTCATTAGAAGCTGGTTAGACAATAAAAGCATACACTACAAAATAAACCTTTACAGCTCCGAGCTACCCTCTTACCCAAAAGGAGGCTCATACTTGGACATATTCTTAGCAGACGTGCGACTAAAATTCCAAAATTTACGACCAAATAACACTCTGAAAACCCTAGACTATGACAGCGACCATAACGCCATAGCATTCCAGATCAACAAGAATATATCTGACTTCCTAACACTTGAAACACAGACCGAAATCCCAAGTTGAGTTACAAAAAGACAGACTGGAAAAAGTTCCAAAACCTACTCGAACAGAACTGCGACCTAAAGATCTACAACAACGTCAACCTAACAAACAGACAAATCGACTCATTCATAGACGAAATAGAAAAACATATTCAAATCGCTCTCCAAGAATCCGTACCATACTTAAAACAAAAAAATTCTTGCGAGCCCTATATCAACAATAAAATAAAAAAACTACTACGAGACAAAAGCTACATACTATGCAAACTAAACAATATAAAATACGACTATTCTTACGATAAAAGAGAAGACTTCGAATTCCTAAAGTACCTACTATACAAAATAAAATCGCAAATGAAACAAGAATTCGCAAACTCTATAAATCAATACTGGACAAACAATATAAAAAATATCTCCGAAAACGACTCTGCCAGCATGTTCCTGTATATAAATCAAATTTTCAGACCAAAAGAACAAAATCCCATACCGCCTCTCAAAATACCTCTAGAAAAGTCCTCCCTCATCCAAGAAGCAGGCATAGCGATACACAACACCAACAAAGACAGCGAGTATAACTTCGTAATATCTAACACAACGGAAAAACTAGACATTATCGGCACCCGCTTTTCCAAAACGCATACACAAAACGATCACATGGGTCAAAAACAACTAAACAGAATTATCATCGCCGAAACAAACAAACTCAAAAATAAAATAGAACAAGGCATAGCGCTAAATAAAACTGTCTGCACATTCTCAAACGAACACACCTCGGACAACCCCAAACAACCAGAACCAGAAATCGACTACTTTACAAATTACAACCAACTAAATATTATTTTCTCCAAACTAAACAACAGAAAATCCTCCGGCTTCGATGACATCCCAGACATTTTGCTCAAACGCTTACCTAACAAAATAAAATGGTATTACACAGTACTCTGCAACAATACGCTAAATAACACGTATTTCCCCAGAATATGGAAAAAAGCCAAATTAATAGCCATTACAAAAAAAATAAAGACGGTTCATCACCTACAAACCTACGACCAGTAAACCTACTCCCCAACATAACCAAAGTATTCGAAATAGTCATAAACAACCCCCTAGCCTCCTTCTGCGCAAAAAAAAACGTAATCCCAGAAAATCAATTCGGCTTCCGGCACAAACCCTCCACAATCCACGGAATAAATAAACTTACGTCGGACATCTGCTGGGCGCTTAACGCAAAGCAACGAGTAGCCGCCTGCTTAATAGACCTCGAAAAAGCTTTCGACGCAGTCTGGATCCCAGGTCTTATATACAAAATGATTAAGAAAAACTTTTCGCATACTTAATTAAAATAGTCTGGGACATGATAAGAAACAAAACATTTGTAATGACCGACGGTTCACACACATCAAGCGAAGAATTCCCCATAGAAAACGGTCTACAACAATAGTACATTCTGCGTTACTTTTCAGTATTTACAATAGCGACTTACTAAGTCTCTTTAATCTCAATACATCCACCCATAAACGTTCCATGGCCTTCGCAGCAGACCTAATCATCTACGTAATAGGCCCAGTCTACATCAGGTAGCAAAACGAAAACAATAAGAACAGAACTCTAAGAACATTTTGACAAAATTAACGATTACTACTATACATGAAAACTAAAAATCAATGCAAGCGAATGCGAAACCATACTGTTTAGATCCAAGTCAAGTGAAATCGGCCCAATGGAAAGAGAACACTGTAAAAAATTTCAACTAAGAGAAAAAGCAAACGAAGGGGAACTCATATCACACAAAAATTGCGTAAAATATCTAGGCGTAAATATAGACGACAAATTAAACTACAAGCAGCACATCGAAATTCAACTCTCCAAAGCCAGCAAAGCATCCTGGAAAACAAAAAGATTATTCTACTCCAAACATCTCAACAGCAAAGTAAAAATTCTGTGCGACCAAGCACTAATCAGTCCGATCATAACCTACAGCTGCACAATATGGTACAACATATCAGCTTCCCTAATGGAAAAAATTCGCATATTCAAAAGAAAATGCATCAGAGCTTACCTGAGTGCATACAGATCAAAACACAGCGGATACAAAAAATACATAAAAAACAAAAAAATATACGACGTAGCCAACATCCACCGCATCGACTGTCATATCATAAAACTAACAAGAAACCACTTCGCGCAGGCTACAAAGATAAAAGAAAATAGTTTAATCTTCGGTTGCTTATTTCCAAACGATTTATATTACAAAAATACACTGACAACAGGTTACATTCCCCCAAAGCGTTTTTATACCTAGACGAAAGAAACTACCAAGACCAAAATAATATCCCTTAAATCTACCATATAAAAAGAAAAATTGGGATTAAAACAATACTCTACGAGGAAAACTTAAATGGACAGACAGTAAACACTATGTGGAGATACAACATGGCCCTTCTCCAAAAAGACACGGAAGACAATCACAGAAAAGACATAAAATAATATTGGTGGATACCGAAACCATAATAAAAAAATGACAAGAGAAAGAGCTACAAAACGGCAACACTCAAATCTCCCTCCGTGTAAAATAGTGTAAATATTGTAAACATGTAAAAATTGTAAATATTGTAAATAATTTCTACAGGAAACCCCTCCCTTCCCAAAATTCCACAGCCCGCCCCCCATCAAAATAGACTAACGAATTGTCCTGTTTTTGGGACCAGGTTTTCAGGACAGAGATAGGAAGAAACAAAACAATATCGTATATAAGCACCGCTCTACAGCGACTTAAATCTAATTTAAAAATAGTAAGCTAAAATATGTAACTTCGACACACAAAGCATTGTATGACTATGTCGTACCGTCACGTATCGGTACTTTTGCCTAAACCATCCCACAACCGCAGTTCATTGTTTACTGTGAACAACATGCCGATGTAACACTCATCTACTGGTCAATAAACGTTATATAAAAAGAAAAATAATAAAAAAAGCACTCGTTCTCGTCCTAACACGAAAGTTAAGCAACGCTGGGCACGGATAGTACTTAGACCGCTTGGGAACTCCGCATGGTGTTGGCATTTTTATTTTTCCAATCCTTTTTACTTTCCTTAACAATATATTTTCAATAATCTATAATTTAAGCATCGAAAAAAATTAATGTTTTAGTATTACACTGTTACCATACATTATATCATCCTTATTTTTATACACATTTATATTTTTCTAAATATTCTTTTTTTTGTACATCAAATGCTCTTAAGGTTTATCTCGGAATAAAGAGCGAAAATGCGTGGATGAATGTATAATAGAAATATATTTAAGCAAGTATAATCACAAGTACAGTATATGTTAATCCAGATCCGCACGTTGGCAGCGTTATTTTACTATGGAGCTTCGAAGTCATAGGCTTATGGGCATTTATATAATTACGAAAAACTGGCCTGCTTATACTCCGTTGCACCACCAGTGCATAGCATGTTCCTAAAAAAGGCTATGAGGCTGAGAGGCCCTTCAAATTGATGTAGAGCTAGACAATACTCAATAGCTTCGAGGACTAAGAAAACTAAATGCTAGAGAAGATGTAGTTTTCCTAGAAGTGAGTATTGCTTCAACACCCTCCCTGAAACTCGGAATCTTTACAAACAATTACTTTTGAATATCATTTTTGTATTTTTGTATTTGTGATCAATATCATTATTGTATCATTTTGTATTTGTAGCTTTATTTACGTAATATATTTCACCTTCGTTTGTTTGATTGGCGATATTCGTTGTTGCATTTTGGAACTTTTACCATGTGACAGTGTTCGTCAACGTTTTAACCACTTAAAGTCACTACTTGTCGCATTTGCACTGGAGCACAGTTACTCGCGTCTGTTTACCTCGGCTGTTCGAGCAGTATTGTCATTACAATGCAGTTGTCTATATTCTTACAAACATTGAGGCCCGTTTTCTATTTTGTCCGGTAATTTTCATTTTTAACGTATTGAACATTTTCTTCTACATGATATTTCAAAATTCGTTAACGATCATTTTTTACAAATTGACAGCTAGTAGTAGAAGGAACAAAAAAAACATTTGAAATACAACAAGATATTAAAATTAGAAATTAATGACACCCTCGTAGCGGTGCCTGGATCCCCTTGGACTAATTTGCAAACGATAGAAGTTGTATATGTTACAGCGTTAAGAAGCTTAGCACCTAACCGTGCACCTAATCGAACCTTCCGGAATTATTTTCATATTCGGTATCATTTTGATCATAAGGATCTCAACAATCCAACTAAACCAACATTTTGTTGATGAAATAAAAGATGTAGAAACTTCATTTTTTCATTCTGCCGATTTGTAAATAATTGCATCATCGCCGAAACAAATTACAGATATCATCGGAAACTACTTCGGGCGATCAGTTTCATCTTGAACGTGAACAACTTCCATCCTTTGTCGACTATTCTGAACTGACTCAAGCTCTGCAGTACGAGCATTAAATTAATTTCTATGTCTGTTGACTGTTCTGCCTAAATATGAATTTTGTAAGGTATCTGGTTATATCTCAATTGAAATATATTTATCGTTAGTCAATTGCGAGGAGTGTTGAAAATAGAGTTGTAATAAGTGTTGTACAGAACGTTGTAAGAAGAGTCGTCGACTTGTCGAGTAGTACGATGTAAACTGTAAGTTGCAGGATGCCGAGTTGTTAACTGTAAGTTGTGAGTTGAATTGTGAATCATTCATCTAAATAGTCTTAGGTATATCTTTCTTATTTCTTGTTTAAATCATATTATTTCAGTTGAAATTGTCGCCTTGATTTTTATTATTGTCATTATCTGTATGTATGTATGTATTATATATGCCGGGTTAGATTGGGGTTAGCGGCGTGTAACGAGTCTTCATTCGGACTAGCCATCGTTGTTGTACAAGGTAGAGGTTATATTCGCTGGTATAAATATTGATTTTTTTACAAAGTTTGACAAATAACCGTGGAGATTAGACACTCAGGATATTAAAGACAATGTTCTTAGGTTCAATAACGAATCCACGGTCAACGGGGCAACTTTTTGTTGAACGTAGAATATATTTTGAAGCACAAAGTAACGTTTGCTGTGACACTCGATATAATACTGCACGTAAAGACGATGTGAAAACTCTTCAAGGTGATCGCAAGAATAAAAGACTGATGGAAGCTTTCCTCTCCTTACAATCGCGTTTATTCGTTGCATATTGGCCGGGGATACCAACAAAATTCCAACCGCCGTTGCTAGGCAGACCCGCGTAGAGCTGACGTTGCTCCTGCCCGGAGTTTGATTGTTAATACAAGGTGTGTCCCACAGTATTGGCACTTCTCTGTTAAGTAAAAACGTTCATCCCGTGATCGTGGCTACGTTCGGCGACCAGTTGTGCCACCTCGAACCCAAGCTCACTGTCACATATCTCGGGCAAATATAATCGGATTGAATTATAAACAACTACTGCTAAGTTTCATTATTTGCGTACAACTATAATAAAAAGTTTAGACTAAAGTATTGGGGATCTTACCAAAAATTCCAAAAAAAATGCCCCGATGTCCTTTCATCTCTGACATATATATTACGTAAATTCTATAGAGTTCAAACTACCCCCAACCGACATTTTTTACTTTTGTTCTGTTTTACCGACAGTCATTTTTTGAATAGAATAGATCACTAGAGAGATCGATTCTCCATTTTCCAGGTAAAACTTGTAGTAGATTTGTTTTTAACTGTTATTGTATTTAATTTGATTGTTCCTAAAATAAACTCGATTTTCCAGAATCGATCGTCTAATTTACCCTAAGGATTTACGTTGTTACATATATATGTCGGAGATGGAAAGACACCAGAGCCTTCCCTTTGGAATTTCGGGAAAACCCCTCAATACTGTAATCTAGATTCTAACGTAGCTGTAATTAAACAAATGTCGTCCTTTAGTTCAATTGTATTTGTTTGAGATTTATGATAGTGAGATTGGGCTCGAGGCGACAACGAGTCGCCGAACGTAGCCGCGGTCAAGGGATGAACGTTTTATCTAACAAAGGCACGGAAGTAATTCTATAGCTCCCCTTAAAAGAAATAGTCATAGCGGCACGCAGCAGTAAACATTTGAACAGTTTCTGTCCCTCGGCTCGCCACACGCAGACTCTACCCTTCGAGTAACATGATTCCTAGATGTCAACGCATCTTCACAGTATATGCTTAGATAACCTGAGGACCCGTTATAAATCTTAAGTTTTAGTTAACTAAAGTCCTTCAAACAGGTAAACAGTCTTTGCCCCAACTAAGGGAAGATAGGGGAAACCTATTTTTCTCACGAACGACGCTCCCGCTAGCAACTTTCCCTCAAGGGCGGCTAGCATCTTTTTCTAAACACCGATATGGAGATTGACCAATTAGCAGCAACGCCAATTTCCCTCACCTTCCGAACGAAGGCTACCCTCGACGAATCAGAGGATCTCGTGTCCTTAGACACACCCCATATAGTTTTCCTCGGTGGCATCACCGAGACAGAGATTCATTCTCTTGCGCGATCTCATTGACGAAAAGAATACTGCCTTTACGATCAGTGAACAATTCACGGTTTGTTAACAAAGAGTCCGACTTGAACTTTGTGAGTAAGTACTCCTATCATCCCGTTGACCGCGGATTCGTTAACGAACCTAAGTCCATCGTCATTAGTGCTACGAGTGTGCGATCACCGCGGTTACTTGTAAAATTTGTTGTATCGAGACCGGTGTTAATAAATTCTACGTTGTACCTCAACAATGGCAAACGCCAGTGAAAGTTCATCAAACGGCCGCAACCCCAATCCTACCATCAACCCGACATATATATATATATGTCGGGGAGACGTTAAGATTTGGTCTAGGGTTGTGGGCGCGAAACGAATCCACACTCAGATTAGATGTTGTCGTTAACCAATAGAGGAGATATTTGCTAGTGCAAGTATGATTGTCACAGAATCTGACAAGTAACCGCGATAATCAGATACTTGAGAAGCTAATGACAATGATCCTAGGTTCAACAACGAATCCGCGGTCAACGGGATGATAGAGGTACGTTCTCGGAAAGTTCAAGTCGGACTCTTTGTTAACAAGACGTGAAATATTCACTGATTATAAGGCAGTATTCGTTTCGTCAATGAGATCGCAAAAGAGAATGACTCTCCGTCTCGGTGATCCTACCGAGGAAAACTATATGGGGTGTGTCCAAGGGTACAAGAGATCATCGGATTCGTGGAGAAAAGTCTTCGTTCGGAAAGTGAGGGAAATTGACGTTACTGTTAATTGGTCAATTTCCATGTTGGTGGTTAGGAAAGGGTGCTAGCCGCCCTTATGAGAAGGTTGTTAGCGGGAAGCGTCGTTCGTGATGGAAGACTGTTTGTCTGTTATCGTTAATTAAAACGTAAGGTTAATAATGGGTCATCAGGCTAGCTGAACATGTACTGTGGAGATGCGTTGATATCTGGAAAACATCTTAACCAAAGGGTAGAGTTTGCGTGTGGCGAGCCACGGGACAGAAACCGTTGGAATGATTACTGTGGAGTGCCGCTACAACTATTCCTTTTTAAGGAGAGCTATCGTGTTTCCTGTTGAGTGCCGAAGCGTGCAGACGTGTGTCTAGTGCTCTGTGACGCCGTAATCAAGTGTCGCCCATTCGTTGTTAGTGAATCGAAACGGACACAATGCAAGTGTTTCCCATCTTATTAGTAAAAAAATTCTAACGCTCCTAACCTCTACACGAATCATAGCCTCCCGACTAGTTATTCAACTTGAATTAACTAACACGAGGATGGCCCAAGAATCGCGACCAGGCTCTCTTGAGCAAAACCATAATTGCACCGCGCTACCTCCTCCGTGGCAAAAGAGCATTATATCCCTCCGTACTATTGACAACAAAAACACTAAAAAAACGTAACCTTTTTTTTGTTAACGTGGAGGAAATCCGCGCGGACGCCAGGCCGTTTCTGGGGGTAACGGCGTGGTAGTGCCGGACTCCAACCGACTAAAACCTCCACGATGACCGTCCCGGCTGCGATCGAGAGAGGCCCGGGTACCGGTGCGAGCGACACACCGCCCCCCCGCCCAAAAAGCGTCCCCTTAAAGGAGCGGTATGCGGTCACGTCACATCGCGCCCCGTCACCGTGGCCGCCGTGCAAGGCAGTCCGGTTAACCCTACCGGACTGCTTGGCGGTCCCGAGGCACTGATCTGCCAGCGCCTAAGTTTGGCCCCCACAGGAGGGCGCGGTGAGCCTAGCGCGTCGCCTCGAAGCGCGTCCACGGCCTCTACCGCGCCCTCGCCGGCCGATCCTCTCGGGGTGAGAGCTCCGGACCCTCACCCTCTCCGCTGCCTCCTTCCGAAGCATAACTTGCTCACAGAAGGAGGTCACGGCCCTCCTCCCTCTCTCGCTCGCCAACAGCGCCTGGAGGATCGCCGGCGGCGAGAGGTCCCGCCCGATTTCCGCGATGAGGTCGTGGCGCGGCCGCGCCCACGCCGGACAGTACTCCAGCGTGTGCTGCGCCGAGTCCACGCTCGCATCACAGTGGTGGCAACGCGTGGTCGCCTCTTTCCCTATTCGGTGCAGGTATTCACCGAAGCACCCGTGTCCGGTGAGCACCTGCGTCACCCTGTATGTCAGGGGAGGTCCGCCCCCGTCCAACCAAACAGTTTGGAAGGACGGCCCCGAGGACCCTTATTCCCCGCGCGCCCACTCTCATGTCGAGGCTGGCGCGCCATCTGTCGAGCAAGGCCCGAAGAGCCCGAGACTTAATGTCGCCGCCCCCCGGGCCGGCCTCGTCCGACAGCCCCCGAATGTGGAGATAAATCTCGCGGCACCTCAGGGCCTGTAATTCGAACGGGGGAAATCCGGCGAGCACCGCCGCTGCCGCCGCCGAAATGGTGCGGGAGCCCCTCACTACTCTGATGGCCACCGTCCTGTGCAGCCTCTTAACCTTCTGGAGGCTGCGGCGTCTGGCATTCAGGTCCCCTGCCCAGATCGGAGCTCCGTAGTGGAGCCTCGATCGCACCACGCCGGGGACCGCCCAGCCGAGGCAGCAAACGTCCTAATGCGTTCGCCGTCGCCTCGACAGACGGCACCAGGCGCTCGAAGTGAGCGCCGAAGGTCCAGTGACTGTCGAGGGTCAGGCCCAGATATTTCATACTGGTCCCGACCCCAATCTCAGCCTGAGCGGCGCGGGGCTCCGGACCGCGGCTTAGATGTATTGCAGATCGCGTGCATGTCGCGCCTCAGCCGGGTCGCTCCCTCCTCCGCGTCTTCATCGGTCGGGGATTCCAATGGGCGTTGGCTATAGCGGCCGCTGCCATGAAGTCCTCTTCGCGGTGGGTGACCGCCCACCGCGGGAATCTTCTTCTCCTTCCCGGTGGGCAGGTGGGTCCGTGCGCGTCGAACGAACGGTCGCCCATCGCACCACCAACCGCCACCTCCATCAAAATGTAGAGGTGGTCTGAGAGCGTCTCTTCTGGGGACACGCCCCAACCGGAAACACGGAGGGATGCTGCAGGGTTTGCCCACGTAAGGTTCACTATGGACTCGCCCTGCCACGCCGCGCACGTGCTGGTCGACCCCCGGTTAATAAGCCGGAGGTCGAGTACAGCTGCCCAGTCCCGCACGCCGCGCCCCCTTCCGTTGGTCCTACGAGAGCCGCACGCCGTTGAGTGAGCGTTGAAGTCCCCGAGGACCAGTGATGGGCAGGCGCCCAAACGTCTCGCGCAAGCCGCGAGTCTGTCCAGGAAGGATGCGTATTCCGTCCGGCTGATGCTGGGTGACACGTAAACGGCCACCACGGCCAGGTCGCCCCACTTCACGGCCACGAAGCCCCGTCCCTGCTCGATCACCGAGCAGGGGGCCCCCCGCGCTCCCGTTCCAGAATATGGCGACCGAGCCGATTAGATCCCCCGCGCCCCGTGACGCGTCGGGAATGTTGTATCTCTCGGCCACGGCTGCCAGACCGATCCGCCGCTCCACCAGGCTCTGGAACATTAAGTCCTGAAACCGGCGGGAGGGGTTAAGGTTACCCTGCAGGAGCAGCTGTCCTCCTCTTCTTCCTCCGCTCATGTCGGGGAAGGCTCCGTCTCCATGGCCTCCTCCGGGCCGTACCCCTCGCAGTCGGTGCGTCCAACCTCTCCGTCTTCTCTTCTGGCCTTCGTGGGGCCAGTTGGCGGCGGGGTCGTTTTCTTCCTCGTCGCCACGTCTTCGCCGTCGCCTGGAACGGTCCTTGCCTCCTGTGCGACCCTCTTCTTACGGGCCGGTGGTTTACATGTCGGCGACCCCATACGGTGCCACGCGGGCAGTCCTAAGTCTGTGCACACCGGACACCTAGATACTCGCGCCGAGCAGTCGCTGGCGCGATGTCCTTCCGCCCCGCACCGATAGCAGCGCTCCGACCGGTCGATCGTCGACGCGCAGTCCCTGCGCACGTGACCCAACTCCATGGACCTGAAGCATTGGAGTTGTCGCGGCGGGAGGGGGGAAACCCTCGCCGCTGACCAACCTATGGTGATTTTGCCTCCTGATCGGGCTCTCCCTCCTATGCTGATTATCCTGGCCGCTGAGAGCGGGCAGCGTAGCCACACCGACCCGAGGCCCCGAGGGGCGAAGCGTATGGCTCCCACATTGACCTCGTCGGCGCGGCAGCCCCCGGCCTCGGCAACGGCGGCCGCCACCTCCTCCGGGGTGACCGAGTCCACCAGTCCGGTCACTCTTAACTCGGCCGTCCTTCGCGGCACTGTTACCTTGGCGGGCAAGTCCTTCAACGTGGCTGCCATTCGCTCGGCCAGTCGCGATGCCTTGCACCCAGCGTGCTGGCCTGGTATCTCGAGCAGCAGCGCCCCCTGACCGCCCTCCAAAGCTTCAGCTCCATGATGTCGAGTTCGGAGAGCCTGACTTCCCTCCTCACCACCGACATCGCATCCCTATAAGTGAAACCCGAGCCATCCCTCACGATGAGCCTTACCGCGGCGCATCGTGGGGGTCGGGGGAGGCCGTGTACTTTCTCCCCGCGCGCGTCCCGCCCACTCGCGATACGTCTGTGGACGATGGTGAGTGGAGAGGACGTAGTTTGTGAGATTCAATGACGAGACTTTTCGTTATAACCGTCAATTGTATTTAAATTAATAAATTAATGTATTTACATATATTACGTAGACGTTAGACGTTGATACGTAGTATAAATCGCAATATAAAATCGCGGGATAAATACTCGCAAACGTATAATCACGTATTCGATATATTCGTGTGAGTCACTTCGGATTCTACTAAAAACTCGCTAATAACGCTATGCGCCCTTGATAAGATACTGTACTTTCGCTATCGCGTTGTGTTTATTTATAGTCGTCGTAGGGAAATCGGGGAATTCGAATTTGCCTTCCTACGACGGTTATCGGAAGCGGTGACATTTTTTTTTCTAACTTGTAGCCTAACGGTCTTAACTCTGTAGGACGACAAGTATGACTCATGTACCGCTACATCACCCCTTTCCCCTTTCCGACAGTTCCCGCTCTGACGCTACTACCCGCTCCCCGCATGGATTCTCTCCCTGTGAGGAGACGCACCGGAGGCCGAGCGGCCACCTCCGCGAAAGTCCTCACACCTGGTCCGCCGTTGCCGACCGTCGCCCCGTGTGCCGGGGCCCCCGTCCGCAGTGCCGCCGACGACAGAGGCGATGATACCCTTCCCTTGGTTCTTGCGCCCTCGGTCGGCGCATGGACCGTTGGAATAGGTTGCGCGGCTCGCTTTCTGTCCCTTCGCCTCGTTCTACCTCTTCCTCCTCTTACAACGGTGATGAATCCTGCCTCGTCGGCCGACGACTCCACAGTCGACCGCGAGGTGTCTCTTGCCGACCGCGATCGTGCTTGCACGGTTCTGTCGACGGCAGCTGCGCCCGTAACCGGGAGGATAGCTCCTCCTGGTTTTATATCTCGCCACCACTCCTCCAACTTACAGAGGAGCAGGGTCTTGAGATCCTGTAGTGGATCTCGAGGTCCTGGAGCGCCGGATCTGCCCGTTCTCCCGTCCTGTGTGCCACTCGCCAAGCCGTCGGGACAGCGAAATCGGCGTGACGCCGATCAGCGGTGCGGGGGAGGGGGACCCATGATTGCTCCCGTTGGGGCCTCGGGGGCATTTCCCTTCGTCTTCTTCGCAGAGGTGATCCCCGCCTTCCTCCCTTTACCGTCGCCACTAGGGCCCTCGGCAACCTTCTCCTCGCGTTCCCTGGTCAACCGTTCCACCGTCTCTCGGAGACGGCAGACCTCTATCTCCAGAAGGCGCACTTTCCTCCGCAAGTGTGCGCTGTCCTCCTCTTCTCGAGCGTGGGTCGGTTTCGCGTCCTTCGTGGTCGGTTTTCATCGCTTCATCTTCGCTTCATCGCTTCGTGCCTCGTCGCCGCCGCCAACACCGCCGCGGATGGTAGCCTCCACCGCGGCGGCCTCGGCGTCGGTGTCGGTGTCGGCGTCCGCTCCGCACCTCGCGCCTTTCTTCTTCCTTTTGTCGGGAGCCGGCAACAGCGCGGAGTCCGCGTCCCCCGTAGATGCGTCCCGCTGCCGCGTGCGGCGTCCCGTGCCTCCGCCACGACCGTTGGCGGCGGAGGTGGTGCCTTCAGCGGGCCCGGCAATCTTGCGGTACGACCGCTTGCCGAGCGCGCTCGCAGCGGCCGAAGAGGAAGAGCATAACGACATTTCGTCGTCGGATCTCATCCCCCGCCGCCGCCGCGTCCCCCCCACGATGGTCCCGAGCCGACGTTCACAACATCGGGCTCCTCCGCCCCCCTCCGAGACCCCCCAACTCTCGCGTCCTCCTCCCCAGACGCACGAACGCGTCCGGGGGCCTGGCGGCCCAACCCCGGACGGCCACGGTTGCTCGATGACGACGCAGCGGGGCCCGCTTTACAACCCGCGTCTGCGCCGGTACTGGGGTATCCCTCCCCTGTACCGTAAACGGTTTTCTGATTCGTCTTCCTGTCCATTGTTTGTTAGAAATGTCGCCGAGGTCGTCAACAAAGGTTTCCGTCCTGGTGCCACTCACTCTTTCGCACCCTGCCCCGGTCAAGGCCGGCGCAGAGTGACAGGGAGTCCCACAAGAAGGTGAGGTGAGTGGTCTTGGCAGATATGGGCCCACCAACCTCTCCGCACCGGATCGGCCAATGGCGTGTGCCGGAGGCACCGCCCAGCCATCACCCGGCTATAGGAGAACATCAGATTCATCGGGATTTCCCAGAGCGTGGTCCTACACCCTGGGAACCCATACCCGCCTCATGCACCCCAGAGCGTACCTCCTAGCAGTTCGAATGAAGTACCATTTACAGCGCCACGTCTATCCGTAGAAGGAGGAAAAGTTCACCAGGAAGCAACCAACACAACATCGAAAGACGTTGGCGCACCGTTCCTCCAAATCACATGGAAGGCGATATAAACTCATACGATACATTTACTCTAATAGCACATTCAACACTAACCGATAATCATCTCACGTTATGTCTGAACAACAAATAAAATACTAATAATTCACAAAGGGATCTTATAACGTTGGTCGAAGGAGAAACCGAAGAACCTACTTCACTTGAGAGTCCCAACCCATTGTGTGAAATAGAGAAATCACGGGATCAAAGCCTGCAGTCTCGTCTATCTCCTCAGCCTATAAGAATATAGATCTCACAAATTCTGGAAAGCAGTTGAACGCAGTTAAGAAGTATTATTCCCGATTATTAAGAATCTGATACAGATATATCACTCTCCTAAGATTCTCAACCCGAGACAGAAGAAGACAACCACGAGCCGTGTAAAATAAACATAACCGGAGAAATATTAAATGTACATATTAAATGTAAACGGTTTCTCCTTATAGCGATAAATATTTCTGTGGTATGTCACAGTAAAAGTAGTCTGAAAGTTATAAACGTCCGTGACACAAAACGGGACGGCCAAGGACTACTACTATGTTACTACGTTATGTTAGCGGATTACGAGACCTCCAGATGCGTGAAAGACGTTGTTGAAAAATTGGATTTGTCGGTTATTAGTGTAGTAAGTACACATGTAAATAATGTCTCAGTGGTAATGATTTCATACAGCGTGTACGTAACGATGTGCACACTTGTTCATAAGTGTTAGAAAGCTTATGGAAAAATGTTGAAAGAGTGTTGAGAAATTATTGACGTCGATATTGTTCGTCGTAGATTATCTACGATAGTTTCAGTTGGTTTACTTAATTCTATAGTACTTCCTTCTGTAAAGAGAATCTTCTGCCGTAATCAGTATTCTGTTACGAAGGAAATGCTTTAATAGTTTTACTTCGTATAATTGTAGAGGTAAAGTGTTTTGCATAATTTTGTACTGATAAGATAATAGAAGCTGTAGATACAATAATGGAACTACTCTGAAACTTTAGCAATTATTAGGTAAACTTAATACGTATCTATGTTTCACTATCTAGGTCTAAGACGAAAGCTGTCATTAAAAGTTAATGTTCTTGGATAATTCACGATAAAAGTATGTACCTTGTTGAGTCTATAATTTTTTAGTTTCACTTAAATAACGCAATGGAAGGTCTTCTGGCCACTCATATTGTAGTATCGAAAGGATAGGATAATTTAGGTGTAGAAAATTCTCCTGACACTATTTATTTACAATGAATAAAAAAACAAATGTTGATTGGACAGAGAACGATGGATGTTTAACTTGAACCAGATGTAACAATTTTTACTCCACTCCAACTGTTTCAACCGTTCGCGGAGAGACGCGATCGCAAGATAGCGCATCAACGAGAGTCGTAAATTCTCGTTACGATTAAACAATCGACGCCACGAACTGATTGATCCCCTATTTCTATTACGAGAATAGAGGTGGTTGGAATGAGTGCAGACGAGAAACTACACTTGCTTGCTTTGTTAACAAAAGTTTAATAACAATAAAGTCAACAATTTCAATCAATGATTAACAATTAAGGTTTGTGAACGTGTTTGCTTATAGCGGATTGTAAAGACGATATAAGGAACGGGCTCTTTCGTACTTCGCAGCTTGAGAATGACTGACTTTTGTTCGAAACCGCGGATTCTTTCCTTAGTTGCTCTTCGATATCCCTACTACACACGCGTTTATTAGATGTACCGCGGCGGTTGCCGCGTGTGCGTTCTTCCGTGAATTCGGCGAAAGGAACGTCGGGATATCGATGGTACATTAGGCATGTCGGTATTGCGCTTTGACGGCATAGTTCTTTGTACCGCGAAGCCGTTGGGAAGTTCCGTGGTCGATACCGCCACAAATTAAAGTTTGACCAAACGACTCGACTAGCGAAATGATTGGTGAACGTAACACCAACTGCTCTCGCAATTCAACAACGCTGACAACTCAATATCTCCGCTACGCTAGCAACTCACGAAACTCTACAACTTTCACGACTCTCGCAACTCTACAACTCTACTACTCGGCTTCTCGATTCACTCTGACCTCTTGATCAACGTTCTCACTTCTCGTTCAACATTATCTTTTCCTTTTCCTAATCCGATCCTGTTTACGTTCCGCAAGAACTAGGTGACTTTAGTCACATAGGCTTTCTCCTATGTAAACTAACAGCCGAAGGACAGACGACACAGTTTTGATCGGTTGCTAACCAGAGTTGGTTTTCCTACGATACTACAATATCAATAATTAAAAAAAATGTTTAAAGTAAAACTATTCAGGACACCGATCTTATTATCTTTTACTTTCATGTAACTTCGACTGGTTGGTACAGAAAAAGCAATTTACATAATCATTTTATAATTTCAAAAATAACAATTGTTTATTTTGTGTATTTCATAAAAGTGAGACTTAAAATATTAACTTCAGAGGTAACTACTACTTTGCATCAAACATCTATTTAAAAATGATGCTGGTAGAATCCCGGTGTGGTGTTATTCAAATTAAGAAACAGGGACGTTTGGATGGACGGTGGCGGGACTCCCCTGACCTACAGGGTGACGCAGGTGCTCACCGGACACGGGTGCTTTGGTGAATACCTGCACCGAATCTGGAAGGAGGCGACCGCGCGTTGCCACCACTGCCATGCGACCGAGGACTCGGCACAGCACACGCTGGAGTACTGTCATCGACAACATTCGAATCCATTTTATTATCACTATTCATTTAGCAAAACAATGCCTCTGTCACGTCCCGCGACCCGCACGATCCGTAGCGCGAAAGTAAAATTGATAATTTCTTTCAAATCGTGGTAATTTAAAACGTTTATTTGAACCCGTGTTTACTGTATTTGAAGTGAAAGGCAGTTAAAGCCGCTAAAAGCTATATCTTGCGAAAACTTATATAACTATGTCTTTATATTTACCTAATTATGTTTTTATAACGATATTAAGGCAATTTAAATTGTAAACAAGGTCGGCAGTTGGACAAACGTTGGGGATCTTCCCAAACATTTTCAAAAGAAGACCCCGACGATTCTTCATCTCCGATAGATGTAAATAAGTGTAGCGACTCAGAGAAATCAGTAATAATAAATATTATCGTTCGTCTATCGAGTATATTAATTACCATTCGTCTATCGAATAATTACCATTATCTATCGAAGAGTTAGTTATCATTTTGTGAACCGAAGAATCATCATTTTGTCAGCCGAAGAATCATCATTTGGTCAACCGAAGAATCATCATTTTGTCAACCGAAGAATTTTATATCCGGCAGTCTGTCAGTCAATTGTCAATATCGAAATCGAGTAAGATTTGAATAAATCACTACATATTGTCAATTTACTTTCGAACAGCTTTAATCCTCTCTCGTGCCAGTATTCCCACACATAACAAGTTAGCCAAAAGCGGAGCTTATTGCCAGTTGCATTAAACGTCAGTTAACGCCACCTTCTCGTCGGCAACTAAATAGAACGTAACAATATATACAGTAATAAAATTTTTGGTGGCAGCGGTGGGATACGTTCCACGGAGGATTAAAGTTCTTACGAGTATTGACAAAATAAACAGAAAACATGTCGACCGCACGATACTCACTGAGTGAGGACACGCTCTTGACGTTGTCACAAAAAGTGAAAGCGTGGATTGAAAATTTTCGCGTATTAACCGACATGAGCCTAAGGGTTGTTAACTTAGAAGAAAACGCGCAGATAAGTAGGGTATCAAACAAAACTGAGATACCTACATCATCTTCCATAACACCGCGAGAGACCAGAGCGATCGAGGGTAACTCCAAACCGATTAAGTTAAAAGACGCGATCGAATCGGTATCAGTGTTCAACGGCCACCAGGTGTCTGAATTTCAGTTTTTAAGGGCGTCTGAGCGCGCGCGAAATATGGTTCCAAGGCATCAAGAACATCAATTGGTAAAATTATAAGCCATAAGCTTCGCGGACTCGCGTTTCTTGTCGTAGAAGACTGTCAGACAATAAGATTGAACGATTTTGGTAACAAATTGAAAGATATGTTCGGCCCAGGAAATACCGTTAACGAATATAGGGGAGAATTGGAAACAGTATTGCAACGACCAGGAGAAGATATATTAGATTACATGGACCGCGTCAGAAATCTCAGGCTGGCAATAATGGATGGGGAAAGATGCGAGTATGGCACCATATCCCAAGGTAAGTTCAAGATACGATAGATAGGGACACAAGGGGGGCTTTCGTTGGGGGGCTGCCAAACGAGATGTATTTTCGGGTAAAGGTAGCAGGATACCAATCCTCGGACGACGCGTACCGCCAAACCGTGAGAGCAACACGAGAATTAAAACAGGCAAGTGACAGAACACGATACCAACATCCGACATCTCCGAACAATTATAACCGAAACAACGCTCGTCGCCTGAACAATAACAACAACATCGGGAACAACCACCAAGATCGGAGATTTATACCGCCGTTGCAGAGTCGTCCAAGTGATCCGGGACAAGACACTGTAGCGGTACATGAGTCATACTTGTTGTCCTAAAGAGTTAAGACCGTTAGGCTACAAGTTAGGAAAAAACAATGTCACCGCTACCGATAACTGTCGTAGGAAGGCAAATTCGAATTCCCCGATTTCCCTACGACGACTATAAATAAACACAACGCGATAGCGAAAGTACAGTATCTTATCAAGGGCGCATAGCGTTATTAGCGAGTTTTTAGTAGAATCCGAAGTGACTCACGCGAATATATCGAATACGTGATTATACGTTTGCGAGTATTTATCCCGCGATTTTATATTGCGATTTATACTACGTATCAACGTCTAACGTCTACGTAATATATGTAAATACATTAATTTATTAATTTAAATACAATTGACGGTTATAACGAAAAGTCTCGTCATTGAATCTCACAAACTACGTCCTCTCCACATACCAACGTCCACAACACTATAACGTGTAATTATTATAAAAAAACCTGGGCATTTGGTAAAAGATTGCTACAGATTTAAATCCAGAGCAGACGCTGGGATAATTGTACCTTACGCGTCAGGGCAGTCGGGAAACCAACCAATTCCATCGAGAGCAAGGGGCGAACCTCGAAGGAGCGACGCTGTGAATCGCCCAAGAGTACAAGCGGCAACGAGAAGACCGACGCCACAACCTTCCATCATTACAATAAAGCCATCGTACAGTCGTGCACGGGAACGAATGGAATGTCTGGAGAATCGACAGTTAAAAGAGAATGAAGTCTACAGAAAAACAACCAAGAATGCGCAAGAATCGGATTCAGATTCGGAAGGAAACCTCTCCGAATTATTTGGATAAAGAGAAACAAAACCCCGAGCTTTGCTCCAACAGCAAGAACAGTCTCCCCAGACTTGAAAACTAAAACTAATTTGCTTTTAGACTTCGGATAAGAAATAAATATCATTAAAAAAACCTGCCTTACCCGATTCAGCGATCATCAACGAGCAAGAATCAATGGAGGTTCGAGGAATTACGGCAACGAGCCTGGTCACCCTAGGGCAGACAGTAATACAGGCTGCGGGCCATCCAGTTATTTTTCATGTAGTTGATGACTCATTGCTGATCGATCAAGACGGAATCTTAGGATCCGAATTTCTCGCAGGATACAACTCTCGTTTGGATTACGAGTGAAAGCATATCTAGTGGGGAAATATTTATATTCCCTTCGATACAAGAGAAAAGGTAATCGTGCCAAAACGAAGTTCGGTACCGTGTACTATCAACATTACAAATCCGGAGATAAACGAGGGATTTATTCCAAAAATCGAGCCAATTAAGGGGGTCTATTTTGATAATGCAGTTGTGAGGAACCATAAGCGACGAGGTTATATGAGAATAATATTTACTACACGACTACGAATTTACCACACCTACAATGGTAATTAAAGAATTTGAAAATCTCACCTCGCTCCCTAGCATGACGTGCAATGCGATTTCAGAATCAAAAGAAAGTAGAGTTGACAAAATAATTGAATTATTACGACTCGAACACTTGAACAAAGAGAGAGAAAAATCGTCGAAGAATTAATTCGGAAGAATCAAGATAGATTTCATATTCCAGGATACACGCTAGAAGTAACTGAAGTTCTAGAGCATCGAATAATTACAACGGATCATATACAAATCAATATTAAACAGTATCGTTACACACCTGCACATCGAGAAGAGAGAAATCGTCAAATTCAAGAATTACTGGACACTGATGTCGTGGAACCATCGATATCTCCGTACAATTCTCCGTTATGGATTGTGCCGAAGAAATCAGACTCGTAAGGAAACAAACGTTGGAGATTAGTTATTGATTATAGAAAGCTTAATGATAAAACGATCGGCGATCATTATCTGCTCCCCAACATCACAGAAATATTGGATCAATTAGGAAGTGCGAAATATATTTGACTTGGCATCAGGCTTCCACCAGATCCGAATGACCCAGGAGGATGCCCACAAAACGTCATTTTCAACATCGCGCGGACACTTTCAATTCAAAAGAATGTCTTTTGTATTAAAAAATGCCTCAACAACATTTCAACGCTTGATGAACTCAGTGCTATCAGGATTGCACGGAGTAGAACTATTCGTCTATCTGGGCGACACAGTGATTTATTCAGAATCTCATCATGAACACGAAAGTAAATTTAACAAGTTAATGGGGAAATTAAGGCATGCCAGGTTACGATTTCAGCCTGATAAATGCGAATTTCTACGACGTGAAGTAAGTTATTTGGGACATATAATCGGTGAAGATGGTGTAAAACCAGATCCAAAGAAGATCGAAGCAGCATCAAAATTTCCACGACCAAAGAAAGCGAAAAACATCAAACAATTTTTGGGACTAGCAGGATACTATAGAAGATTTGTACCAAATTTCTCCAAAGTCGCAAAACTTAACACAATTATTGAAGAAAGACATCATCTTTAAATGGTTACAAAATCGAGAAAATGCATTCAACAATTTAAAAACAGCATTAACAACAAAACCTATTTTAGAATATCCGGATTTTTTCAAACCCTTCAACCTCACTACAGACGCACCGGGATACGCAATAGGCGGAGTATTGAGTCAGTGGCCGATTGGGAAGGATTTGCCAATCGCGTATGCCTCCAAACTACTAAATCCCACTGAACAAAACTATTCTACCATAGAAAAGGAATCTCTGGCAATCGTCTACTGCGCGATGCATTTCAGATCATACCTGTATGGTAGGAAATTTACTATAGTAACTGACCACAAACCGTTAGTATGGATGAATTTCATTAAGGATCCCACGTCGAGAATTTGGAAATGGAAACTGAAATTATCAGACTTTGAGTTTGATATTCTATACAAGGAAGGACGAACAAATGCAAACGCAGATGCATTGTCTCGAAACCCGCCAGAGGCATGTCTGCCGATTAGAAAGAGAAAAGGAGATTCGCCAGATCGATATTCACATCTAAAAAGATTTCAATTAGATACCTCGATCGTGGACTCTGAAACAACTCGGCAACGAGGAGACTTACAGTACTTGCGAAATTAAAAATTTCGTAAACGCGACACTCAGTTACGAGAGTGAATGATCATGAAGTAATATTCGTCAATATACAGGGTGCTCCAATAGATAAAGGAGCCTTGGAGATGAAGGAATTAGGAAGGCTACCACGTTACGAAAGACTCGTGTTGGAAAGAGCAAGGTTGGATCAAGACTCCGGAAAATACATTGTATCCCTACCCGGAATGGAAGACCGAAATATTCCTATAACGTCAGAAAATCTACTAAACTCGTTGAGCCCCTTACTGGACGTAGTAAACGAAAAACAATTAACGTCCTTTAGCATTCGCAAAAGAAATTTGGAAGAGATACCCTGGCGACACATAATCAAGAAATTGAAGGAAGTATTTATAGAAAAACCATAACTATCACCATCTGCACTGGCGAAGTAATCATACCACCAGTTGAAATGCGAAATAATGTAATACGAGAAAAACATGAGTCGTCCGTAGCAGGGCACAAAGGAGTAACGAAGACTTATCAGAGAATACGACAGCATTATACTGGGAAAGCATGAAGAAGGAAATTCAAGAATATGTAAGAATCTGTAGAGAATGCCAGCTAGAAGAACTAACAAGAATAAAGACGAAGCAAGAGATGGTGCTCACAGAGACACCAGGTAAAGCCTTCGATAAGATCTGCATGAAGATCGTCGGTCTATTGCCAAAGACACAAAAAGGAAATAAATACATATTATCAATTCGAGACTTATTGACCAAATATTCGATCGGGATTCCAATGGAAGGGATCTCTTCGGCTGAGATAACTGACATCTTCGTGAAACGATTTATTCGGGTCACCGATAGCCATTCTTACCGACCAGGGAGCGAACTTTACATCTTCGTTGATGAAGAAAGTGCCGAAGAGATTTCGCATCAGGTAATACATCACGTCGACATACCATCCACAAAGCAATGGTTCGATCGAAAGATCTCTCCATGTATTGACCATAGTATTTGCAACTATACATAGAAAACACCAGAAACTGGGACGAATGGATGGACCTGGCCATGTTTTCCTACAACACCTCTGCACATGAAGGAACAAGGTTCTCTCCGCACGCTAGTCTTCGGACACTTGGTCAGAGAGCCCACGTGTGAGGCGATTATCGAAGAGGACTTGAAACCTACTTACGCAGAATACCTGTGTTTCGAGCGTTCGCGGAGAGACGCGATCGCGAGATAGCACGTCAACGAGAGTCGTAAATTCCCGTTACGATTAAATAATCGACGCCGCGAACTGATCGATCCCCTTATTTCAGTTACGATAATTGGGGTTGTTCAAATGAGGTAACACTGATTTAACAAATATAAATTAAAAAACTTTTTGACTAGATAGATATAATTAAGTTTCGATTGATAGCCAAAGTTACAATGCGTAGTACGCTTAGACGATGACGGTTCAAATAATGCATAAAGACTGACTTTCTGTGAAGATGATGCTGCGGAGGAAGCTTGCTATGGGTGGATCTAATCTACAAGAAAAAGGCTGATTTGTTGAGGACAAGTTTTCGTTGAGAGAGTGAGGGAAAGACTTCGCTGTCAATTGACTAATATTCTAGGTTGGTGGGTGAGGAAGGGTACTAACCACCCCGAGAGAGAGTTGCTAGTGGGAAGCATCATACGTGAGAAAACTTTTCCGTAGTAAACAATAAACCTTTAGAAAACGATTTAGTGACGAGACGTTTGTTCGGTCTGAAGGACCTTAGCTAGAAATTCCTGAGATATATGGTAGGCTCTTAAGATTATTGAGGGTACGCAGTAAGGATGTGCGGACATCTGGTTGCCATCCTGACCGCAGTATGTGGCCGGGTCTAGGTAGAGTGTCGCCAGACGTAACACTTGAAAGAACTATTCGATAAAATTCACCCGGTACAGAAAAATGCGAGAGAAAATCTAATAAAGTCCAAACTAAAATCCAAGGAGTACTACGACAAACGAATCAATCCACAACATTTTAAAACAGGAGATCTGGTGTACCTCTTAAAAGAACCAAATAGAGAAAATCTACTAAACTCGTTGAGCTCCTTACTGGACGTAGTAAACGAAAAACAATTAACGTCCTTTAGCATTCGCAAAAGAAATTTGGAAGAGATACCCTGGCGACACATAATCAGGAAATTGAAGGAAGTATTTATAGAAAAACCATAACTATCACCATCTGCACTGGCGAAGTAATCATACCACCAGTTGAAATGCGAAATAATGTAATACGAGAAAAACATGAGTCGTCCGTAGCAGGGCACAAAGGAGTAACGAAGACTTATCAGAGAATACGACAGCATTATACTGGGAAAGCATGAAGAAGGAAATTCAAGAATATGTAAGAATCTGTAGAGAATGCCAGTTAAAACTAAATAGAACGTAACAGCAAACATTGCATCGAACTATGAAATTCTGTTTAATCACGGCGGGATCGCGAACGAAACTCCGGTTCGCGAAAGAAATCGCTGGGAAAGTTTCCAGCGTTCAGCATTGCTAAACGAGCAGAGGAGAAAAACTGACGACCTAGAAGTATGGTCTCTCGAAGATCGTTAAGCGAACAGCTGCCTAGGATAATAGACTGTGAAAATACCAGTAGCAAATGAGAGACTTTTGTTGCATTAAAATAATATCTTTAGTCGCGAACATTGGTCGATTATTTATGGTAAAAATGATCAGCAACTGTATTAATCATATTTTTTTAACTTAGTTTTAACATAATCCATCTGTGTTTGTAACATCTATCTTATTTTCTAATCAAACTTGGAGAAACTTTATTCGAAATAAAAATAAACCGTAACATCTTGAAGTAATAAATTATGTGTTAATTAATCTTAAGCTTCGTTCATTTTCATTTCAGTTGGTCTAATTAAATTTTTGATTTTAGTCCCATAGTGGTAATCGCAATACTGGTCATAAAATTGTATAAATGTAATATATTCATAAAAAAATGTTTACAAGTGTTCGAATATTTCCGTGAATCCGTGCACTGATAATTATGAAAAGCAAAATTCGCGGAATCTCACAAATTCCAGTCACAATTCATTGTACATTGCAATAAAAGCCTGTGCTCATATTCCTAATAAAATATCCTCGCTACTACAATAAGCCGAGACAAAGGCGGATGGTACACGCATGGTGAACGAGTAATTTGAAGTTGCTTAGTTAAAGGGAAACAATTACCCGAACTTATCTTCGTAAAGCCGCATCTTAGAATTCCATCGCTAACGAAACGTTATTAAAAACTCAAATAAGCTATTGTTTAAGCAACCCTTGCTCAAAGGCTTTAGCGTTGCGTTACAACCTGTCGTGTTTTTTAATTCACTAGAATGACATGACAGAAAAAAAAGAAAAAGACGTAGGATAGAGAGGTATTAAGTTTTAAAGCGTGATTGATATTTGATAAAGTATTGTATTACTGGCACAGTGGTAGATGATCTTCAAAAAGCCATTTTGTGGTGTTTGTAATTTCAGTTTCTGCTCAATATCGTAGTCGAAACATTTAAATACTACGGATGTTTTCAATACTGCAACAGAGATATCGCGAAACGATAATTAAATAACGGAAGATTATATTTTTAAGCTGTAGTTCTTTTTTAAAATCGTAAGTGGGTATATGAGCAAGTCAATATATATGTCGGAGATGGAACGACACCGGAGCCTTCCCTTTGGAACTTGGGGAAAACTCCTTAATACTGTAATCTAGATTCTACCATAGCCGTAATTAAGCAATTGTTGTCACTCAATCCGACTGTATTTATTCGAGATTTATGACAGTGAGCTTGGGCTCAAGGCGACAACCAGTCGCCGAACGTAGCCGCAGTCAAGGGATGAATGTTTTGTCTAACAAAGACATGGCGTAATTCTATAGCTCCCCTTAAAAGAAATAGTTGTGGCGGCACGCGGCAGTAAAAATTCCAACGGATTTTGTCCCACACGCAGACTCTGTCCTTCGGGTAAGATGATTGCCAGGTATCAACGCATCTCCACAGTATATGTTTAGCTAGCCTGAGGACCCGTTATAAATCTTAAGTTTTAGTTAACATTGGAAGTGTTTATCAACATAACGTCAATCGAGACAACGATCTACAGTGAGATCCGTTATAACGAGACGTGATAAAGTGCACGCGTACCGAGCGAAAATTCAAAGTCGATTTTCTCGAAAACAAAGCCTCAAACGAAAAATTTTTATTCTATATTTTCGACTTATTTTTTCGCGTAGAATCACTCCCTTTCCGCTTGTACCGCCAGTTACCAACCACCCTGTATATGTCTAATGTAATAGATCGGCGCAAAACATGGAGAACATATCTTCAATGCTTTTAAAACATTAATTTCACAGGAGAAGTTGATAAAACATAGCTAACAGTACTCGCTTGTGACGCGTCACTGTATCATCACTATCAAATTCACTCCCGTTTGGTCCTATGGCACAGTATTCAAATAGCACACCGTACCTATAATGTCGATCAGTGACCACCTCGTATATGAACGCTGCGCGATAGCTTTTCTCGTCCACTATCTATCATTTTAACGGTGGTAGAAGGGGTGGATACAGAGTGAACAGCGATATACAAACGCTGAAAATCAAGCTGAAATAACGAGAATAGTTTTTCTTGCGCCACCACATAGAAACAGTTCTGTAACTAGAAACAATTATATGTATCGTTATTATGTCTAACAATTATATGTATCGGTGTTATGTATCGTTGTATGTCTAAGAATAAATATTGTCTGAATTAAATACCAGGTGGAAGATGTTCCATGAAATAAATTGAGAATCGCTCAGGATATTGTAAATGTGAAAGTGCGATAAAATATTCGCATATAGCATTTACTGTATTTACTAAAGTAGTATCGTAACTTTAAACCGTCATCAATCATAAAATATCAGAGACAACTGACAACGCATAATTTTGCTTCATACTCGTGCACCAATGAGTCGCACAAATCAAAATTATCATGTACCTCTTTTAACAGCAAACTGGGTAAATTAACTGCTATTGCTGGGACGTTGTTCTTCAAAAAATAGGCGTACAAAGGTTCGGCGGCCCAACTCTATTTCGAAATGGCGGTAATGTTTCTCATACATATTCTTGATGTTGATATTTCCATTTATATAGCGACATTTTAACTCGGATGGAAAATCAAATAAAATTGAAAAAAAGGATATTTCGATGTAGTGTACACGATAAAAAATATTTTTGCAACGTAAAATCAAAGTATTATCATATTTCTTTGCTTTTTAAAATGCCTGTATGAATGTTTCAAAAAATAATTTGTCATTTGCTCTTTACGCGCTAGATAACCAAAACATAGTATCGTTACATTAAAAACATTGCTGAGTCATCGGCAACCTCGAAAGACCATGGTATTCAGAGACGTATACTGCGATTGTTCCGTCCGCGAGTTTACCAGATGAGTTTCTTTCTCTCGTTTCAAGTTAGACAAATGTGTCTGTGATGTTGCCAGTAGGGCTACGAATTATTGTACGATGTTTGTAAATATCGTTGTAGGCAACGATTCGTGCTGCGTAATTCAAAAGATTCCTGCTGCGTAATTCGAAAAGAAGTGCTTTGTAGAAGGTGAATGTTTTTGTTGATGTATACATTTCTTTGTCTAGCTCGTTAATCTGTAACTACGTAGAATCGTTAACTGCGTAGCTGCTTGTGCCATCGGTTTATATGTCCCCCCTTCCCCCACCACTTTGGAAGTTGCTCGACGAAACTAAGGTACAAGGAGTCATTTAGTCGTCTCATTTCGTACCGATAACATGGATCGCGTTGCGTCAGGTTTGTAATGTATTGTAACGTATTGGCGGCGTCGGATTTTTATTATTCCAATTATTTAATCCAACTAAATAATCACACGCGAAAGTAATAAATTTTATCAAACAATTTTGTACGCGACATTAGAGTTCTTGTTCACCGATTAAAATTTTAGCGGTCGCGGTAATGTGGTCTTATTTTATATTCTTTTGAACATTCTTTTTCGTGCATCTCTCAAGAGGACAAAGCGTCTGCAGGAGCTCAAGAATGTAAGTAGTTTTACATATTGTATTTCATTTTGTTCTATTTATTAAATTTTGTTTAAATTATTGTTAATTATACAATAAAAATGTTTGATAATTTAGAAAGCTGCAAATGTCCTTTTGAATTGAGTTAAAGTCTTAAAGTCTTAACATTAAAGTAGAATAAAACTGTCTGATACGCATCAAAAATCACTGAATGTTTTGTTCTCAAACATTCGTATTAGAGTACCAATTTACATATTTAGTAGAGTTTAGTCTTTATTGTTGCTAAAGTTTCAAGTTTCTTATTCTGTATCACCGATTTTAATGATGTCTTATGTTTTGTTATAGACATATCACTGCTTCAACTTCATCTTCTTTAGGAGTGTTCTAACAGTGGCTCACAAGCCAAGTATGTAAGTATTTTTACATACCATACTTCTGTTATGTCTGGTATATTTTTCTTTGATCACTATCGATTAAGAAATACGCTTTGATTGAAAATTTGGGAGGATAGCATTTTCTAAGGTTATTCTTTCATTAAAATAAAATAAGTGTTAAAGTTTTAATACCGAATTATGAAACAAATGACTAATATATTTAAAAAATCATTAGATTCTTGATTTCTAGATTTTAAACTTTTATATTAGAATTTCAGTTTTTACATTTATGGATGTTTATTAGAATTTCAATCTTTATTATTACTACAGTTACGAACGTAATAAATTTCCAATTCTCACAATCTTCAACTTTCCAAATAATCAGCGATTACTCATCGTGTTTTGTTTTGTAACAGATTTTTCGCAACCTCCATTTCTACTATTGGCCTTTCAACGGTTCCTGTCTGATGTTAGTCTCCCGGATGATATTCGCTGGGATAGCGCAGCATCCACGGTAACGTCCTCTGTTTCTATGCTTCGAACGGTGAGAACCAGATGCATTTCTGGTTCTTCGGTCACTCAATCATGTCGTAGGACGAAAGGTCCGAATCGGCACGGGTGACTGGTTGTATTACGTAGAAATTTTTGCGAGCATAGTGAACGCGGGTATACCTTTTTATACCTGTGAGTAGTAACGTTCTTTTTTCAAATTTTTTAGTTTAGGATAGGTCTTTTTGCACAGCACGATTATAATAATTAGTTTTTTAATAATTAGGTTAAACATATACACTTGAGAATATATTCGTGTTATTTATAAATATGCATGTTAATATTCCGTATGAATATTTGCAAATGGCAATATCCACACGAATATACCTATATGACATAAATATACTTGATCTTAAGCAATGAATTGATCGTTACAATATTAAGTCGCGTTTGTTTATTTCACTTCGGCTAGAATTTAAAATATCAGTTAAAATTCATTTTTTTCCGTACAAGAATGTGTGAAATTTTACGTGCAAGAAGACAATTCGCGACAGGCAGATTTTTGAATCAAAGCAATAATTTTGAACGCTGCTTCTGCATTTTCGATTATGTGCTTTGATAAAGAGATCGCCTGAGATTATTTCTTTCTTAGTAATATATTTAGAGTCCATTATTCCATTTGATTGAGTCTCAGTCTTTCTCGATACCTTCTTTGCAATATTAAAATTTTGTTACGATTTATTAAATTAATAAGGTAGAGTTACTTAGTTACTATTAAATTAATAAAGTAGAGTTAATCAGAAACGAAGTAATAAAATATAAAATCAAAGAACGTTAGTCCGTTAAATAAAAATAACACAAACTAATCATCTTTATAGATCAGGATTTTCAGGTTTAAATTGCCAGGACCTCATTCACGTGCCCAGGTGCTACCTGAATGGGAGAAAGACATTGGGCACGATGATCATATTTAATGTAATAATTTCTCAGCCACTGTCGATGTGTTAGTGTATCGTGCACGACGTAGATCCACATTGTGTGTGTGTGTGTTGTTAGGCCGTGGAATTGCGTCGCTTTTTCCCATTCGTTACAACTTCAAATATTAAAAATATCGAGACATATATCGATTCAATTTACGTCTCGATACAATCACAATTTCTGACAATATCATCCACACAATTAAGTGTAACTTTTAATATTGCCATGAATTACAATTATAATTACAAGTTTACTTACACTTATTTTGTAGCATCGGTTTTTATAGGCTTTTCATAAATATCGCGATTCTATAAACAAAAAGAAATTCTATCTTTGAATATCTCAAAACGGTATTGCAAATAACTGTTTGATTGTTGAAAGAAATTATTCTGAAAATTCTGATATTCGTTGCGTAACTAACACCGGAGCACAGTGGAGCGCTTTCGTTCGCCATGGGCCATTGATATCGAATGGCGGGGTTTTAATCACGCGGTATCTCGTGTCCCTTGTAACAGTAACTTTTGCAATTTAATATTTGTCTTCTACCGATGCAAGTAGCTCGCCGCTTTTATAGTCCCCCGTTAATTACCCCAGGCAAAATAAATCGTAGGAAAAGTTCCCCGTTTTTCCGTCTTACTCGCTGGGACTAAATTAGCATAAAATCTGCCGTGAGAGAAGACTGCGTTGTTTAATCAGCAAACGGGGAAAATATTTTTCATGTCGCGTTTAATAGACACTAGAAATGAAATAAGTAACTTCTTTTTCTTCTTCTTCTTCTTCTTCTTCTTCGTCTTCCTTCTGTCCTTTTTTTTTTTTTTGAACGATCGGACACGGTTCGCTCGAAAATCCGAAAATCATTTATCGAGACGCCTTTTATAAGAGGCGATAGTTATTTCTGTGAAAATTGTATATGAATAAATTAATATCGAACTTGCCGCGTATAAGAGTGGATAAAATTCTTGGATATAAGAGTGGTACTCTTGGTTACTGTATCAGCGAGAGAGAAAGAGAGAGAGTTATAGGAAGGTGTTTGAGAGTTTTAAAAGTCATAAGGATACGGCGTGGTAGAAATTGATAGATAGTTGAAAAGTAAGATTATTGTACATGTGTTAGAGAAAGTATAAGTTCAATCATAGGAGTCTTTTAGGTGATCGTGTATGCGCATGAGGCAAGAGTTTTCTTAGACGTGTATAGTGATATAATGATCGAGTAGAATGATCAGGAACAGGACTATGAATTCCTTTTATTATACAGGGTGGTTGGTAACTGGCGATACAAGCGGAAAGGGGGTGATTCTACGCGAAAAAATAAGTCGAAAATATAGAATAAAAATTTTTCGTTTGAGGCTTTGTTTTCGAGAAAATCGACTTTGAATTTCCGCTTGACTCTTATTTATGGAGCCATATTAAATCAATTGTCTATTCTGAAAAAATCGCAAGTTGCGAGCAATTGAAAGAAAAGATTATTGTAGCCTTTCATACTTTAAAACAATCGAATACGTTAGAAAGTGTTCATAGAAATTTAATTAGAAGAGCAGAAGTATGTGTTCGGCAGAATGGGCAACATTTTCAGCAATTTTTGTAATAATAAACTTTATGATTACTTCATATTATTTCATTATATATTCCTAATTTTCCGTTACGGCAAAAACAAACTTAAACTGCGATAATATCCATCGAGACAACGATCTACAGTGAGATCCGTTATAACGAGACGTGATAAAGTGCACGCGTACCGAGCGAAAATTCAAAGTCGATTTTCTCGAAAACAAAGCCTCAAACGAAAAATTTTTATTCTGTATTTTCGACTTCTTTTTTCGCGTAGAATCACCCCCTTTCCGCTTGTACCACCAGTTACCAACCACCCTGTATAACTCGTGGATATAACAACGTTCTTCTAAAAAGTGGTAAGTATATAAAAGTGATAGAATCTCTTTGATTGTATATAATAAAATTTTCTTAACGAGATTAATCGTATAGTTAGGAAATAAATAATTACAGAAACGTAGTTTAAATAGACATTTTATGTTTTATATTTTTAACTTAAATTATATACAGATTATTCGTATCAAATGTTCATTAAAATATTTCTGCCACTTAGTTCATCGCATTTATCTAAAATAAATTACTAACTAAAAGTCGTATTGACATGATATTTTTGGTTTTGGAATTCGGTATTGCTTCTTCAAAATCTAAATTATGCGGCAGCTTACAATCGAAAAGGAGGGACTCGTGGTATATTAATGATATATGAAGTTTCGTTTATAGGCAATCGTGCAGCTTGTTTTTCATCCGCTGTAATGTTCGGTGACGAGATTATAATCGCATCGTGAATCGGATGGAGATAACTACCTGCTCGATGGTTCTTCAGGCGAGAAATTAATTAGAACGTCAGAATTAAATTTCGCTAATCGTTCTCGCGATTCTTTTTTTTTTTTTGCCATTAACTCTATTAGATCGTCGGTTGCTCGAACATCGAAATTAAACGGCACGTTTGATTAATATTCCATTGACTTTAATTGGGTTCATGGCTGTCATGTGTTTTACGTTATTGTTGAAATATTGCTGCAAATAACGATGCAATGTAAATAACAATTTTCTAATTGCTTTTCGTTTATAAACTACGTAGCTTGTTACGACTATAGCCTATGGACAACAACGTGAATGTATATTTTGAGTTTAGGATACCGATATCTTATTAGACACTTTAGAACTCTAGAATCTTGAACTAGATATTTCAAAATGTTTACATTCCCTCCTCTACGTACAGCATTTCCTCTCGTGTATAAGTTAAAGTAATAATAAAATGTTATTTGATTAATATCTATTAAACCTAGAAATTGTAATTGGAAATTTAGAATCTGAGAAACAAAATTCGTATATCTATTAAATAATCGAAGAAAGTGTGTTCCAATTTCCTACTACTAACTTGTCGTAGAAACTAACAAGATAAGTTAGTTTTCCAATCTCGAGATTTAAAATGAACTAAACTTTTCTTCAAATTTTTCACTTCTTCAACTATGAGCTACCGACTCAGTTTGGCTGGATATCGAAGATTATGGATTCTTGAACACTAACAGTATTTAACATATCTACCAGCAAAGCATAGTTCGCTTAAAAGTTTCTTTTGAAGCGTATTCGGCCACCCAAAGCGCACGTTAGCTGCATAACGCTCGCTTAGAATTTGGGCGGAATTACGCTTGGTCCGCGTGCAATGTGAACCGAACGAAAGGCATTTTGCTCTTCTTCTTCATCGATCGGGAAGTTTTCGGATTTCGCCATCGATTATTGTTGAACACCCGCGTCAAATTACATAGTTTTACTCCAATGAAATCACTTTAATAAAGAAATTTAAAGAAGAGAGAATTTTGAAATCATATACATATCTTGTATATTTGGGGTTTATTTATACCTTTAAATAAATATATTCATAAGTAGATCATTATTTTATTATTTGGAATATTTATGGTTCGTACAAGAATTACTGTTAAACTCTGCTTTTAAAAAATAATATAATATTGTAGTATCGTAAGAAAAAGCCTGATTAGAGATCGATCAGAACAGTGTCGTCTGTCCTTCAGCTGTTAGTTTACATAGAAAAAAAGCCTATGTGACTAAAGTCACCTAGTTCTAGCGGAGCGTTAACAGGATCAGATTAAAGAGAGTAAAAAATAATGCAAATGGAGGGGTACGATTTCAATTCAAAGTGTGTTGATCGAGAAGCGTTGAGCGTTGATCGAGAAGTGAGGACGTTGATCGAGAGGTCAGAGTGAGTCGAGAAGCCGAAGAGTAGAGTTGTTAGAGTGAGTCGAGAAGCTGAAGAGTAGAGTTGTTAGAGTTGTCGAGTTGCGAGAGTTGTTAGCGTTGTGGAGTTGCGTGAGCTGCTAGCGTAGCTGAGAGATTGAATAGTTAGCGTTGTTGAATTGTGAGAGCGGTTGGAGTGAAGTAACAATTGTTACATTAGTTCAAGTTAAACAACCATTGTTTTCTGTCTAATTAACATCTGTTATTTTATTTATTGTAAATAAATTATAGACTATAAAAAGTATCAGGAAATTTTATATACCTAAATTATTCCACGATACTACAATATGAACAGATGAGAAGGAGAAAGATAGATAGCGCATCGAACACCGACGCGAGATCATTAATGACTTATGGTAATTTGTACGTTCGATTGTGCAATCCTGACAGAATGTAATCGTATTATTTACGCGATGCTACGTAACGGCAATCGCCGTGCGTTATTGCATGGAAATGCTTCTTCCTCGGTCGGACCGTTCAGTCGGCTAGCTTTTATTACCGATCTCGAACGCAGATGTGCGGAGTCTGATTAGAAAAGAATCGTATTGCTTCGTTGATGATTGGGTATTTTTGCTGGTGTATCGTTTGTATCGACGCGTTTTCCAGGTATAATTACTCAGATGATAATTGTGGTTTATACGTCGCTTCGCTTACTTTCTATTAATCCTGATGAATCGTTCGCGAATTGAATGCGGATACGTCGTGTTCTAAACAGCTCCGTTTTTCATACGTATTGTTATAAATTTTATTTGTCTGTATTATATTGCACGGTTATTTCTTTTTGATCTTTACAAGTCGCATTACCAACACTAGAATTACGGTAATAAAATGCCTCGAAAGAAGTTTTGAATACCTCGGACCGCAGTTCTTTAAATCTTCAAATTAAGAACATTGTCTCTTCTGTTTCGTCGATTATTATTTTACAAACGAAGGGAGTCCAATATCTTCCATCTAAGTTCTCTTACAACATTTTTACCAGTAATTACCTCTTAAATTTTCAGAGAAAAAAGTACATAATTTGAGATCGGTAAATTTTCGCAATTGAATAAAATTTAATTTTTCGTTCGTCGAATATTCCACGTTGCGCGCTATGCTGCATTCTGCCTTAAAACTTTCTTGAAATTTTTACAAAAGGGAAATATTGAAATTAAAAGTATTGTATCTTTCCTTCATCGAATATTCAACACTCGTAATACCACGCTTTTCATTCTATTTGGCCGGCCACGTGATATTGGTGCGTCTTCCCCGAAGACGCCTCATATTACCGTTGCGTACTGGCGCCGCTCCTCCTACTCGCTGACTCCATCGTCTTCTCCATATCCCTTCTATGGCTCATTATGCCCTTGCAGAACTCCCTGAACTTCCTCCAATATTCCTCCTTGGTGACTACGATGTCCACCAAGTTATCCACGCTTATCGTGGCACCTAGAAAGTTCTGCAACTCGATTCTCCTATCAATCCATTTAGGGCACACAAATAGGGCATACTCGACGTCATCATTCGGGTCTCCACAGTCCCAACACTTCGTGTCGTGGTCCTTACCGATCCTCTTACGGTAACTGTTGAAGATGCCATGACCCGTGAGCATTTGCATCGTGAAGTGGTCGATGTCTCTTCTGTTTCTTGCGAAAATGGTCGCATTACCTATTAGCTTCCTGGTAAAATTATCCTTTTTGTACGTGCTCCATTCCGCCTGCCACTCCATTAAGGCCTTCTTCTTTGCTTCCTCCAGCTCTTCTTTCATGGCCAAATACCTCTCGCTCACGTCCTCACCACCCGCAAAGATTTTGTGGTTCTTCTTTATCTCATAAAACACCTTCAACATTCGCACTTTAATGTAGATCGGTAAGTTCTCGGTCAATACACAAAGTGCCGCGTGGGATACAGTGCGGTAGGCCGTGGATGTGATGCACAGGGCAGTTCGTTGAGCCCTTTTTATGATCTTTTTGTTCTTCTCTATACCCATCGCATCCGCCCACACTGGTGCACCGTATGTTATTATTGACTCCCACACGTTGTAATAAAGCCTTCTTGCCAAACCCGGCGGGCCATTCATATTCGGTAGGATTCCACGTAATGCCCCTATCTTGGTGTCAGCTTTATCGCACACCGAGGCAATGTGTTTGTCAAATTTTTTGTTCGTGTCAATCTTGACACCAAGATATTTCGTTACCTCCACCGTGTTGATAACCACGCCATCCACATTCAGGCCGATGATTTTGGGCACCCTCATACCCGTAATGAGAATTATCTCCGTCTTGTCCTTAGCCAGCGTTAAACCCACTCTCGCGTACCAGTCACTCACGGTTCTCATGACCCCCCCTACAATTCCGCAAATTCCTTCGCTCTTCTTCGCGGCACATGCTATTGCCAAGTCATCAGCAAACCGCCTTGAACATTACTCTGTTGTCGAGCCTTTCCAATAACCTGTCGTACACTAAGTTCCATAGGAAAGGCCCCAGCACAGATCCTCGTGGTACCCCAGCCGCCACCGGGTACTCCACCGTACCAAACCGATTACTAACGATTATCCTTCTGTCCGTCAAGTAATTTTTAATCAGTCTGATAATCTTGGCCGGCGGCTTCCTCCTGATCAGTTCCTCAACAATACTGTTCCAGCTAAGCGTGTTGAAAGCGTTCTTGATGTCTAACGCAATCATCACGCACACCATCCTCTTCTTCTTGCAGGTGTCCGCGAATTTAGTCACCTGTGAAATCGCGTCCACCGTACTCCTTTCTCTCCTGAACCCATATTGTCTCCTATGAAATGGGTCCACTCCCATACATCTTTCTATGATTCGCTTGAGCAACTTCTCCCACACTTTACTCAAGGCAGGAAGTACGCTTATTGGGCGATATGCACTAGAGAGATTCGGGTCCCTACCCAGTTTACTGAGCAATATCACTCTCGCCGTTTTCCAGCACCCGGGGACTCTACCAGAGTCAGTGATACTGTTAAACACCTTAGTAATGAGCTCTGTTCGATAGTTTATTAACAGCTTCACAATATCACCTGGGACCCCATCTATTCCCACCGCTTTCTTGTCGTTAATTTTAGACGTAATCTCCATGACTTCTTCCTCCTCAAGCTTCAAGTTGTAGGTAATATCCTCCCTGTCCTGTTCTTCGACCTCCCTTAATTCCGGTCTGCGTCCAATGATAAACAAATCATTTAAAATATCCTTCACCTTGTTTATAGGCATATCATTAGGAAGCCCTTTCTTACCACATCTGTTCATAATCGTGCGATACGGCTTTCCCCACGGGTCCCTTTCTAGTATCTCGCAGAATCCGACCCAGGCTCTCTTTTTACTTTCAGCAATTTCCTTCTTCAACAGTCTCCTTAGCCCCTTGTAGTTACTAATAAGGGCCTCGATCCCACTATCCTCCTTCTTCCTTGCTCTGGTTATTTTCCTCAGTATTTTATAAGCCCGAGTTCTCAGTTCTGCAATCGTCTCATTCCACCAGTGATTGCTGTACTTCTTGTTAGTCGTACAGCTCACCTTCTTCAGCATCTTATCGCAAGTTCCCAGCATACATTCCTGTAACCATTCCGCCATGTCCGCGTCGTCCATTGTATCAAAGTTCTGAGCATTAGTGATCTCGTCGAATTTATTTAAAAACGTATCGGGTACAATACCCTTCGTTACATATTTAAAAAATTTAGTTCGATCACTTACAGCCTTCGTCTTGAAAATATGCGAAATATATAGGTGGTCAGATACCTTGAAAGCCTTTAAAACCTTACTCCTTACGTGGAGGTCGTTAACTTTGTTTGTTGCACTGATTATATCAGGGCAACTCGCCCTTCCATTCCTACAAAACGTATATTTGTCATTTAACCTAATAGGGAACACTCCGTAATCGCACAGGGTTTCCATTAACATTCTTCCACGTTCATCAGTGGTTTGTCCTCCCCAGCACGTGGACTTAGCATTGAAATCGCCAGCCACAATCACACTCTTGTTATTGCCTACACCTTTCCCTATCTCCGATGCAAGCTCATTCACGTACATGATATACTCCTCGATCTTGATGTTGGGGGAGCAATAACCACTGAAACAGAGGATATCACCTACTCCAACACCCACTATTCCGTCCTTCCTGTAGAGAAGCGTTTCGTTCGGTGCTCGTCCATTGAATTGCGTGACCCAGATCGACGCATCACCCTTAGTATCGTTGTACCAGTAAGGTAGCTGCCTGTACGGCTCGGATATTATTACCACATCCGACCTGGCCTCGATCGCGCTTTGGCACATTAGATCCTGCGCCATCCTACATCTATTGAGATTGACTTGGAGTATCTTCATCTCTTCCCCTGTCTTTGTCTTAGCATTTTCCTATAGCTGGGGCATGCCAAGGCACGTCACATGATCGAACCTAACACCCGTCTCCTTGCTGCATATCGCGCAGCACAGTAAATTCGGGCATGTCGTTATCGTGTGGTCTCTGCCTCCACACTTTCTACATACCTCCTTTCCTGGGCTCACCGCCTTGCAGTTATTTGCAGTGTGCCCGAACATGTGACACCTAAAACATTTTATCACATTGGGCAACACCCTGGCCGTGGCTATTGTTCGGCCCGTCCTTATTTTTATATTGTGGCCGCCCTTATCAATGTACGCTTTCGGCAGTACAACGATCGCCGATTGCGTGCCCCACGGCGCCCTTCTCATCGTCTTCACTTCCAACTCCCCACTCTCTTTAACTTTCAGCTCATCCATCAGGGATTCCACGAGCTCCTCCTTAGTCACCAGCGGGTCCACCTCCTTAATCTCTATCGACACCTTGTCTTGCAAGGGCGTCGCTCGCACCTTATCGCCAATAATTTCATTTATCTTATTGGCAGCGACTTTTACCTCACAGCAAGCCCTCATTTCTATAAGAATATCCCCTGTTCTTGTTTTACGGATACCTGAGCTTTCTTTGAGGACATCCTTAGCTGCCATAAGCTCTTTATATGCCTGAAGCCAATCCTTGCCTTCTCCTACTTTTATACGGATGGCCTCAGGCCTTCTACGGGCTCTCGGCATCTTTGGCCCTCGGGTTTCGGTGGGCGTCGGCGGCGGTGGTCCGCGGTCCCCTTTAACATTACTTTCCTTGTCACGCATCTTGCGTTTTTCTCTCCTGCTCAATTGCATCGTCCATTCATCCCCGGATTCGCAGGATTCCACTTGCCTGGTGACCATAGCACCCCTCCTCTTTGAGCCGCAAACCTCTGCATAAGAGGTATCGTTTCTTCTTACTCTCTTGTGTCCCTTGACATTGGTTTCTAGCGGGGAAACCGTTTTTCTTTTGTTATGGGCTTCTGAGGACAACCATCTTCTGCTGTCCCCAATTCCTCTCCCTTTCTCCTCTAACAGAGGAGAAGTTTGAGTGGATACCTCTACTTCATCGGGTCTCTCCACTCTTCTCTTACTTCTCATTCCTTTCTTGTTGACCGTCGACATGAGCTTGCCCCATACTTCGTCGGTCTTGCTGTTTGCCGCGGAAGCCAGCTCGTGTATTTTAGGATCCTTCTTGGAGATGAGATACAGCCTTCTCGCTGCATTTTTTAGATCCTCGTAGGCTCCCCTCAAGAGCTCTACCATCTCCTCGAACTCCGCAGGGTGAACCATCACGCACTCCTCCACCTTTTGTTCGGGGGTTTTCTCGCCCCTCCCTACAACCTTTGGCGCCGCTTTCGTTTGCGTCTCCTTCATTCTTCTCGCTTTGCCTGCTATAGACGCGGCGTTGCAGCTGCTTTCCGTGGACACATCTCCATCGGAGACGCTACCCTCCACTGTTTCGCTCGCTGATTTCGCGGCAATACTGGACCACGTTACCATGGAAGTGCTTTCCTTCCCCTTAACTCCTCTCACTACGGGAACCAGAAAGCCCTCCCTTCCAGTTGCCACTGCCGTCACTCTCGGCAGCGCCCTACCGCTACTCAAATTCTGGGAGCCCAGGTCCTTCTTCTCCCTTACTTCGCTGAAGTCATCTCTGAACTCCAGCAGTTTTATATTTCTCTTGGGTGATCGGGCACTTCCTTTATTCCCTCCACCCCTCTTTGCGCTGCCACTCGCGACTTCACCGTCGCTCTCGACGCAGCTATTATTACTATGATCCCCGGTCGTAATTACCGAACGAGAGGAGGCCCTGGGACCGACCTTCCTCCCGTCGTTCGTCCACGGATGTCTAATTTTATCTCTACTCGAGACACGGCAAAAAGAACACGATCACAGGTGTCAGTGTAATCGGCAATGCTCGAATCGAGTTCCTGGCACTGTTCAATCATTCGTACGGTAAACAGGTTCCATTGAAGTCAAAAGCAAGCGCGTCATTATCCGTCAGCGGGCTGTGCAAAAATCAAGTCGTATTTATGCAAGTCGGTGCGTGCTGCTACTTTCGAGCAATCGTTCTTCCTGCAAGTGCTACTTCAAGGAGTAAGGACAAGGGACAAGGGAGGAAGCGTTCGATTGGTTTCGCGTAGAACCGACGAACTTTGTTCTTTCAGCGGAAAAAACTTGTTGAAATAGCTAGACTACAGAAAATGTAAATTTAAATTGGGAGTTTTTGTGAAAGGCAACTTTGGGAACTTGAAAAGTATACTTAAATATGGGGGGGAGTAAATTAACGTAGATAACGTAGATACGTTATCGAATTAATAATATTTTTCCACTCCTTGCACGTTTCGAATTCACCTTCGATTTATCGTGATAAAAAGACAAGTTTTATTTTCGAAGAAAAATCCCGGCTTTATCTGCAAAGTAGCATAGCGATAAAACTGTTTGTAACTTGCAAGGCGACATTCGAAGCGATACAGAAAAAAGGAGCGCTTGAAAAATACTGGTAATTAGCTGAGAATTTTGTGAACTCACCGCGGTTGGTTGAACAATAAATTTTGTTCGTCAAACTTCATTAAACGTTCTCTAGATCACTTTTTGAGCGCATCGACGAATAAGTTCTCAAGAACAAGTAACTTCAAGTATCTCCAGAATTGCTCTATCTAAACCCCAAACCATTCGCTATTTCCAACTCTGCAGTAGCCACCATCTGCAGACGTCTGGAAACAAACGTTTGCCTCGTTCGTTCAAGATCATTTCGTAAGAAGAAATGCAGTTGTAACACGGACTCTTTGTACGCTTTTCATCGGATAGAAAATTTTCATTCGAACGCGATCCAGGTCGATCAACTTGGTTTGTTGGGCCGTCCAGCACTTCGTCCCACACGACTCAAAATGTTTCATGCGTGTTTCCGTATCAGCTGCGAACCGATATATGGGGATTTCAGGTTCTCTCGACCAAACTTTATCAAGACATTCTACGAATGTACAAGATGATCCATATAATTGCTCGAAGCTATGTTCTTTTCACAGTTTAAGAGATCTATGATACACACTGACGAGTTAATTCACCTTCCTCGGTTAACGGGTAAATTAATCTTCAAATAACTTATAAAACTATTCTGATAAAGTTAGCCGGACAAACCAGAGACACCTAGTATAACCGAAGATAAAGAAATTAAAAAATGCAGTCACCCAAACGGACGAGCGAACGGATAATTTATGCGGTTTCGCGGTCGCGCGATATTCCGTTTAATTCATCGAAAAGTGTTCATAACGACACGCTATTAATTCCAATTCCCGTCATATTATTTACTCGGTCCAAGGATGTATTTGTTCGTACACTGTACACCGGCTTCCAAGTGAATATCCATCGCCGGAAACATCCGTCGTAGTAAAGAACGGCCGGAAATATGGCGCGAAAAGCGGTCAGATAAGCGTGAATGTTTTACCGCGAAAATTTTGTTCTCTCACTCGTTCAAAACAGGTTAACCGATAAAACAGTACTGGAGGTATGGACCACAACTGTCTACTCTCTTTGGTCGTAGTACGTATGTATTTTCAACGGAGTTGTAGGTGCACGAACACATCGCCAAAACAGAATTGCCGTTGGCTGTTTCCACAGTTTTCATTATCTCGTACACGTATAATAATTCGGACAGCTTCTGTAGAAGTTTACACGGACCATGATCGTGTGTAGGTTAAGTTAGCGCGGAGTTACGATTAACGATAGACTCAAGTATGTGCAAGTAAGTTAAAGCGAGAGGCTTCTATTTCGCGTGTATCTAAAAGCATGTGTACACGCGTGATTAATAGGCATATCAGTATTTTAATTTACGCAACCGTGAAATTCATCAGAAATTCTCCGTTACAATGCACAGGATGCACATAATACACAGAGGTATTTAAAATATTCGCTGATTGAACCTTCGTACTTTCACGGGGAGACGCGATATCGAAGAAACGCGCCAACGGGAGTCGTAAATCCCCGTTACGATCTGACTAATCGACGCCACGAATCGTTCGATCCCTTATTTCTTGTGGGATAATAAGGGTAGTTGATTGAATATAACTCTGCTATTAATCGGTTATTATATATTTGAATGATCCAACAACTTTAGTATCATACAAGATTGAGTATTTGAAATGACAACTCCGAATGAGTACGACCTGAGACTCCTTCCGTGTTGACGACGGTGATGATCTATCTTCTGTCGATTGACTGTCTTCGATTTGCAGATTCTTGCTGTTCCTTGCTAATCAAACTGAAAAGTAATCTAGCAATGGTGTGGAACAGTTGACTGCGAAACAGTGGTCAATCAGTGCTTATTGACAGTTTCCTTTCCCTGACATTTACATGCTATCATAAACGTTTCTGACGAAACGTGCAAAACTGTAAACATTGTTTCAAAACACAATTATTATAAAATATTCTGTACATTATTAAAGTTAATAAAAATGAACTATTACGTTTCGTTAATCAGATACATCTTGTAGTTACTGTTACCTAATCTTTACCGATCACTTGAAAAATTAGTCGTAGTATCGCCTTTTACATAAAATCAGCGGAGTGTGTTTACACTTTTGCTCGCCACTATATGTAAGCGGATGGTTAAAAACGACTTGTCACCAACACTATACTTGGATAACGAAAATGTGCAAGTATAATACTCGCAAAACTTACCTTGACTCGAAATTCAAAGTCCAATTTTTTTATTGTATTGTACTCTACTCATCATGAGGATCAGCAATCTTAAAGGAACAAATTGTTAAAGTTCTGCTAGTTTTTCAACTCACCTTATTTGTATTATGGTTACATATTGCAATAAAATGAAGAGAAAATAGTATCCTTGGGATCCGTGGATATGGGAGTTAGTTGTCGGGAGTTAAGAACTGATCCTGTTTCAATGATGAGGGTGTTGAATTCTTCGAAAGTAAGTAATTCATTGCCGACGACGCGTCTAAAGTGGTGTTTGAATGACTTCACAGCTGCCTTCCATAACCCACCGAAATGCGGGGAATGAGGGGGTATGAAGCGCCATTCGATTTGCCTGTCGGCTAGGAATGCATTTGTCTTTTCATTATGATCATCCGATTTTAGTAGATCGTGGAGCTCTCTTAATTTGTTGTTTGCGCCGATGGAGTTTGTGCCGTTATCGGAGTGAATGGTCGAGCAAAACCCTCGCCGAGCAATGAATCTGCGAACAACAGCGATGAAGGTTTCGCTCGTGAGATCACTACCGAGTTCAAAGTGCACCGCCTTGACTGCTAGGCATACGAAGATGGCTACGTATACTTTGACCTGGCGGCGGTTACGATCTCGTTTCTCCTGAATGTAGAATGGACCACAATAATCGACTCCGACGTTTGTCAATGGTCGAGATTCCGTTACTCGAGCCTCCGGCAAATTACCCATTATGTAGTCCACAGGTGATGGATGAGCACGACAGCAACGAACGCTACTTTCAATCATACGCCATACTTGACTTCGGCCATCGATGGGCCAGTATCGTTGTCTCACTGCGTATAAAGTAGCCTGTGTTCTTGAATGCATACTGACCTTATGTTTGTGATCTATTATTCGTGATGTAACCGGAGATTTGGGCAATATGATCGAGTGTTTCTGGGCGAAGGCCATCGGCGCTTGACTCAGACGGCCCTCCACGCGCAATGTTCCTTCATTGTCGATAAAAGGGTTGAGACGTTGGAGACTGACATGTTTCGATCTTTCCGGAGCGTTGCTATCTCTTCACAAAAGTGACTGTATTGCAGTAGTTTGATCAGTTTGTCGTGGGGAAACATTTAGTTCCTCTGTGGTTCGTAGTGACGACCAGTTTTGTTTTTGTTTCCACCAAAGAGAGCGAGCAGTAATTCGGATTACTTTAAGCCAGAATGAAAATTTGTCTATGAGACTCTGGTTGACAGGAGTTACGGCTAGACAAATTACTGTTTTTTGTTCTGGTATGTTGGCCAAAGTTGTTGGACTCAACATAGGCCAACACTCTTCCGATTGTTGTCCAATGTGATCCAGTTTGCCAAATGTTCGGCTGCAGAAAATATTCGGGTGATTGCCCTCGAGAAATTAGGTCCGCAGGATACTATTGGTGGAAACCGAATGTTGTTGATCAACACTAATTGGTTATAGTACAGGTTCCACTCCGAATGCAGGTCAGCGGGAAGTGACTCATCCCAGTCGATCTTTAATGACCAGACTCGTTGTAATAGTATTTTTGCCCGTGTGATGATAGGTGCGAGCAATCCTAATGGATCATAAATTCTGGCTATCACATAACTTATGGATCGCTTTGTAACCCGTGGGAGGTTAGCTAGGGTATCGACCGAATGCAGGATTGTATCGACCTGGGAGTCCCAAAAGATTCCGAGAGATTTGAGGGCTTCTCTGATATTGAAGCTGGCTGACTGTAGAAGGTCGGTAGGCTCCTTTCTGATCGACAGTACCTCTGTCTTCGTATCAGCTCCGGTGAGGGCGTCATCGACGTAGAAATCGCGCTGTTATACCGATGATGCTCGTGGGAATCGATGTCCCTCGTCGTCTGCCAGCTGTTTGAGGCATCGGAGGGCCAGGTATTGAACTGCTGATAACCCGAACGTCACGGTATTGAGTTGGTATGTATCGACTTCCCCTTTGGAATTACGCCACAGAATTAATAGATATTTCCTGTCCTCTGGGCGTACTAGGATTTGTCGATACATCTCCTCAATATCACCCGTTAGGACATATTGGTGCGAGCGGAATCTCAGTAGAATGTCGAACAGGTCCTCTTGTAACTTCGGTCCTGTATGGAGGGTGTCGTTTAGGGAAACTCCCGTGTTGCTGGAGGCTGATCTGTCGAACACAACCCGAAGTTTCGCAGTGTCGCTCGATTCCTTGATCACGTCGTGATGTGGTAAATAATATCGGTTACTAGGCGGTGATCGGTCGTGATCTTCGTCATGTGACCCAAGTGTTGATATTCTTGAATCACTGCACTATACGCGGTTTCATATCGTTTATCGCGTTGGAATCTGCGATGCAGAGATGCGATCCTGCTCATCGCAGCGGCCCTCGATGACCCTAGTGAGGAAAGCTTCTCGTAGGAAAGCAAGGCGACGATGTATCGCCCTTCCTTGGTGCGTTGGACATGGTTTCGGAAATGTTTCTCACACTGAAGTTCTGATTTCAATAAATATATGGTGGGTGGTCCCTCGTCGATTTCCAAAAAACGGGCGAGATCCGCTCGTATATCTGTCGTGGTTGCGTGAAAGATATTGGTCGCGGCTTGCGAGGTAGTACTCCGCCCGATTACCTAACCGAATCGCGTTTTTTGCAGACGCAGTTCAGGCTTGTCTGGCTGCGCTAGGTTGATTTGTCCAATACACATTGACGCGAGTGTTGAACCTGGGCTTAATAGGACATCGATCGGGGCTGGTATATGAAATCGTGGATCGGCCAATTTGAGATTTCGGGGAATCCCAAATGTCGAAAGATCGATGGGTTCACTTGGAATTAAGGTTAAAATCGTAGGGATAACAAGGAACGTTAATGTTCGTTCGTATGCGCCGTCAGTGGAAGTAAGAGTGGCCGTGATGTGGCGTTTTGCGATAGTGTTACGTTATCGAGGGCACCGATTGGGACCGCACATCTCCTTTGCTTTGTACCGAGGGAGTTTGCGAACTCTTCGGTCATGAGGTTCATACTAGATCCAGTATCTAGCAAAGCTCTGGCTCGGATTGGTTGTGCCCTGTTATTCAAAATATTGATCTGTGCTGTGACCAACAGATCATGATGCAATGGGGCGCTTGGAGATGTGTTTGTTAAATCGGTCCCTTTTGCCGTCATCGTTTCTCCTAGTCACGTTGAGTTTGATCCGGTGCATTTGGTTCGTGATGACCACGATTCGTGTTGAGGAAGGGATTTCCTACCTTTTGGAGTTGATGGAGGCGATTTCCGCTTAGATTCTGTGGTCCGTCTCGAACGAAGTGACGAACACGATGTCGATGATCCAGGAGATGCTCGTCTGTTAGAGGATCGGTCGTCCGATAAACGATCGCTCTAAGATCGACTGCTCGACGGTCGCCCGCTTGACAATCGATCGCACGATGATCGGACGTTCGATGATCTGACGCCTTGATACTCGCGAACTGACGTGGGTTGGTTCTCGATTGAGAAATGTGTGATGTCGTCGTCCACATGTGTGACATGAACCCGCGGGACATTGGGTAATAGAATGCCCTCTGCTTAGGCAATTTGTGCAGAGAGACGCCCTTTTTGCAAATTCAAAGCGTTGTGTTGCCGATTTCGCCTTGAAGACTTTGCAGTATCTTATTTCGTGGGTTTCTTGGCATGTCGGACACACCAACGTCCTGTGTGTGGTGGTAAATGTATGTCCTCGTGGCTTGTTCCTACGATGATGGGGGCGTTGGTAGGAATCCCTCTTTTTATTGGTGTCAGGACGCTCGTGTGATCGCCGTTTGCCCTTGTTTGGAGGAAGTCGATTAAATGCGTATACTCGTGCATTCTTTTGTTTGGCAAATTGCGATGCTATTGGCGGTCAGTGGACTGAGGCAATTTTGAGGTGATCAGATCGCAGATCACGGTATTCGACGTCAGCGGGTCGCCTAATTTCTCTAACACCTTCAAATTTATTTTGACCGTTTCGATAAGGTCCTCTACGGATTCGGGCGCTTCTTTCGCCATCTTGGGATAATAGAGGAGTGCATGCCAATGACGCGAGCATATTTGACGACGGCAGTCAAATTTGTCTCGTAAAAGGTTTATGGCGATGGAGTAATTAGACTCCGTGACGTCCAATGACTGGATGGTTCGCACGGCCTTTCCAGTCAATGCTGATCGTAGATGATAGAATTTTTGGAATGGTGTCAGTTGTTCATTCTGATCTATCGTTGAAGAGAAGGAGTCGTAAAATGAACGCCAATTCTCGAGGATACCATCAAAGGTAGGTACCCGAATTTGCGGTAATTTAAACGGGGTAGGCTCGCTATCGGCAGCTGTTACGTTTACTAAACTTTAATTTGTGGCGGCATCGAGCACGGAACTTTCCAACGGTTTCGCGATACAAAGCACTATGCTGTCAACGCGCAATATCGATATGCCTAATGGACCATCGATATCCCGACGTATCACTCGCCGAATTCGTGGAAGAACGCACACGCGACAACCGCCGCTGTATGTCAAATAAACACGTGTGTAGTGGGGATATCGAAGGGCAACTAAAGAAAGAATCCGTGGCTTCGAACAAAGCCAGTCTATTTCGAGCTGTGAAGTACGAAAGATCTCGTAATAAGCAAACACGTGCAAAGGGCCGTCATTGTCATTCTTTATTCATAATTGTTAATCGTTGATCTTGAGTGAAATTGTTGACTGTTTATGTGTTATTAAACTTTTATTAACACATTAAGTGTAATGTCTCATCTACACTCATTCCAACCACCTCTATTCTCGTAATTGAAATAGGGGATCAATCAGTTCGTGGCGTCGATTGTTTAATCGTAACGAGAATTTACGACTCTCGTTGACGCGCTATCTCGCGATCGCGTCTCTCCGCGAACGGTTGAAACAGAGGCTAATTCGCTTTTTGTAGATTTCGACAGCGTGGTTGGGTGTACGCTATCCATGAGGCCGATTATTCGTGCGTCAATGGTGTGATATTCGTGTAGTAATGCTTCCACGTGCGCAGTTTCGTCCTCATCTAGCTCTTCCAATTCTTCTTGGACAGAGTTGATTTTGTTCCAAACCTCCTCGAAAGATTTGCGGTATGAGAACAAAATGTTTCGGTCTGGTTGGTCCGAACGTTCGTATTCATTGAGTTTACGCATTCTGTATGTAAGTCGGCCAAGTAGAGCACTTGGTCTTCGCCATAAAGTACTAATTCTTTCAGAATGTGCCATGTTGGGCTTTAATTAATTGATTGGATTTACCTTGTGAAATAGATGTTGTTGGCTTTTGTCCAGCGGCGGCGGGAGGTTGCGTGGTTGCGTTTCACTTATTTCTCTTGGCGTGTGCTGACTACCTTCAGAATCCCCGCCGCCCTCCACCTCCCTCTTTCCCCGGGTAGTCGGGCTCCTTAGCAACCTTTTTCTAGGCTTAAAAGGGTTCACCCCCTCCTCTCCTTCTTTGCTCCCGCTATTAGGCAGTACTGTGATAGTCACATCTTTGAGCTTAACATCGGAGATAGCCCTAGGTCTTTCACTTCCCAACTCCGTCCTACTATTATGATCCCCGGTCGCTTTTACCGAACGGGAGGATGCCCTGGAATCGACATTCCCCCGCTGTTCTTCCAGTCGCAGGATAACCGTCGGGTCGAGCCTGGAAAGCCGCTCAATACACCGACGGGGCCTGGGGTCTCCGAAACCCCCTGCGCCGTAACTTTTATTCCCTTATTAACCTTGTCCATAATTAATTAAAGTATTTCTCGTTGTCCATGTACATAGCCAGTATGTTGCTTGAACCTGGGATGTGGGACGTGTCCACGTAGCTCCTATTGACGGACTTGTTTGGGTTGTTCCTGTGATTTTGTATGCTGGAACTCAAAGGGCGATATGAGTGCTAAATTCTCGGGGTAGTTCAGTAGATCGGTGTAATGAGGAACCTCCTTATTAGTTAAAGTCAGCTCCCATTGTTGTCTGACATGACCTGATAACCTCGTGCTGATGAGGTCGAGAATGAGAGAATCTGCATTGGTGGATTCTCCTAGACTATTTAATGCGTCGATATTTTATCTTACGACATTGGTTAAGTCTCTTAAAGCCGTTGGAGAACATTTGGTTAACTTAGGATAATTAATAATTGCAAGGCCGTGGCATGACACGATGCATCGTGGACAGTCGTACCTCTGTTTAAGGAGATCCATGATCTTCGGATGGTTTTCCTCCTGGAAGCTTAATGAATTTACACAGTACGCTGCTTCTCCAGTTATGGGGGCCCGCAGATAGTGGAATTTTTGCAAGGGTGAGAGACAGTGGTTCGTGTCTATTTTCGAGTTAAAGGTATTGTAGAATGCGCTCCAATGTTCGAATGTCCCGTCGAATGCTGGCAGCCGCATTTCTAGCAAATGCATTTTTGCTTCCGGAAAATCGATGCCTTTGGATGTCGACGGGGTTGATGATCGATTTCCTTCCATGAGGAGCTTTATTCGAGTGTCCAGGGATATGTAATGTCTTAACGCTTCTTGTTCCTGAGCGATGTCATCTTCATCGATTTCATCTTTTTTTTGCCTACAAGCTACAAGCATTATCATGCATTTACTTGTGGCTTGATTTTCGAGTTCTTAGAAATTTTCGTGGAATAATATTGTTATGACCGTTCGCGGAGAGACGCGGTCGCGAGGAAAACGCATCAGCGAGAGGTGTAAATTCTCGCTACGATTCTGATAATCGACGCCGCGAATTAGTCGTTCCCCTGTTTCGATTAAGATAACATGCGTTGTTCAATGAGTTTAACACTGAATTAACAGGGTTAACATAAACTTGTATATTTAACAATATTTAAAAATAATATAATGAACATGAGGTGTATTGTCCGTAGTTAGTTGCGTGGTTCTCGTCCGGAGTGATTGTAGTTGCTGACTGTAGTGTCGCTGATAGGGTACTGTTGCTTTCCTTCCATTTTTGAAGCGTAGAAGAAAAATTGGACTCCGGTCGCCGGGATTCGAACCCGGGTATCGAACGTTCGTAACGTAAGGCGCTAACCACTTTTTTTACGTGGAGAAATCCTCGCGGACACCCTGCCACCCTCTGGGAGGTGACGGGGTAGTGTCGGATTCAAACCGACTAAAACCCCACGGTGGCGTTTGGCAGAAGTATCCCGGGATTTCTTTCGAAATACTACCGGGGCACTCCTTCGTCTTCTCCCTGTTGTTAAGGGAGGCATCGTTGCCTGAATTGGGCCGCTAGGGGGGACTACACCCCCCAACGCCACGTTCCCTGGACCGTCGTGCAAGTCCGAGGGGCAGCCCGGCCCCTCCTCGGCGTGACGGCTCTTTTAGCGTACCTAAGGGCGGCAGGGCCACAACCCTGCGGCGTGCCGAATCCCTTCGGTGCGACACTCTAGCTGGATCGCGTCTTCTCTCGCTATTCCTCTCCGCTCGCTCCATCGCGAGCACGACTTGCTCGCAGTAGGAGCCGATAGCGATGAACTCCTGATACCCCCTCAGCATGGCCTCGACGACCGCCTCGGAGGTCAATCTCTCGCCGATGGCGAGCCGCAAGATACGGCGCGGTTCTTTCCACGCTGAACAAAATTCTAGCGTGTGCTGCGCCGTGCCTTCCTCCTCCTCGTAGTGGTGACAGATTGACTTCACTTCCCGCCGAATCCAAGTACTCGCCGAATGTTCCGTGACCATTGAGCACCTGCATCGTCCTGAAGGTCAACGGGAATCCGCCAAGGTCCCTCCAAGCCTCCCTGTTGGGAAGGACGGCTCGAAAGGTTCGGTGTAGCCGCACAGCGTCTTCCTCGAGCAGCTGAGACCGCCACCGCTCCCTCTCTCCAGCTTCGCCTCCATCCGGACGTCTTGAACCGACCGGTTGGCGGCAGACGGCGTACACTCGTCTGAGCCTAGGACCCTCAGGTGTTCGTACACCCGTCGGAGCGCAAGACCCTGCAACTCGAACGGAGGAGACGCCGCCAGCACGGACGCCGAGGCGTGGGATATGGTTCGATATCCTCTCGCTATGCGGATGGCGGTCGTTCTGTGCAACCTCCTCAACAAGAGTAAGCTGCGACTTCTCGTCATAAGGTCTTGAGCCCATACAGAAGCCCCGTAAAGGACTCTAGCCTGAACCACTCCCTCGTAGAGTCGGCGAACTCCGACTCCTGCCCCCTGATGTGTGGTAATAAGCCGCATAAGGCGTTGACTGTGGCTGTCACCCTTGGAACCAGGAGCTCGAAATGCGGCCCGAACGTCCATCGGCTGTCAATGGTGAGACCCAGGTATTTCATCTGGCATCTCACCGGGACTTCTTCTCCGTTGATGTTTAAACACAGTCAGGAAAGAGGAGTTCCTCTACGGCGGCGATCGAAGAACCATAAGGCCTCGGACTTGGCTGGCGACACGCTCAAGCCCAGCCTCTGGATGGCGCGTACCGCGCGCGCTACAGCTGCCTCGGTGAGGCTTCCCGCAGGGAGGACTCGCTTATGTGAGTCTATGGGGGCTGGCAAACCCAAGTTCCCGCAGCCAGGAGGACCGTCGGAGACAAGCGTCTCCGCTTACGTGAGTCCTTATGTACACCGCAGGGAAGGTCGCCGGGAGTGTAAGGCGTTTAAGTACGGTTACACTCTCTCTACGTGGCCTTGGGTAGTAGCGCACTCACGATCCTGATGCGAAGGATGGGACCGTCGGGATAAGTTCCCGGGTACACTGTACCTTGAGGCCCCCGCTTACGTGAGTCCCATCTGGGTCTGCCGAGCACGGTTAGCAGGTCGCCGGCCGGCAGTGACGTGGCCGTACATCCACACAATAGTCCCACCAATGACTGAGAATGGTACAACGGGGGTCGAGATGCAGCCCGGAGGGAGTAGCGACCCCTCTGCTCGGCCAATTTATGGGTAAGGACTCGTGGTGGCAGTGGTTGATGGCCAAGATGCTGGCAAGAGGGCCGAATCTAAGGTGTATTGGCTCCACCGAATGGCCTTCGGCGGGTGAGCAGCGTCCCACCTGCTCCGGAACCGTCCTGGAGAGACGGTAGGGCTTACAATGTGCCCCGTTCGACCTCAGACGAGCGACAGCCCCTGCAGGCTTAGCTAATAAGGTAACAAGGTACTGGGTGCCTTGTGCGATGGTTGGGCGTCAATCCCAACCCCTACGGCCTTAGGAGGCCTGTGTGCTGTATGGATTCTATATCCGAGGAAAGTACTCGTTAACAAAATCATACTATGTGCCTCGGTGAGGCTCAGATTCTCTTACCACCAACATCCCCCAGCCAGGACCAAGGTGTCGTCGGCATAGCACACCATGCCTGTCCCCGGGGGCATCGGACATCGAAGGACCGAGTCGAAGACCGTGATCCACAGAATGGGTTCCAGCACTGAGCCCTGTGGAACGCCACGCTCAACCGGCCTCCTCTCTTCTCCGTTCTTGCAAGTGTACGCGACCCACCTGTCGCTTAGGTACGCCTGGATAGCCCGAACGAGATACGGCGGCACCTCAAGGTATTCTACGGCCTCCACTATCCTGTCCCAGGGTATGGCGTTGGAGGCGTTCGTGACGTCCAGGGAGACTGCCATCGCCACCCCTTCTCGGAAAACCATGTCTTCCGCCATAGACCTAACTGGCCTCACTGCGTCTACCGTCGAGCGGCCTCGGCGAAAGCGATACTGACTGTCGTGCCATCCAGGCACTCGCTCCGACATATGGGCCTCCAGACCCTCCATTACCCTCTCGAGTAGCTTGCCTACTTCGTCCATAAGGCACACCGGCCTATACGCTGATGGCGAGTCCAACGGACGACCCTCCTTCCTAAACAGAACCAATCTCGCCGTTCGCCATATCCGGGGGTAGACATCCTCCCTGAGGCTTTTGGTGATCAGGTGTCTTAGACGGGGAGCCCTTGCCGGGTACCCCTCGGCGTACGATATTTTCGACCCCTCCTTTAACGTAAGGGTCACCGCGGATGTTCGCGGTGCACGAGGAAGCGTGGCCGTTTTCGATGTCTGCGACGGTCCTCCCTTCGGTCCTCCCTTCGGTGTGGGGGCGCACGGTTTCGGCGCGCCTGTCGTCCTTGCTGGAGGATGTTGGCTTCTCGGCTGTGGAGCCGCAGTCGCCCCTCCCTTCGCCGCTTCTCCGGCAGCTGTTGTCCGCTTCTTTTTCTTTTTGTTTCTCCTCTCGACCACCCTCCACTCCGCACCCTCTCGCTCCTTCGGGAACGATTGCACTTGGGTGGCGCGCCGAGTGGCAGAGTGGCTTGTGTCTCGTCGCGCTTCTAGGATGTGTGGTCGGCCTCCGAAGCGCTCCTCGATAGCTCTTAATATAGAGGTTCCGATCTCTTCGACCCTCCTCTCTAAGGCCGCGGGACGCGCGCTCTCGCTCTTATCCTCTCGCGGGAAGCGGCCAGTCTCGGGGGCAAAGCAGCTGCACCGCGGGCACTCGCGAGCGCATCCCTTCTGGACAGTTCCTCGCGGAGGGCTGCCAATTCTTCTTCCAACACCGAGATCCTGGCTTCCGCGAGCCTCGCAGCCCCGGCCTGGCAGTGCGTTGGCCCCGCCCCCTTCAGAGTCTCGTTTAGCCATGCGGCGGCTATATAAGTCGCCGCATCCCTTAGGTCTTTTATGTATGTCCCCTTGAGGTTCGCCGATGTCATCACGACCTTCATCACTACCGAGATATGCCTCATTAGCTCGGCGTTGACGTCCGCGGGCGAGCTCGTCCTGATCTGCATCGTCAGCTCTTCGGGTACGTCCGGGACTGTGCATGTTAACTTCCTTTTCTTTCCCCGGGACGCTGTCGAAGTCACCAACGATCGCGACGCGAGCGAAGCAACAGACTCTTCGTCGTCGGACCTCGTTCTAGCCCGCAGTGCTACTACCATCGATGACGCAGCATCGGCTACCATGGCCGGAGCGAGAAACACGCTCCCCGACCTTTCCGAAACTCTCCTCGAGCTCCTCGAAGATCTCCTTATGGGCTCCATGTCCACTTCGGTTATCTCCATCCTATTTGCGATTAAGTCCTCCTCGCCAGACGTAGAAACACTTCCGGGGGCCTCGCGGTCCACCCCCGAACGGCCGTGGTCGTGAGATGACGACGCAGCGGGACCCACTTGACTACCCCCGACTGCGTCGTTACTGGGGTCTCCCTCCCCTGCACCGTAAACTTGCTTCTTTTTCATTTCCAAATCCATGATGTGTATATGATTTTATTTGTCGCCGGGTCGTCAACGGAAGGATCCATCCTGGAGCCACTCACTCTTTCGCACCCTACCCCGGTTAAAGCTGGTGCAGGGTGACGGGCAGCCCCACGATAAGGTGAGATGAGTGATCTTGGAGGTGGGCAGGTATGGGCCCACCAACTTCTCCGAAATTCATCGATTTCATCTAACTCATGTTGGAATAGCTTAAATCGTTCCCAACCGTCCACAAGTTGGGATTGATGTGATTTTAAATACACAACCTCTTGCATGTTGGATTGTTCGTTTTGATCTATAGGGTGCTTACGAACAGATTATCGCGTTTTCTTCCTATGCTGTTGATCTTTGCTGGGGTCGGCATGATTCGCGATGTGGACCAACTTAAGTGGTCGGAGCCTTCTATTGGTTGATTGTTTAGTTACGTCGGAACACTGCCTGGTTGCGTGTCTTGACCAATGGGTTATACCTCTTCGAAGGTGACACTCTTGACGTCACTGACTTCGATCGAGTTATCACTCCTTCCGAAGTTGGGTTCGATGTAAACACGAGGCACTGTGTGGTCACTTTTAAATGCACCTTTCGCTGGAACGTGATCCGGCTCGAAGGATCATGAACTTTCGGACTTTCGCGGCGAGACGCGATCTTGAAAAAGCACGCGAACGAGAGTCGTAACTTCCTGTTACGATTTGACTAATCGACCCCTTATATCTTGTGGTATAATTTGGGTGGTTGATTAATTACTGAATGCTGCTATTAACAGGTTGTTATATATTTGAATGATCCAACAACTTCAGTATGGTACAAGATTGAGTATTTGAAATGACAACTCCGAATGAGTACGACCTAAGACTCCTTTCGTGTTGACGACGGTGATCTTCTGTCGATTGACTGTCTTCGACTTGCAGATTCTTGCTGTTCCTTGCACTGTCCTCTGTCTCGAGTTGATGTAGACTCACTAGTCGCTCCTATGTTGTTACGGAAGAAAGTTCGGCGTGGGTGTGCTCTTTGAACGAAGAACGCGGATTCGTTGTTCACACTTTTCGTCAGAAAAGTGAGGGTAACCATCCGTGATGCCGATTGGTTACGACCCACGTTAATGCACGAAGGTAAAGGAAGCCTCCTACCAACGTGGCTCGTGGGTGACCTTGTTCATGGGAAAACCACCTTTTTCGTTAGACAAATATTCGTTTTTCCCATTAGGTGACTACCCGCTTTCTCCGTGATTTTTAAAAGCGCCTAATAAACCCTAGGACCTTTCTAAGTGCCAGACATAAACCGAAAAAACTTATAGGATTAGAAAATCCTTCCAGATAAGCACATTAACTTGAAAACATATGTTAACAACTAAGTTAAAAAGTTAAGGTTTATGGTGGGTCCATAGGTTTATTGAAGGTCGGAATGACGGTACGTGGACTGTAGGCTGCCCGGCAATGAAGGACGTCGCACGAACCATCTCATGCGACGTAACAAACGGTAATTATTGTTCTTCTAATTCGATAAACGAACGGTAAATATTCTACTCGATAAACGAACGATAAATATTCTCACTCGATAAACGAACGGTAAATATTCTTATTTAATTAAATTGTCTTAATATCGTTATAGAAACATGATTAGGTAAATAGAGAAACATGGTTAGATAAGTCTTCGCAAGGTATAGCATTTAGCGTTTTTAACTGCCTTTCACTTCAAATACTGTAAACACGGTCTCAATTAGACGTTTTAAATTACCTTGATTTGAAAGGAATTATCAATTTTACTTTCGCGCTACGGATCGTGCGGGTCGCGGGACGTGACAGAGGCATTGTTTTGCTAAATGAATAGTGATAATAAAATGGATTCGAATGTTGTCGATGACAATACATAATCCTAAGAATTGTTTTGTTTCCTCAATTGAAGTTGATTTCCATTCTTCTTGCAACTGGGAATATTTAGTACCGAAGAATTTCTTGGAAAACTTACTTTTGTTCCTTCCTTTCCGGTAAAATTACGTAAAACAGATTAATGTTTGCTTCTCTCCAAATCCATAATCTTCATCAAGAGAAACATCACTTTTTTATTTCATATTGAAAAGTTTTACGCCGGAAATCCTAGATTCTGAAAGAATGAAATGTTTAAGGTGCGTGAAAGATGAAGAAAGGTTGTGGAACAAAATGGTACTTATATAATTCAACAAATGTGTAGAGGTTTATGTGTAGAGGATGGTTGGTACGTGAGGTTTAAAGGACGAGATTACTCGTTGTTGAAACCGTCGAATATATTTAAAATAATAAATTAATGTACAGCCTGTATACGTTGAGTCGTTAGTACAAAGTATAAATCGCGAAATAAAATCGCGGATAAATACTCGGTAAATGTTCGTCGTGTATTAGAGAACACACAAGGAGACGAGTTAATACTTTGTCGTAATAAATTTTTTTAACGATATAATATAATCTCAGATCGCACGCGCTGGTTATAGATTTGAGCGTTTTCTATCATATTTGCCAAGTTCACAGCAGAATTCATTAGTTTATGCAGAGATAAGAAAAATTGACTGTCTTCGGATATCTATGATTCTGAGCTCTGAATGAAAATCGATACGTCATAACAGTGTGACACTGGTAGTGAACATGTTAAGAGAATATTAATGAGCCGAGGCCCTGTTTTAATATTTGATTTCATTCGATTGTATTTGGCCTTCTTTCATCTACTGGTCGTCGGTTTTTCTTAATCGGTACGTCAGCTCGTGTTGCCGCACGAATATGTGTCGCTATGTCAGAAACGAAGACATACGTAAAGATTTAAAAATTCCAACAGTCAAAGAGGAAATCGCCAGATTGGCAAAAAAGTATAAAGAAAGACTTGAAACACACCCAAACCAGCTGGTTGCTGAAACGAACAAAAACACAATAGAAAGAAGACTGAAGAAGAAGCACCCACAGACCTCACAACAGAAATACAGTAAACAACCCCGCTGGGGGCAATCATCCACATGCTATATTTTACTACTAAGATATAATATTTCGCGAGGATGGTACCCCGCTGGAGGTAGCCACCAACATGTTAATATAAACGCTACAAAATTTCACCAAATGTCCAAGTTGGACAAATTGCGAATACAAAGAAATAAAAAAAAAAAATCTCGCGATCGCGTCTCTCCGCGAACGGTTGAAACAGATCCACTGCTAGATAGCACTGAAACAAAGTATGTAGCTATTAATTCCAAAGTGGAATTCTTTTATTTTCGTCATCTTTTTTAATTAAATTCTTACTAACGTATTTGTGAGATCTATCTGATTAAAATGACACCACAGCCCATATAATTTGAATTATATTTACTTATTTTCTTTCTGTTTCACTCACGTTGTCTTTTTCTGTATTTGACACATCTAAAATCTCAGTTCCGAGGAATAGAATCATTTCTACCTCTGCATAATCGCAATGCTCGAGTCCCGATTCCAATATTTATAATCAAAATTAATATTGAAATCCAAATTATTTGATATTCTATTTGAATAAATTAACTTTCAAAGGCTCTAAAATAGAAAATCATTTGAAAATAATTTAGTTAATTTTAATATAAAATATAGGTACCTTCCTCCTATATTATTTCCAAAATAGAAATAATAGAATAGTTAATGTGATTCATTATTTAGAGTTGTCATTTTTATCTTTATTTCAAATAGACTTTGTCCACATAAGCCTGTGGATTGACTTACAACTACATAATTCGGGACACTATAAATTTAAGGGGGTATTCTAGTTTAGAGACATGAATTTCGGGCTGTTTTTGAAGCTCTGTACAAACGAAATAAAAAATATTTTTACTATCCATTTTTTTATCATTCGTTTATTGATATTTTAAGATTATATAAAAAATTAACCGAAAAATTCAAAATTCACAAAGTTATGAGCTGACAAAGTGAGAGGTCCAAAAAAAGGGTGTCCTGTGTGCGTGAATAACTATCCAAGGCGTGAATGATTTCAACCCTTCTGGTCATCTGAAGCAAAAAAGTCGTATGGATTCTTAATTAGTATAGATGCGGCTATAGCCTGAACCTCGGAAAAGTCAAAATAATATTTTTTCACAAAATGGCGGCCGTTTGAAGAAAAAGTTTCCGTTTTCGCATGTTTTTTGGCAATTCCAAATCATTTAATAATAGTAAAGTTAAGAATTTTGATTTGAGCGTGGTTGAGGCAATGGACTAATGTAAAGAGAACATTCGAACTTTAGAACTTGAGATATCGCGCATGCCAACTCGAAAAAAAAGTTTCGAGAAAAACGCGTTTAAAGTTTTGAGATAAGTTTCCGGTAATTTTACTCATAGAATGGTACAGCACATTTACATATTTTTAATCGGCGATTCCTGCTCTATACAAGAAACCTTCCTTTACTTCAAACTGCCCATTCTCCGAAGTTCTTTCATGGAGACGAGCAGTTCTGGCTTTCTTTGATGCCTCTGAAGCTCGAAGTTCAGAGCGCTCGATGCGAACTTCGTTTCGCCTGACTGCGAACGCATGAGCTTCTGGGCCAATCTTGATTCCCATGACACTTAAGATTTTTAATATGGGTATAAAACCTTCATTAAAAATACATACTACGAGAAAAGTGGAAATTTGAATTGTCTGTGTTCGTGCGTGGATGTGCCTCGGAGTAAAAGTCCATATTAAAGAGTTTAACGATTCGTTATTATCTTAGGTTTCAGAACCAAACATCGTTCCAATTGAATTATTGAGTTAAAAATACATTAAAAAGGGATAAAATACAATAAAGATTTTATGAGGGTATTCATATGTAGGTACTTGGGCCGAGTCTACCGTCTACTGTTCATTTGTTCCGGTCGGACCGGAACGGATGCCGCGTCACAAAAATGGCTGTAACTCAAAAAATAATTGAAATTTTGAAAAATTCTTCTAAGGGCATATTCTTGAATGTCTAAACTTGGAAATATGAAAAAAAGCGTTGCAGTTACGTAATTATTTCATTCTAACCACTTCTAGTTACTTGAGACTGAGACAATAGGTCATGAGAGTGTGGTTTCTTCACAAGAGATACCCTCCTTTCTCCCATGGGTTATTTACATTCTCCATTTCTGCTGCTATATTTTTATTGATTGTAGTATAATTTGACACTACGTTTGATGTACGGTACAAGGAGAAATGAGAACATTCTCAATATTATATGTTTTATTAGTTTATATTTTCTAAATGTTATATTTTATAAATTATATACATGCAGAAAAGATATAAAAGTTATAGAAGGAAATCTAAATAGAATCTTGTCGTATTGTTTATTGATTACTGTTAAGTTGCTTTGAAAGAAAAATGATAGCGTATATCTCTACAAAATATTTTATTGTTTTATTTCTCACTAAATTTTGCATGTAAATCAATTAGTCGATCGATGTAAGACTATATATAAATTACAGATAACTATATCGTCATAAAAATTACAAAATTTATTAATAGATATTGAAACATGGTAATACAGTCCTTAGAAAGGCCTGTAAAATATAACACAAGGGTGTGCAGAGCGCAATCGACGGTATTAACGAAAAAGGATATGCTAAAATAGTAGGTATTATTACATGATCTTTTATTAAACGATCAACGTTTTTCGCAACGATGTAAACATTTGAAACATCCAACACTGAAACACTGGATACTGTTTTCCTCTCACCGTATAGAAAAACTATGGAAATTACGAAAGTACGTTATGCAGTGTAGCAAGTATTGAAGAAAGGATGTATTTAGTGATGAAAAATAATTTGACTGCAATGCCTTAGATGGGCGATATTGTAGAGTATCCACGAAATTCCTAAGAATCCTGCAGAACTAAACGATAATTGAGATAAAAGAAAAGAAGAGAAAAAGTGGAAAGATTAGAAATGATATACTTGCGTTACGAACTCTGAGACGGAAACGAAAAGAAGATGCACGTAATATGCTTAGAATATGCACATGCTCGGTAGTGGAGAAATGATACTTATAGATATATAAGTGGAAAAAAATAATAACGGATGGATTCTTTCGTTCGTGCACTTAAATCAGATGACCATGTGGTTAGTATGAATTTCTGTAATAACGTCATTCGAAGAAATGGAGCTAATTATTCCTGCGTGATATGAAACGCAGCATACACTAATGTTCTAATTATGGAAATTTTCATCATTTTATAGACGAATATATTTGTATGATTTGAATGTACAACCATCTCTAAAGAAATTACGTGTAGAATTTTAACATGTTTCTCTTGGCATAAAAATTGTGCAATGTGATCAAGCAACAATAATATAAAATAATATCAAGTTGCAGCTTGTCCGAACGAAAAAACGAAATATTTTCTTGTGTAATATTCGCAAATAAAACTATACAATTGTGAGAGAGATTGCAATCGATCGAAAATGTTGTACGATTCAAAAGAGTGTGGCGGGACTCGACAATAAATACCGCCACTCGACACTAACTACGTAACGGACACGGTGGCGCAGTTGTTAGCGTCTTAGGTTTCGAACGTTCGATTCCCGGCGCCCGTAGTCCGATTTTATTTCCACGCACAAAAAAATAGAAGAAAAATTAGCAGTGACATCTACAGCCCCGCTACCTGCGGTAACCCATCCACTTGGACAGAACAGCGGAATAGGCGACCCGGTGGCAGCCGCCCTCAACGCGTTGAACGATCGGTTAACACGAATGGATGCCCGAATGGACCAGATGCAAGCGCAAATAGCCGAGCTGAGAATCGACGGACATCGCCGATCGCGAACACAATCGCGTTCGCGTACGCAATTCCGCCACCGTCCTCGCTCCCGCGATCAGCCGCGGCAAGATGGACTATGTTACAACCACGCAAAGCACAGAGAACGCGCGAGAAAGTGCCGCCCGAACGTGTCGAAGCGATTATAAAATTGTCGAAACCCGCGAATGCTAAGCAACTACGTAGGTACCTCGGTATGATAAACTTCTACCGACGTTTCATACCGGGGGCCGCAAAAACACTTAAACCGCTCAATGACCTGTTAAAAGGCGCGAAAAGGGGCAACGTGCCCATCGAGTGGTCGGAACAGTCGGAAAACAGCTTTCGCAAATCGCAACGTCCTCTCGTGGACGCCACGATTCTGGCGCATCCGATACCAGGTGCGCTTATCAGCCTCACCGTAGATGCATCCGACTACGCAATGGGTGCAGTATTACAACAACGCGCGAATAACGAATTGCAACCGCTAGGGTTCGCAACGAAATCTTTGATCCCCGCTCAGCAAAAATATAGCACGTACGATCGCGAACTACTCGCAATATACACCGCAGTCAAACATTTTCGACACGCTTTAGAAGGCAGAAACTTCGTATAATATACCGACCACAAATCTCTTACCTACGCGTTCAGACAAAAACTAGAAAAATGTTCGCCGCGACAATTTCGAAATCTAGATTACATCGGTCAATTCACCACCGACATACGTTACATAAAGTGGCTAGATAACAACGTAGCCGACGCTCTGTCACGCATCGAAGCAATAGGAAAGTCTGTGGATCATCAAACTCTCGCCGCCGCGCAAGAAAACGACAACGAACTGAGCGACATCGTCAACTCCGGTACAACCGCGTTACGGTTAAAAAAGATACGCTTCCCTGACCACGACGCAGAAATATACTGCGACGTATCAGGCGACATTGTAAGACCGTACGTACCGAAATCCTTGCGGCGCGACGTATTTAATTCGCTCCACGGACTTTCCCGTCTAGGTATACGTGCCACGCAAAAATTGGTGACCGCACGTTTCATTTGGCCGTCCGTAAATAAAGATTGCCCGACTTGGGCACGTCAATATATCCCGTGTCAACGATGCAAGGTCACCAAGCACGTATCCTCACCCGTCGGAACGTTCGAAACTTCAGCAGGCCGGTTCGAGCACATACACATAGACATTATCGCGATGCAATATTCACAAGGCTAACGATATTGTCTAACGTGCATCGACTGTTTCTCGCGTTGGCCTGAAGCCATTCCCATCGCCGACATGGAAGCGACAACCGTTGCCTCGACCCTCCTTTCTACATAGATAGCTCGTTTTGGCGTGCCCGCAAAAATAACAACCGATCAAGGACGCCAATTCGAATCAAACTTATTTAATGAACTGTGCCGGTTGCTCGGCATTAAGCATCTACGCACTACAGCCTATCACCCCACGTCCAACGGGATGGTAGAGCGTCTACATCGACAATTAAAGGCAGCAATAAAATTTCACAATACGAGCAACTGGGTAGAAATCCTACCAATTGTTTTACTAGGCATAAGAACTGCTATCAAGGAGGACCTGAACGCAACGACCGCAGGAATGGTTTACGGTACCAGCATACGATTGCCGACAGAATTCTTCGTACCGACGAAGCAACAGCCCAACTCGGAATTCGCGAACCGTTTAAAAGAATGAATAGAGAAATCAGGCCTCACCCGATTACGCGACACGGCGAGAAGAAAACCTTCGTGTTCCGCGAGCTCGAAATATCACCATACGTATTTGTACGCCATGACGCGAGCGGAGCCCCTTTACAACCACCCTACGACGTACCTTACCAGGTTATACAGCGTGGAAGAAAGACCTTTACCATCAAAATAAATAACAAAGATGTAATAGTCTCCCTAGATCGATTGAAACCCGCTTTTACTGTATCCGACGACATCGAACAAGAGCAACTAGAAACTAGCGCAGGAACCCACGACATGTTTATACCGCTTAAAACCACAACTACGCAAAACGCCGAGCGGGCACAGCGAAGCGAAGGTGACTCAAGAAGTCAGTACACCACGCGCTCGGGCAGGAGAGTTCGCTTTCCCGATTATTTTCAGGCAGGTCATAAATAAGTAACACGTAAGATCTATCGATGACAAAATATACATAATAAAAAACGTTATCACTGGTAAGGGGTACTGTGGCGGCACTCGGCAGTAATCTTTCCAACAGTATCTGTCCCGTGGCGCACGACACAAAGACCCTTTTCCGGCGGACGAGATGATTGCCAGATGTCGATACATTCGTACCGAATACTTTCAGCTAGCCTAAGGACCCGCTATAAATCTTAGGATTTATTTTAGCTAAGGTCCTCCGAAGAAACAAATAGTCTTTGTCTATCATTCTCTAAGTCTACCACCTACTACGGGAACACACGAGAAATCTGCTTTCTTTCACGTACGACGTTCCCCGCTAGCAACCTCCTCTGAAGGGCAGCTAACATCCTTGTCCAACGACCAACACAAAATTAGCCAATAAACAGTGACGTACATTTCCCTCACTTTTCGAACCAAAGCTTTACTCAACGAATCCGATGATCTTGCATCCTTAGACATATCCCAACACAGTTTTCCTTCGAAGCATCATCGTGACGGAAAGTCAGTTTGTTACATCGAGTCCGTTATACCGAGTCTGTTACATAGAGTCAATTACAATTGCACGGTCCGAGTTAATTAACAATCCAAGCCTTCGGCATCTCGCGCAATCATCGCCGATGTCCCGTCGCATCAAAACACGTTGACCAATAACCGATCTATTAACCGCGAATCGCGCACCGTTAATAATAACCGCGAGTTCTGCGCATCAGTGTACACCCAGAACACATTGTGAAATAAATATTTATTGTTGAATATATCTGAGTATTCCTTCCGCACCTATCACGACATACCACCTCAAGAGTTTCTTAAAAAAAGTTGAAAGAAGTGTTGGTTTACTAGATCATGTGAAACAAGAAAGTATTCACATAATGACAACTCCGAGGCTCTACTTCCTGGGATTATGGAATTTGGAGAACCAGTTCTTCCCCACAACTCCTCGCAGAGCCTCTTCATTTCCAGATCCAGAGTAATCCAGATGTCATCGCATGGGCAGACGCTACCCGCCGCAAAGGTAAGAATGGTTCTGCATCCCTTGAAAACACAAAAGCCCGAAAAAGCATCAGAGGGGTAAACCCCCCAAAATCCGAGTGCAAGCGCTACACCGGAAAAGCAAAACAGCTATAAAGCATCGCTATAAATTATAATACAATTTGTAAGTGACATTCAACAGTACGTCTCAAATGAACAGATCTATTGCGCAACAACTATTTATCACTAAAGCACAGATGTCGAACCCAGTCGAATTTTATTGTCAATGTCAATATTATGTTAAAAATAATACAAATAGCATAAACGGAAAGTAAACAATTTTTAACGTCTGATAATTTAATAAGAGGAATATCTAACGCTCCTTTTCTCTCGATCTGTTTGGCAATAATTTTATTCACTAATTTTTCGAGAGCTTCAAATATGATCTCACTGTACTCGAAACTGTCAATAGACAGCGTGCAAAGAAAACTCTGATGCCACATAGACAAAAAGGCTTTAAGTGAAAACATACATACATGCATGTACGAAAACTGTAACTGCTCACGAATACAATTTCGATTCGGATTTGAGAATTCTACAAGATATCATTTTAAACTATACTAAATATATAGAGTACGCTGTCCCGCGTATCTAGAAGATATCTATAATGACGGTCCTACCAAATTAAACTCAAACTGTCCTCTGAAATAGCTTAATCAAATGATGCATTGATTTATAATAGTAAATCTAGGCATCAGAAATTTGCTCCGTATGAAAGTCCATCGAACTCGGTGTACTTATTACCGTTACGAAACATATATAGTCTAATAAGAACACTCCTAAGATAATAATGCCTCAAGGAAAACACGTCAGAATCGCTGTCTCTCAAATCCATTCAATGAATAAGAGACGAACGAAGAATGCGTATTATAGTCATATGCAAGTATCTGTAAAGTGGTGAGACGTTCGGACAGGTTTGTTCGATGAAGATCAGCTACATACTCTGCTCCGGGTGAAGAAATGAGCCCTAAGTGGGTGAAAAAGGAAGGGGAAATAAGGAGAATACAAAGAGTTGATGAATGTAAGGAAGGGAAGCTAAATCTCAAAATAAGGAACAAGAAAAAACAAGCTACTTACGATGTCACCGTTGCTCGTCATCTGTTCTCGATGACGATCGTCTATATCACCGCCCTTGTTGAATATTTTAGCACTTCTAGTATATTTGAGCATATTATATTATATTTCGATGCACACTACCTCTTCGACCACTTATTTCCGTGATTATGATTGAAGAACAAACAGAAGATACTTATCGTAAATTAAATTTAAGCAACAAGAAACTTTTTGCGATGTTGACTCCAAATGGGAAAATATGTATATATCAGCATGGATTATGACCTCCCTATTTTTACATTAAATGTTTTGAAAAGTTGTATTTCAAAGTATGGCGTGGTTTTCATCGAAGGAAATCGTTTCGTGGAAGGAAACTTCAAATAGTGAAAAGGTAAAATTATATAGCTCTGAAAGAATAATATAATGTAACATGAAAATATTAAAAAACTGAGTACATCGAAATATAATAGATATTTTACAAGGGAAATAAAACATGAAATATTAATATGATTAATATAAGAAATCATTTATTTTTTCTAGAATATATTTTGTATGGCGCGTGCTATCATTTTGTTATCTCAAATTTATCTTCTATTTATATTTCTTTACATAATTTTCATAATATATTAATGAATTAGATGTATTTGCATAACCTATGTTCTACTAGCGAGTTTTCACATGTTCAATGAGATATGTAGTATAGGAAGTGTATAAATATATATTTTTTATGTATCTTCAAACACAAACTAGAATATCGAGCATGTTATCATTTTCCTGTGGATTGTAAAATTATCAACTGTGGTTGATAAGTTAGTAAATTGTAAAAATTTGTCGATTTGTACTACGATGTGCGGAGTGCGAGTAATAACGATAGTGACACACAATTGAATACCCAAACGACAAACTCCTGAGCTTTATACCTACTTTTACGTGGAGCCAATCTTTATCGATTCCATACGGACCTCGACCGCTCTGGGTTATTTAAAATATAGGTAGAGAAATAGGAGTCAACGCCCGTTGGCCGCGCTGGATACACTCGTTCCCGTGAGATCACGAAAGTTAAGCAGCGTCGGGAACAGGGTGGTCTAGGATGGGTGACCACTCTGTGTAGTGTTGGCATATACGTAGTACCGCCAAGCAGTCCGGTAGAGGAACCGACTGCCTTGCACGGCGGCTACGGCGACGAGGCGCGGTGTGACGTGACCGTACACCGCCCCATTGGTGGAGGCTATTTGTGCGCAGGGGGTGGGGGCCGGTGTTGTCGCTCACACCGGTTCCCGAGCCTCTCTCGATCGCAGCCGGGACGGCCATCGTGGAGGTTTTAGTCGGTTGGAGTCCGGCACTACCACGCCGCTTCCCCCCAGAAGCAGGCATGGTATCCGTGCGGATTTCCTCCACGTTAAACAAAAAAAAAAAAGGTAGAGGAATAGGAAAGAAAAGGCAAAGATATTTGAATATAGTGGATTTGAAGTACAATTTTATTCGCAAAATATAGCGAACCGAGAGAGAACCATGGAAAGACTTGGTCATTTGTGCGCTTCATATGACGCTGGAGAGAAGAAAGTAAAAAGGAAACGAATGAGATCAAAAGAATGAAAAATAAAAACTCTCTTCACAAAAGAAAGAAAAGATTCACTATGCATATTATTCGCTTTACCTTATCGTTATCCACATACACGAGCGCGCACGCACACACACACGGTTGAAAATCCTACGTACTGTCACCTCTCACTCGGTAGGCAGATACATGGTTGACGCCAGCTCTGTTTAGACTCTAGGATATCGTACTTGAATATATGCGCTTTTCCTCATACCAATAGAAATATTAACTCAAACTTGGCGAAACTACTAATAATATTTGTATTAATATTTATTTGATCTATTAGAATCGTTTTCAGATTAATGTTTATAGAATATTCCATAATCCACACAATGATTTTCTTCAAGTAAATAATAGTTTAATATTTTTTGTAAAATGTGATATCGTTTAAAACAATCGCCTCTATGTAATGGAATATTGCAAAATTTACAGACAAAATATATTCTACTTTTTCCCTTTTTTTAATTGTGTAAACTCTACATTGTTTTTGGAGTGTTTGTACTTCGACGACTAGACACTATATTTATAAGTTTATGTTTTTCGAAATTTGATGGTCTTCCTGGATGATCTAATCCGGATGTTCTCCTTGTCAGCTCAGAAGTGTTTGTTGTACTAGATAAATCTTCATCGTTTTCCTTAGTCACAATCTTCTATCCATGAAATTATCACTTTCTGCAGGAAATTTTTTTAGACGTATTCTTCTTTCCACTTAGCAGTGTGTATGCTTAAACGAATTGAAAAGTGTACTGTTGATAAAAAAAATATAACAACTCATTTAGAGCATTTCTTTGTCTTCCTAAAAATTGAATAATAGTATAGATATTGATCCGCGCGATCTACGCCCTTCACGTATTTGTTGTAATTTGTTATGTAATAAGGCTTTTTAATTTTTTATTTATCTACGACCTGATAATGATACCCATTCGTCTCACCAGATACTCATTAAAAAAGTCATTTGCAATGAATGAATGACGCACTCAGTGCACTCCGCCTTTTTTTCTGTACGTGGAGAAATCCTCATGGACACTCCGCTGCTGCGGCAGCAACAGATCAGTGTCGGACTCTCACCGACTAAAACTACACGATGGCCTGCCTACGCGTGTGGCAGGAGTGCCGCGGGACCTCTTGCGAATTACTACCGGTGCACTCTCCGTGTTACGTCGCGCAAGACATCTGCACGCCATCTCGCGCCGCTTGACCGCCAGCGGCCTGCGTGCCGTCCTTCCGACCCTTAATAAATCCAAGGACCCGCCGGGAAACGTAACCTTCAGCAGCATTGTTTCGAAACATGTGCTCTGTCGATAGCCGGTTCTAGAAAAGTCCTTGGGTTTATTATGCGCTCTTAAACAATCACGGAGAAAGCGGGTAGTATCCTAACGCACAAGCGAAATGTGCCTAACGAAAATTCCGAGTTTCCCTTAAACGAAGACAGAAACTAGCACCATTGGTAGGAGGTTCCGTCCCCTCTCATCACTTGTTAATGTCAAAAAACCAATGGACATCGTAGATCGTTGCCCTCACCTTACCCACGAAAAGTGTAAGCAACGAATCCGTTTTCCTTACTCAAAACCCACACCAACACCGATCTTTCCTCCGTAATTGCATGAGAACGAAGAAACAGTTCAAATCTTGAGTTCGTGTTTAACAGTTCAAATCTCAAGTTGGTGTCTACAAGTCTCAAATAAAAGTTCGTGTCCAAGTTCGAACCTACCGTCGACAAGTTCTATCTACTCGGTCTCATCGGTCTTTATAACATATGTAGCGGCACTCGACAAGTCAAATACCGCCAATCGACTCTAACCATGAGCGGACACATGGTGCAGTTGTTAGCGCCTTAGGTTTCGAACGTTCGGGACCCGGGTTCGATTCCCGGCGCCCGTAGTCCAATTTTATTTCCACGCACAAGAAAATAGAAGAAAAAACAGCAGCGACATCTACAGCCCTCAGCCGACAACTACCCTCTGGACCAGGCCCAACCAGCTTACCGACAACCACAACCACCACCGCTACAACTATCACGGACAACATATCCGCACCTCTACACATATTATGATTAAGCGTTGGTGTATTAAGTTGTTGGAAATATATAAATTCTATAACCCTGTGAACCACAGCGTTATACCTCAACGATCACCCCTATTATCTTAACAGAAATGAGGGGATCGATCTGCTCGTGACGTCGATTATTATAATCGTAACGGGAATTTACGACTCCCGTTGACGTGTTTCCTCGCGAGCGCATCTCCCCGCGACTGGTCGAAAATACACTCCGTATCCACTTAATCGAGACAATCTTGCAAATTTCCCTAATTGATTAATTTGACGCTAGGGGAGGCCGTAGCCCCCGAGGAGGCCGCTCGAAGCAGATCTTCCTCCCTCTCCTTGACCTTCCAGCTTGGTGACGGGCGCGCACGTCCCACCCCCTCGGAAGGCCGCGGCTATCACCCGTGAACGCCGTTCCAGGTTTAGGTGTGTCCTTTGCATCCATTAATATGTAGAAGTGGACCGAGAGTGTCTCCACTCTCTCGGCCACTCTCCAGCCTGAAACCCGTCTGAAAGCGTCGGGGGTGGCTCATACGATGCTCACGACGGAGCACCCCCTCTGCGTCACTCAGGTACTGGCCGAACCCCTATTCACTAGCAGGAGTCCAGGACCCGCGGCTCAATCTGACAGTGCGCGGCTACGCGCGTTGGTCTTGGGGTTTCCCCATTCCGTGAAGTGAGCGTTGAAATCTCCCAGGACGAGCATTTGCCGGGGAAGGCGCCACCTGGCGCAGTCGCCAACCCCGTTCAGGAACTCCTCGAACGCCGTTCATCTACTGTTGGGCGATTCGTACACGTCTACCACCACCATTCCTGCCCACTCGAGCGCGACGTATGCGTTGCCACGCTCCAGCGGGACTCCGTGGGCGGTCGCCCCCGGCGTTGATGTCCAGGTGACAGCGATTTCGTCCGCATCTCCGGCCCAGTCCGGAGAATCCAGAACTCTGTATGGTTCGGCCAGCACCGCTATGGCACCCGTGCTCTCCGCATGGTTTGGAAGAGCAGGAAAAGATCCAGCCTCCTTCAATTTCACTTCCGGCTTCGTCGTTTCCTCGACTAGGCCGTTGCCGCTTATTTTTCTAACTGCTGTGACTTTCATTTCCATTTTACGGGGCTTTACCAGCGTAAATACCGCGCTTCTTCACTTGTTCTTATTTCACCATCCTCCACTTCCGTGCGTTTATAACTACATTTCCTGGTGTTTTTAGCGCTATTTGACCCACTTTATTGCTGCTCATCTTCACTTTTTCACGTATGAGAGCTGTTTTGGCGCGGCCTTCGTTGTTTTATTAACGGCCCTTTTACGCCGTTTGCTGGCTTGCAGCGACTTACAGAGCTCAATATCGCGGCTTCCTTATTCCTAGCTTCTAGCTTATTCCAGCCTTTCGACTAGAGAATTGAAGTGGAGCAGGAGCTCCTCCACAAGGTCTCTCATATCCTTAAAATAACGCATTATCGTTGCGGTTCGCTCCTTGTTAACTTCCTTGCTCGGGTCGGGGAAGAACCCCAGGACTCTCTTTTCTATATCGCTAGCTTGTTCCCTTATGTCGGGTATTGGCCGCGTTTCCTTTTTCGTATCGTCCTCAACTCCATCAGCGCGCTTCTTGATTTCTGGGCTGTTTTGCTTTTCTGGTGTAGCGCTTACACTCAGATTTTGGGGGGTTGACTCCTCTGCTCCTTTTTTAGGCTTTTGCGTTTTCAAGGGTTGCAGAACCATCCTTGCCTTCCTGGCGGGTGGTATCTGTCCACGTGACGACATCGTGTATTACTTTGTCACCGTATAGTTTGCACACACGGACACTCAGTTCAGCGATGTACTCAGTGAGTACCGCTTTTCGCACGCGGACACTACCTCCAGCGGCGTTTAGCCTCTAACACACTCACACTACTCTGACTAGCGGCGTCCTGCTTCAGCAAGCAGCGCTCAGTCGTCTCGATCTGGTGCTTAGGGCTAGAAAGGTTAAAAGTTAGTTCAATTACAACGCACTCGCGCACTAAGTCTCGCGGCGTATCGCTTTAGCTTCTTATTGAGGTCCGCATCGTGGGGTTTACAACTGGGGCGGTAGGAAATTCAGACATTCCTAAGAAAGGCAGATGTGTTGACGGAGTCATAAACGGACGGCCACTCCAAATCCCGAATAAGCAATATATATTAATAATAAATTTCATGCTGGAGTTCACGACCCAGGACGTGTCGTGGATCGCATCGATTCTGACAATATCGGTGACTACTTCGATCCCGGAAGTATTGTTGAACATCTCGTCCAAGAAGGTGTCATGGAACACGTCGACCCAGGAGGTGTCGTTGAACACTTCGGCCCAGGACGTGCCTTTGAATATTTCGACCCAGAAAGTATCGTTAATCACCTTGTCGATTTCACCAAAGCAGGTGAGGTACCTAGGTAGTTCTTTCGTGGAGGCGCAAAGGATGTCTATGTTTGATTGGCAGACAGGACTCTCCCCGCTGACCGATTCGTATCGCGCTTTCTTGCTGATGATCCTGGGTGGTGAAATTATAAAACAGACATTAATTAAGGGGTATTCTAGTCTAGAGGCATGAATTTCGGGCGGTTTTTGAAGCTCTGTACAAATGAAACAAAAAATATTTTTACTATCTATTTTTTATCATTTGTTTATTGATATGTTAAGATTACATAAAAAATTAGCCGAAAAAAAGAAAATTAAAATTCACAAAGTTATGAGTTGGCAAAGTAGGGGCTCCAAAAGAAAGAGTGTCCTGGCGTGCATGATTTCAACCCTTTTGGTCAGCTGCAACAAAAAATCCGAACGGATTCTTAATTAGTATAGATGCCGCTATAGCATGAACCTTGGAAAAATCAAAAACAAATTTTTTCTCAAAATGACGGCCGTATGAAAAATAAATTTTTTCGAAATAAAATTCAGTACTCCGGGACCGAGAGGCGCTGCGTCCGAGGCTTTACTTCTATTTGTATCGAATTTTTACGTCTCCTTTGCATCCTTGCATAAGTATATTCCTTATCCAAATCATAACCTTTCTCCTGCCAGCCATCATCAAAACAACCAACCAAGGAACGGGTTCCCTTAATTTACGATCTTATTTGCTTTAACGTTACTTCTCGGTTCAATAACCGTTATTCGGCAAGCAGAATAATATTTAGATAATATTTAGGTTACTTTTCGTTCCTTCGTCGCCGCATTCCACTTAGCCATGCCCGCCACATCCGGCGGATTATTCGGCGGTATCACTGGGAGGTAGGAGTGCGACTTGAGCAGACAAAACCGAAGTCTCGCCTGCCCCCGAGTAACTATGACACTCATATTGCCCGCGGCACACCGTTAATTGGCGGCATGCCGCTTGTGGGCCATCAGAGATCACAACACGCAGCTAAGTTCAGCGACGTATTGTTTTTCCAGCACACGCATAAGCCCAGCGGCATATTGCTTTCCAGCTTACGCGGCTATATCCAGTGGCGTATTGCTTTCCATTAGCGTCACTAATCAAATGACGAGGCATTTGGTAACCACACCATCTGTGAAACCCCGAAAACGAGGCCCATACTTCCGAGGTACCCCCTCGTAAGGATTAAAAAAAACTAATGTTTGCCACCAAATTGATACTCAATTTCCGGCAAACACTTAATTAAATAGACGTCACACTTATAAATAATTGAATAATTAATTTCATATGTACAAATTTCATAATAAATAATAAATAATATAATATATAACACGTAACAATTAAATAACTAATATACATAAAATTTGGGTCGTTTCATCATCCATCTAAAAATATGTTACACATCTCGATGGAGCTACGTAGGACGTTCACGACAATGGTTTTTATGTTGCGGTCTGCAATACCCATCCTCTTGAGGACTTTTTCAGTGTTGAGCGTTATAGCGCCTCTGCTGCCCAAGACCACGGGTAAGGCCTCACCCCCACCAACTTTGAATTTTTCCTTGAGATAGTTTAGGCAAGGTAGGTATTTGTCGACCTTTTCTTTTTAAGCTTTCGCGAGATAATCCTTGTTCTCGTAGCGGACGGTAACGTCGGCCACGAGAACCCTTTTCCAGTCTTTAATTAAGAGGTCCGGTTTAACTAGATTATCCCCCACTCTCAATGTAGGTTCGACAAACATCTCGTTGTTCTTTCTTAGTTTCTCGGTGAGGATCGATTTTACCTCATCATGCCTCTTTATCCTCAGGCCTTTGGTGTATTGGCACAGCCCTAATATGTGCCCAAGGGTCTCGGGATGGGCACGACATCTTCGGCAAGCTACGTCTACTTTCTTGTCGGCCCGTGCCAATACCGCTCTAGTCCCAAAGGTGTTGGTCCTGAGTCTAAGGGCATCGATGAACCTCGATGGCTTGAGCAGATTATACTCCTCAAGCCACACGTTGCCAGTTTTGTTTTTCGAGAAGTCAGGAACAACTTATTCCTGACTCCTCAGATCAGCCCATTGCTTAACATGGGAGGATTTTAATCTTTTCTTCGCTTTATCCAAGTCCTCCAAAGAGGCCGGCCAATTGATCCTTAGGGAGTTGGCCATCTTTTTTAAGTTTTTCTCACTTTCATCATCAATAAGGCCGAATCGATCGAGTTTTTGATGTTTATAGCGGTTTTGAGGGTACCGAGCTTCACGAGATACTCAAATCTCGGTAACCCTAGCCCCCCACAGACCTTAGGGGCGTAGAAAAAGCCAGTGGCAGTTGAAAGCAGCAGATGCAATATAGCCTTAATCTCCTGCCTGACCTCGCCATCCAGCAACTTTAAGACGCTGTCACCCGGCAGATTCATAAGTAGGTTATAAATATGTCGGGGAAAGATGTACTTAGTTAACACCTCGATCTTCTGACATGGCTTGAGAGAGAGCTTTCTGATTCTCCTCACCACGCTCAGAATCTCGGGCACTATAATGCCACAGTGGACGCCCTTCCAGGACCCCATCTTGGCGCCTAGATACCTGAACGCCTGATCGGGATCAACAGTGGGGATGCTTGCTTTCCCGAGCTTGATGGTGGGCTCTTTTATGAACCAGGTGTCTTTTTTTGCGACAACCTGAAAAGTTTGACTTTTGTCCCGAGAGATGGTCATACCCAGGTCGTTCAGATACCCATGGGGCGCGTCCGCTTGGCGTTGTGCTTCCCCTTCGTCCGCGCCGAGTAGAATAACGTCATCAGCGAAAGCCAGGACAGGTACTTTTCTCGACTCATTAACGTTAATGACACTGGTATGCTCCTCGATCGTTTTTAACAGTGGCTCCAAGCACAAATTAAACAGCAGCGGCGACAGAGGGTCACCCTGCTTGACTCCTCTATGGATCTTTACTTCGACCCCTATGTTTCCATTCCCTTTTATTTTAGTATGATTTCCATTGTACATGTCTGTTATGATACCAATTATAGGGGTCGGCATACCCTTCCTCGCCAGTCAAGGTTTCAACGCCGAGTGGGGTATTGCATCAAATGCTTTGGAGGTATCCACAATTGTGAATATCCCCCCTCTATTTCTCTTGACATAGCTCAAGGCAGCGCTCAACAGGTCAATATGGATTTTGCACCCATTCTCGGATGTAAAACCCTTCTGCCTTAAGTTAAATACAACACCCCTTCTGATCCTCCCGTCAAGGATGGAAGAGAAAATCCGGCCGAGAATAGGGCGTATTGTTATAGGTCTCCAATTCTCGACCTGGCTGATAGGCTTATTTACTTTCGGAATCAACGTAATTCTATTTTCCTTCCATACGGATGGAAAAACGGAACTATAACATAATATATTAAAAACTTTTGCCAGAATAGCAGGCAGGCCAGAAATCATCAGATCCTCTTTTACAAAACCATCTGGCCCTGCCGCAGCCGTTTTCCTTATTTTATTAATTTTCTCTGCTACATCCTCAGCATTAATCGGCGGGAACATCTCGCTTAGGGACAAGTAGTGTGTGCGTTTCAGGGCTCGGCTAAAATGCCGACCGCGCCATACCTCGAGTGTAAAACTCATACTGGCTTCGCAATTAAAATGTTTTTAAATCTCCTACCTTCTAGCGGCCAATGCCCGGGGAACGGCGCGCATAGGTGTTCGGCGCGCGACTTGGAAAAACCCTGCCCTCTCCTTTCGGGTCATTGGACAAGTTGAACCTGCCCTTTCGGGCGGCAGCTCTCTTAGCCGGCGAGGCGAGATGCACGCATCTCACCGCGCCGTTACCAGCGGGGGCCACGAGGAGGCGGAGCTGCCAGCGTATAGCTCGGTCCCAGCAGGTTGCCTATCAGCCGATTATGCCCTGCACCGTCACAGCGCTCACTTGCATGAGCACCGCCTGCACCGACGGTCGCAGGGGGTCCTCCCCAATTCTTACTTGTTGCATTCTTCTCCACGATTCCCTGTTTTTTTTCTGTGACCATGATACTTTCAAAATTGTCCTGTTTTGGGGTCCAGTGCAGCTATTTTTTTTCCCCCGGGTTTCTTCTTTATCCTCTGGCTTCGGTGTTGTCCAGTGTTGCGGGTTCTTCTTCTACTTCATCATCCTCCACTCCTCTATTTTGTTCAGGTGGCTGTCGTGCCAGCCTTGAACTTCTTCTTAGAGGGCGGTGTGTCAGTTCGCCAGGCTGCATTATTCTTCTCCCTGCGGGTCGACCATGCGGCAGGGTGCACTCTCTCTCTCTCTTTGGATTCTCCTTCTTTTATGTTCTTTTGCCTGGAGGACACTCCTTGTGAACAGACGGAAGTGTGGGTATACGTCCTTGGAAACGAATTCCCATTTTTCCTCCGGGCATTCCAAATTCAGTTCGAAAATTGCGTCCCTCAGCCTCTGCCTGCCTTCGCTGTATAACGGGCAATCCTCCAAGATATGATGTGGAGTTTCTATCCTCCCGCAATCGCACGTGTCCACCTCACTCAGACCGAATTTTTGGAGCTTGCTATTGAAGTCCCCGTGACCACTGATGAACTGTGTCATGTAGTGGTCGGGTCTTAGCCATCGAATCTCCAGCCGGTCCCTGACACTATTGAAGTATTCGAAGGTTGTTCTACCCTTCGACGAGGTCTGCCAACGTTCTTGCCATTTTCCAATGGCTTCCCTGACGATGGCCTTATGGTTGGGTGCCTCGTCCAGCCCTCGTTTCATCCTGTGGGCTCTCGCCCTGATCTCGATCAGCAGGTCGATGGGTATTACTCCTGCAATGACCTGTAGTGCCTCCGTCGACGTTGTTCTATATGCCTTAATTACTCGAAGAAGTGCCATTCTCTGCGATCTTGACAGCATGCGCAGAGTTTTCCCGTTCAACAGGTCGCTCCAGCCGGCTGCGGCGTAAGTGGCTATCGGTTTGAACAACCCCTTATATAAAATTCTCATGGCCGCGTGCCCTAGTCCCCACTTTGTCTTGGCTACTCTTGCGAGGCTGTTGAAGAACCTTTGGCACTTCTGAGTTGTTTCGTACACATGCCGATTTATGTTAAGGCCTGTTTCAAGATGCACTCCCAGGTACTTAATCGATTGCTTCATTCTGATACTCTTGCCGTTTATCTTAATTATCGGTGGTCGTTCCGTGTCCAGCTTCCCTTTGACGAGTAACATTTCCGTCTTTTCCGCAGACAGCGAGAGCTTCTTCCTGGTACACCAAGTAGAAACGCGCGTAACTACTTCCTGACCTTTATTTTGTATCTCAGTCCTCGCATTTCCTGAGACCAGGATAATTATGTCGTCTGCATACGCGACCGGTTCACACTCTGTCGCGCTTGTTGTTATTTCGCCTAACAGGTCATCGAATACTAGGTTCCAGAAACTTGGACCCAGTACCGATCCCTGCGGACATCCCTTCGTGACCGGCTTGCAGACTATTCCATTTTTCCCGGTGATCTGCACATTTCGGTCCGAGTTAGCTCCTCGCCAGCCGATAGAGGTTGTTGGGGCAGCCTCTTCTCTTCAACTCTTGCAGGACGTTCGGCCACCAGACGTCGTCAAACGCTCCAGATATGTCCAGTGCTATGGCGAGAACGTACTTCTTGTCACTCATCTGTTCGGCCTTCTCGCGGAACTTAGCAATCGCGTCCACCGTTGATCGTCCAGGGCGAAAACCGTATTGACGGTCCGAGGACATTTCGTGTCTGTGGAAGATATTCTCCATCCTTGCAGCCATCAGTCTTTCCAGCAACTTGCCCACCATAGATAGCAGGCAAATCGGTCTGTAGGACTTCGGATTGCTTCTATCCCGGTCAGGTCCTTTGGAAATAGTGATTATATTCCCCACTTTCCAAGATCTTGGGAAGACTCCCCAAGTGAGGCAGCCATTCATGAGCCTGAGGAGTTCTTGGTGAATTCCTCCCCAGGCACGTTGTAGTGTCTCCGCTTCGATCAGGTAAGGGTCAGGACATTTACCCTTCTTTGGACGCTTTATCGCGCCAGCAAGTTCCTCGAACTAGAACTCCGGGGTGTCCTCTTCGCTTGGGGGGATCGCCGCGTTCCTCCTGATCTCTGTCTGGTCAGGCGTGTCCGTTTCTTCTTGGTCGTTGGGTAACAAGGCGGACAGCATCGCCTCCGCGGTTGTTCGCCAGTTGGTGGTATCTCCTTGTGGCGTCCGCAGGGTCGACACCACCACTTCTCCCCTAAGTTTACCCGCGACCGTTCTGTAGGGAATTCCCCAGGGTTCCTTGTTACCCTCCTTGGTTACGAACTCCTGCCAGCTCTGCATTCTGGCTCTCGTGATTTTCCTGGTGTATTCTCTCCTGAGTTCCCTGTACCGCAGCTTCTCTTCTTCCCTCGTTGCAGGGTCCTTAGCCCCCTGGTACCTTCTTCTTGCTCGGTAAGCGTCCCTCTTTGCTCGTGTGAGCTCGGGCGTCCACCACGGTACCGACCTATAGTGCCATTTCTTTTTGGGAATGGCCGCATCGCAGGCTTCAATGAGGACAGCGCGCATTTGTTCCGCCATTCGTTCTACGTCCTCAGCTTGCTGGAGGGTGGTCCCTCGGAGTATCTCACACTCCTCTATAACGACTCTCTGGAACACATCCCAGTCGGCTTTTCGGGTGTTATAGCGTTTTTCCTGAAGCTGCGGTTCGGCGTTTCTTATCTCGGGAGCCAGGCGCGTCTCCAAGACTCTATGGTCACTGGAGGTTCCATCCTCTTGAACTCTCCATTCACGCACGAGCGGTACTACTTCTGGACTCGCTAAGGTTACATCAATGTTGGACCGCCCCCGTGTTGTCTCGAAGGTGTAAGCCTGTCCTGGCTGGTTAAGGACACAGAGACCGAACTCCGCTATGACGGCTTCAAGAGCTTCTCCTCTATCGTCCGAACACCTGCTGTTCCATAGCGGTGACTTGGCGTTGGAGTCCAGGCCGATGACGGTCTTCTTGCCTCTAAGTTTCCTCAGTACCTCCTCCAGCTGTTCAATACCGACTGCGATGTCCTCAGTCGGTGAGAAGTACTGGCTGACGACGTGTAGTTCTGAGACACCGTCACTAACCTGCACGCATACGCAGTGTGTTGTGGACAACTCGGTGACTTCGAGCGGCGTTAGGTATTCTGATTTGACTCCAACGGCAGCCATCGGCGGGTCATCCTTCAATCCCCGAGAGGCGATCGCTACCCCCGTTCCGAGTCCAGGTATTTTCCCGTCGATGCTGTATGGTTCTTGCATCAGCAAGATTTCGTCGCCATCAGCACTCATTTGTTTCCTTAATTTGTAGGGGACTGTTTTGGATCGCTGCATGTTATGCTGCAGGATCCTTATTCCCCTTTTTCTCCCATGTCCTATTCTGTTTCTGCTTCCAGTATTATTCATACTGTGTTCTTGAGGCAACGGTTTCTAAGGCTTTTTTGTACATAGGGCAGTTCACGCTGGAGGCTGCGTGATCGCCCTTCTTGCCTGCCTTCCTGCAGTTTACGCAGCTGGCCTCCTTGTCTTTGTTTTTGCACTCCTTCGTGCAGTGTCCACTTTCCGCGCAGTGCGCGCAGATTTCGTAATTTACGCGGCAGTATTTTGCCACGTGCCCGTAGCCTTGACATTTAAAGCAGCGGCTGGTTGCTATGTAGTCCCTGACCTTGCATGCATGCCAGGAAATGTATAACTTCCCCAGTAGTAGTTTGTCCCTTACCTGGGGGGGGGGTACTTCTATTACCCAGTTCGTTTCCTCTGCGTCTTTGCGGCCCGTTCTGAAGCAGAATTTAATGGCCGCTATGTCTTCTTCCCTGAGCCTGTCCTGGTTCTGCTTCTTCATGCAGGCTAGTACTTCCTTCTCCTGCATTTCTCTTGGGACGTCGTATATGATCATCCGTGGGAGCCTACGCTGCAGTGTGCTGGCTTTTAGGCCGGCCTCTTTTAATTTTGCGTTCTGAGTGAACGCTTTTAGGCTTTCGGCGTTTGGTGTTTCCACCACTAGGCCGTTACCGCCGATCTTCCTGACTGCGGTAACTTGTATACCTTTCTTGCGTGGGTTTACAAGGGTGAATACCGCTTCCTTTGCTTCTTCGCTGCTTTTGATTTCACCGTCCTTCTCCTCAGGACGGATTATCACCACGTTCTTTGGTGGTTTTACTGCTAATTGGCCTACTTTGGTGCTCCCCACGCGAACTTTTTCTGCGTATGAGTGCTTCTGCTCGGCGTTAGTGGTTTTCCTTACCGCCGTTTCGAGGCGTCTGCTTACTTGCAGGGATTTATTTACCGCGCTTAGGATCTGCGATTCTTTGGACGGTCCGGCACTGTGTTCCAATTTCCCTGTCAGGTAACTGTTGTGGAGCAGGAGATCCTCCACAATTCCTCGCATTTCTTTGAAATGCCTCATTATCGTTGCCGCTTGTTCTTTGTTGATCTTCTTTGCTGGGTCGAGACAGAAGGCAAGCACCTTCTTTTCTATCTCACCCGCTTGTGCCCTTACGTCGGGTATTGCTCGGGGTGTCTCGGCCACTGGTCGAGATTTCTGCTTTGCTTCTTTCCCTTCATCTTCACCCCTCTTTCTTTTTTTCATCTCCGGGCTTTCCTTTTCCGGTGTTTTGTCCTCCATCTTTGGTGTCCTTAATGGTTGTAGGACTACCCTTGCCTTCGCGGTGGGCGGTGTTTGTCCTCGCGAAGACATTTTGATAACCTTCCTTTTTTTTAGCCGTCGATATGTTCTCGTCGTCGGTAATCCCACCGTCAGTAGTTTTCCGTCGTCGATAACTTGGTTTTGACGCTTACCACAGGAGGAGGATGGTTTGTGTCTGCACTAGAGTGTAGTTCACTAGTCGTCTGAGGGACTCTACGGCGGCGCTACCGTCGCGCGTCACTAAGATGGCCGCCAAGATGGCCGCCTCTCCTTTGGCACCGATTCTTTTTCACTTATATTTCTTGTGTTTTTTCGAATTCCAACGAACTTTTTGCACTGATCTGCTCCACAACACTAGCGCTTCACTTCCTCACTGTTCTTTGTATTGCACTCTACGATTTTCCGCGATTTCTCGGTTATAGTCTACGGAGCGACGTGCACGCGTCCGCACTGCTTGGCGCCATCTTGAATACTCTCTCCCTTAGGGACACCTCGGAGACTCTACTTCCTGGGATTGGGGCGCTTAAAGGCCCTGCTTGATCCCACAAATCCCCATAGAGCCTCCTGACTTCCGCGGCTTCAGGTGGTTGCCTGGTCGGTTCCAGGTATGCCCTATCGTCATTAACGACTGCATCGACCAACCTCTTAGGACACTCGTGAAACAACTCCTGGAAGCGTGCGTAGGAGTATCGCTGCCTCGAATTCCTGTTTCTCTTACAACCTTTGTTTTGATTATTTATTTTTCTGACTTGAGGCTTTTCGTTTTCGCACCTTATTTTTCTTATCGCTGCATAGAGAGATGTACTTATAAAATTATTTATTCGCCCTATAAGAGCTTCACGAAAGTCTTTATAGATGACCCATACATCCATCAACCAACAATGAACCTCCCTTAAAACAGGGGACACCTCGGTTGGCATCGTCATGTTTCTTTTCAGTAGGAGCCTCCATTCCTGGATTGACTCCTCATTATTATTCCCGCTGACTCTAGGCTCTTCAATATGCGCATTGCCTGAATCAACGAGATCGCACCCTCCCTCTGTTGCCTGGGTAACCTCTTGAGGGCTCACTTTCTCACCAATTAGTTTTAACTTCTTTCTCTGATATTTGATTTGATCAATCGTTTTGTTGGTGAGGATTTTGCTGATCGCTTTATTGGTATATCTATGGTCCTTGTAGACCTCCTAGAGCTCCTTCAAGAGAGTTACCTCTTCTACTGTCCATTTTTCTTTTTCTTGGGGGGCCCATACCCCTTCTTTTTATATTCCTCACGGCAGGATGTACATACCGATCGTGAGTGGATAGCCCCTCTTCGCGTCTCGAAGCTCATGGGGAAAACTTCACATTTATACATACCTGTTTTTCTCTGACTGGGGCCACTGCACTTAGGTATGTGGCACCTAGCCCCATGTAGCTTCGGGAAACTTTTCCGACAATACAACCATCTCCACTGGATGCGGGCTTCCACATGATGCTGATCAAAGTGCCTGTCCAGGTCCGACAAGGTCATAAAGAAAAGGTGAATTTCCCTTTTCTCACAGACCGGACAGGAAACCTAATTGTCCACGAGCGACACCATTACTTCCAAACTATATCCATAGGCAAAGCCGGGTTAGCGACTGTGGTCCCCTCCGCAGCGGATAAATCCGCCACAGCGCCTCCGGGACCGAGAGGCACTGCGTCCGAGGCATTATCGTTACACACATCGAATTTTAATGAAATATTCTGAACCTCGCACAAAATTCCATTCGCATCCAAATCATTAACCGTGGACATGCCAGTCGTTATCAGCCACAAAGGAACGAATTTCATTATACTTATTCATAACTCCATTTATTCACGGTTTCAAAGAGAGTCATAATTACTCCCGCCGTTTACCCGCGCTTTTTTTAATTTCTTCACGTTGACATTCAGAGCACTGGGCAGAAATCACATTGCATCAACACCCTTGAGGCCCATCGCAACCCGGACTTAGGACAAGTATTGTGTGCGTCTCAGGGCTCGGCTTAGGCTGACCGCGCCATTCCTGGAGTATAGAACTCATACTGTCTTCGCAATTAAGATGTTCGTTAATCTTCCACTTTCTAGCGTCCAATGCCCGGGGAACGGCGCGCATAGGTGTTCGGCGCGCCACTTGGAAAAACCCTGCCCTCACCTTTCGGGTCATTGGACAAGTTGAACCTACCCTTTCGGGCAGCAGCTCGCTTAGCCGACGCCGCACGATGCAGGCATCGCGCCGCGCCGTTACCAGCGGAGACCACGAGGAGGCGGAGCTGCCAGCATATAGCTCGGTCCCAGCAGGTTGGCTTTCGAGCCGATTATTCCCTGCACCTTCGCAGTATTCATTTGTATGAATACCGCCTGCACCGACGATCGCAGGATTTCCTTCCCGATTCTTTCTTGTCGTTTTTCCTTTCCTTGTGTTCTTCCTGTATTTATTATTTTTCCTATTCTTTTATGCTAATTTTTCTCTCATGTATCCAGTGCCGTTGTTGTTCCGGTTTCTTCCTGTGAGATTTCTTCTTCCGCATCGCCATTATCACAGGGCTCTATATTGCCCAGCGTTGCGGGATCTTCTTCTTCTTCCTCTTCTCCGCCTCTGTGCTGTTCGGGTAGTCGTCGTGCTAGTCTTAGACTTCTTCTTGGAGGCCGGTGCATCAACTCACCATGTTGCGTAATTCTCCCCTCTGAAGGTCGTCCTTGCGACTGCGTGCCCTCTCTCTCTCGTTGGATTGTCCTTCTCTTCTGCTCCTTTGCCTGCAGGACACTCCTTGCGAACAGGCGGAAGTGTGGATATATATCCTTGGATACGAATTCCCACTTTTCCTCCGGCCAGTGCAAGTCCAGTTCTGTTATTGCATTCCGCAGTCTCTGTCTATCTTCGTTGAATATTGGACAGTCTTCCAAGATGTGATGAGGGGTTTCTATCTCTCCGCAGTCGCACGCGTCTATCTCACTCAGTCTGAATGTCTTCAGCTTGCTTTTAAAGTCCCCATGACCTCTGATGAACTGTGTCATGTAGTGGTCAGGTCTTAACCATGAGTTCTCGAGCCTATCCTTGACACTGTCAAAGTACTCGTAGGTTGTCCTACCCTTCAAGGAGGTCCGCCATCGAGCTTGCCATTTCCCAATGGCTTCCCTGACGATGGTTTTATGGTTGGCTGCTTCGTCCAGTCCTCTCTTCGCCCTATGGGCTCTCGCTCTGATCTCGATTATCAGGTCAATGGGAATTGCTCCTGCAATGACCTGTAGTGCCTCCGTTGACGTCGTCCTGTAGGCCTTCGTTACTTGGAGAAGTGCCATTCTCTGGGATCTTGCCAGCATGCTTATTATTTTCAACAGATCGCTCCAGCCGGCCGCGGCGTAAGAGATTATCGGCTCGAACAACCCTTTATACAGAATACCTATTGCCGCGTGTCCGAGTGCCCACTTCGCTTTAGCTACTCTTGCGAGGCTGTTGAATAGTTCCTGGCACTTCTGGGTTATTTCATAAACATGCCGATTGATCATCAAGCCTCCTTCAAGGTGCACTCCCAGGTACTTGATAACTTTTTCCATCTTGATGCTTTTTCCGCTGATTTTTATAATCGGTGGTCTCTCCACGTCTAGTTTGCCCTTTACCAGGAGCATTTACGTTTTTTCGGCCGACAGCGATAGCTTCTTCTTGGTGCACCAATCAGCTACTCGAGTGACTACTTCCTGCCCTCTGTCCTGTAGCTCTGTCCTTGCGTTACCGGCGACTAAGATGATGATATCGTCCGCGTACGCGATAGGTTCGCACTCCATCACACTCGTCGTAATTTCAGTCAACAGGTCATCGAATACCAGGTTCCAGAAGCTTGGGCCTAGTACCGAACCCTGCGAGCACCCTTTCGTGACAGGCTTGGTTACCGTTCCGTTTTTCCCCGTAATCTGCACGGTCCTATCCGAGAAGTAGCTCCTCGTCAGCCAATATAGGTTGTTGGGGCAGCCTCTTCTCTTTAACTCGTGCAGTACGTGCGGCCACCAAACGTTGTCAAAAGCTCCCGATATGTCAAGTGATATGGCTAGGACGTACTTTTTGTCGCTCATCAATTCAGCCTTTTCCCTGAATTTGATGATTGCGTCCACCGTTTATCTTCCAGGGCGAAAGCCATATTGTCGGTCCGAGGACATTTCATGGGTGTGGAAGATGTTCGCCATTCTTGTAGCCATCATCCTTTCGAGCAACGTGCCCACCATAGATGGTAGGCAAATTGGTCTATAGGACTTCGGGCTACTTCTATCCCGATCTGGTCCTTTGGGGATGGTGATAACGTTCCCCACTTTCTATGTTTTTGGAAACACTCCCCAAGTGAGGCATTCATTCATGAGCCTGAGGAGTTCTTGGTGGATTCCCCTCCCAGGCACGTTGAATTATCTCCGCTTTAATCAGGTCTGGGCCAGGACATTTGCCCCTCTTAAGTCGCTTCACGGCGCCGCCAAGTTCCTCGAACCGGAAATCTGGGGTTGTCTTCTTTTCTTGGAGGGGTTGTCATATTCCTCCTGATCTCGGCCTGCTCTGGCGTGTCCGTTTCTTCTTGGTCGTCTGGTAAGAGGGCGGACAGCATCGCCTCCGCAGTCTTACGCCAGTTGGAGGTATCTCCTTGTGGCGTTCGCAAGGTCGATCCTGTCACTTATCCCCGAAGCTTACCCGCGACCGTTTTGTAAGCGATTCCCCAGGGTTCCTTATTGCCCTCTCTTGTTACGAATTCCTGCCAGCTTGCGATCCTGGCTCTAGTAATCTTCTTCCTGTACTCTTTCCTAATTTCCCTATACCGCAGCTTCTCTTCCTCCCTCGTTCCAGGGTCCTTAGCCCCCTGGTACCTTCTTCTTGCCCGGTAGGCGTCCTTCTTTGCTCGTGTGAGCTCGGGCGTCTACCATGGTACCGATCTGTAATGCCATTTCTTCTTGGGAATGGCCGCGTCGCAGGCTTTCCTGAGGACGGCCTGCAATTGTTCGGCCATTCGATCCACGTCTTCAGCTTGCTGGAGGGTGATACCTCGGGGAGTCTCTACCTCCTCTATGACGATTTTCTGGAACACCTCCCAGTCGGCTTTTCGTGTGTTATAGCGTTTTTCTTGAGGCTGCGGTTCGGTACTTCTCATCCGGAGAGCCAGACGTGTGTCCAGGACTCTGTGGTCGCTGGAGGTTCCGTCCTCTTGGACTCTCCATTCCTGTACTAGAGGTATTGCCTCTGGACTCGTTAGGGTTATGTCTATGTTCGACCGCCCTCGAGTTGTCTCGAAGGTATAGTGTTGTCTTGGTTGATTAAGGACGCAGAGGCCGAATTGTGCTATAACAGCCTCTAGGGCTTCTCCTATGTCGTCTTTATACCTGCTATTCCATAGTGGTGACTTAGCGTTGGAGTCCAGGCCGATAATGATCTTCTTTCCTCTGAGACTCCTCAATACCTTTTCCAGTTGTTCTATGCCAACTCCAATGTCCTCGGTCGGTGGAAAGTACTGACTTATCGCGTATAATTCTGTTTCTCCATCACTTACCTGCACGCATACGCAGTGTGTTGTACAGAGCCCCGCGACTTCGAGTATCGTTAGGTGTTCGGATTTCAGACCAAAGGCTGCCATTGGCGGGTCGTTTTTCGACCCTCGAGAGGCAATCGCTACCCCCGTACCGAGTCCAGGTATTTTTCCGTTGATGCTGTATGGTTCTTGCGTGAGCAAGATTTCGTCGCCACCAGCACTCATTTGTCTTCTTAATTCGTAGGGGACTGTTTTGGATCGCTGCATGTTATGTTGCAGGATCCGTATTCCCCTGTTTCTCCCATAGTCCCTTCTGTTTCTGTTTCGTGTATCATTCATAGCTGGTTCTCGAAATGACTATTTCCTGGGCTTTTTTGTACATGGGGCAGTCGGCACTGGAGGCCGCATGATCCCCTTTTTTCCCAGCCTTTCTACAGTTAGCACAGCTGGCGTTTTTCTCCTTACTTGTGCACTACTTAGTGCTGTGTCCACTTTCCGCGCAGTGTGCGCAGATTTCGTAGTTTAGTCTACAATACTTTGCTACGTGGCCGTATCCTTGGCATTTAAAACATCGGCTAACGGCTATGTAATCGCTAACCTTGCAGGCGTTCCAGGAAATAAATACCTTGCTAGATATTAACTTATCCCTTACCTGGGGGGTACTTCCAGTACACAGTTGGTTTCTTTGGAATCCTTACGGCCAGTTCTGAAGCAGAATCGAATAGCCGCAACGTCCTCTTCTGTTAACCTGTCCTGATTTTGCTTCCTGATGCAGACCAGTAGTTCTTTTTCCGGGATTTCCCGTGGTACGTCGTATAATATAACACGGGGTAGTCTCCTTTGGGGCGTGCTGGTTTTTAATCCAGCCTCCTTTAACTTCGCATTCTCTGTGAACGCCCTTAGGCCCTCCGGCTTCGTCGTTTCCACCACTAGGCCGTTCCCACTTATTTTCTTCACTACAGTGACCTGAATGCCTTTCTTGCGCGGGTTCACTAGCGTGAAGACAACTTCTTGCGCTTCTTCACTTGACTTGATTTCACTTTCCTCAGAGTCTGGACGAATTATCACTGCGTTCTTCGGTGGTCTTACCGCGATTTGTCCTACTTTATTGTTCTTCATTTTCACTTTATCCGCGTAGGAGGGTTGTCTCGGTTCCGTCCTAGCTGTTTTTCTAACTGCGGTGTCCAGACGCTTACTAGTTTGCAGCGTCTTGTTGACGGCACTCAATATCTCAGTGTCCTTCTTCTTCGAGTCGGAGCTTTGCTCCAATTCACCGTTGAGGTAACTATTATGGTGGAGAAGCTATTCCACAATGCCCCTCATGTCTGTAAAGTACCGCATAATAGTTGCGGTTTGCGCCTTAGTGACTTTCTTGTTTGGGTCTAGGCAGAAGGCTAGCATGTTCTTTTCAATCTCTCCTGCCAGTGCTCGTAAGTCGGGCACAGGGGAGGGTTCTTCCTTTGCTAGTGGCAACGGTGGCTGTTGCTTCCCTTCTTTCTCCTTTTCCTCGCTTTCGATCCTCTTTTTCTTTTTCAGCTCAGGGCTCTTACCCTATAGTTTTTGGCTTCTGAGTGGCTGGAGAATCACCCTCGCTATAGCGGGAGGGGTTTGCCCCCTCGATGCCATTTTGACAACCTCCTTTCTTTACCACCGATAAAGGTAAGTTTTTACTCTGTACTGTAGAGTTGATTCCACTCGAAATCGCGAGATCCTCCGCAGCAAGATGGTTTATGTTTTTACCATGCGAAGTATCGGGAAAGAGCGAGAAATTGCAACTCACCATGCAATTGAAAGTCGGGAAACGGGGCCAGCCGTCCGTAAACGGCAAACGATGACGGCTTCATGTCCCGCCGCATTTTCGTATTCGACAAAAACACGCGCATCTCGTATCTGAGAGACACCGCGCAGCAAAATCCGTGGACCTGCGAATGAAAGCGAGTACGAGTTGTTTGCGGCTAACGGAACACGAATCGCAACGTACTTGACCGTCGCGATCCATCTCAACTTGTCCCTGCAGCGTGCCATTAAGTGGCATTTTACAGTGGCCGACGTCCAAACGCCTATCATCGGTATGGATTTTGAGTCACCACGGGTTGTTCGTGGACCCACATAACGAAAGACTAATCGACATGACGACCCAGTTGTCTTCGAAGGGATACGCGGCCACAGAAAACGTACCATCTGTATAAACTATCTGCGGTAATTCAACGTATCACCAACTAGTGGCGGAATTTCCCGGCCTCACTCATCTGCCGATTTACGGGAAGGAAAAGGCTTGACACAGTGAGGTACACCACATCGAAACTACGCCAGGGCCGCCAGTTTATAACAAACACCGCCGCCTCGCACCGGATCGGCTGAAACAGGTGAAAGCAGAATCCGAACACATGATCGAGCAAGGCGTGAGGCGTCCATCGAAAAGAATCCCTTGCACGTCGTGCCAAAAAAAAAAAAGGATAGAAACGTGCGACCAGCGATTGGTTAACGAAATTACTCGCGATCTCGATTTCGTCTACGAGTACATTGACGATTTATTGATCGCTTCGGAAGACGAAAACCAGCATCGCGAACATCTGCGAACATTATTCAATCGCCTCAATGATTACGGCGTCGTTATTAATCCCTCGAAATGCAAATTCGGCGCGCGCGAAGTCACGTTCCTCGGCTACACCGTGAACTCTGACGAGATCAAGCAGCCGACCGAGCGTGTCGAAGCGATCATCAAAATCCCGAATCCCGCGAACGTTAGACAATTACGCAGTTACCTCGGTATGATTAACTTCTACCCATGTTTCCTACCGGGGACCGCAAAAATTATGCAACCGCCTGTTAAAAGGCGCGAAAGAGGGCAACGCGCCCATCGAATGGTCCAAACACGCGGAAGACAGCTTCGACGAGTCAAAACGTGCCCTCGCGGGTGCCACGATGCTAGCGCATCCGATACCTGGTGCCCCTGTGGACGTTGGTATGTGGAGAGGACTAGTTTGTGAGATTCAATGACGAGACTTTTTGTTATAACCGTCAGTAGTATTTAAACAAATAAGTCAATATAAAAATATATTTAACGTAGACGTTAGTTGTCTATGCGTAGTACAAATCGCAATATAAAATCGCGGGATAAATACTCGCAAGTGTATTATCACGTACTCGGTATATTCGCGTGAGTCACTTTGGATTCTACTAAAAACTCGCTAATAACGCTATGCGCACTTGAAAAGATAATAATCGTTTGCTATCGCGTTGTGTTTATTTATAGTCGTCGAGAGGAATCGGGGAATTCGAATTTGCCTTCCTACGACGGTTATCGGTAGCGGTGACATTGTTTTTCCTAACTTGTAGCTTAACGGTCTTAACCCTTCAAGACAACAAGTATGACTCATGTACCGCTACACCCCCGTCTGCCTTATGGTAGACGCGTCCGACTACGCAGTAGGAGCCATTTTGCAACAACGCGCGAACAATAAATGGCAGGCGCTAGGGTTTGCCACGAAATTTATAACACCCGCGCAACGAAAATATAGCGCCTACGATCGCGAACTACTCGCGATGTACACTGCCATAAAACGCTCCCGACACGCCGTTGAGGATAGAGTAGACATTTTACAATCTATACCGACAACAAACCCCTCATTTACGCATTTCGGCAAAAACTCGAAAAATGTTCGCCACGACAATTTCGTTATTTAGATTACATCGCTCAGTTTACCACAGACATCCGGTATGTAAAAGGCGTAGAAAACGATGTAGAAGATGCGCTATCCCGTATCGAAACAATTGAAAACTCGGTAGATCATCGGACGTTAGCAACAGCGCAAGAAAACGACAGCGAGTTAAGCGAAATCCTTAACTCTGAATCTCGCGCGCTGCGGCTTGAGAAGATTTAATTTCCCGAAAAGGATGTAGAAATATTTTGTTACATTTCGACCGGAACCCGTCGGCCGTTTGTACCGAAATAGTTAATCGTAACGTATTTCATTCGTTACAGGGACTTTCCCATCCGGGGATGCGTGCCACGCAAAACCTGGTGACGACGCGTTTCGTCTGGCCATCCGTAAACAAAGATTGCGAAACGTGGACGCAGCTATGCATACCGTGCCAACGTAATAAAGTCACCAGGCACGTACCTTCACCAGTTGAAACGTTTAAAACGTTAGCAGGATTCGGCTGCCGGAATCACAACCCGCAGGAGATAAAGGGAGTAGTAAAGACGTCAGAGGAGCCGGAAAAAGGATACCCCCTATAAGGAGGACGAGGGCCGGCCATATCCTAATCGAGTACGATAGGAAAGTGGCAGTCAATGAAGTGGCCGAAAAGCTTAAGGCTGCTTTAAGCGACCAGATGGAGGAGGCAGCCCTGGTCAACAGGGTGACGTTACAAATAAAGAACATCGATCCACTAACTAGTAAGGAGGAGTTAGTGGAGGATACAAAAGGGGAATGGGGGATATCCCAGAATCACCATATTGAGGTCAAGGCGCTAAAGATGGCGCCCTGGGGGATGCAAATGACGGTTATGGTGATGCCCTCGAGTGTGGTCCCTACGGAAGAGGGGGCGATGAGATTTAGAACGGGCCTGACAATAGCGACGGCCAAGCTCCTCCCGAACATTCTCAGGTGTTACAAATGCCACTTGCTGGGGCATACGGCGGCTAAGTGCACAGTAGTATGCCCTGGCAAGGAGTTATGCAGGAGGTGTGGCGGTAACGATCATATAATGAAGGAGTGAATTTTACCTCCACACGGAAAGAAGAAGATGAATTTTTGGTGAAACTATGAGTTGTCCAAACTGAGACGGACAGCTCTGAAATTAAGGAGGAAAGCGCAGTGGGCAGTGGCAGCTGGAGATGACAATGCTGGCCCGGTAAGCGAATTCAAGGAGGCGAGAAAGAGGTTCAGAAGAGCGATCGTGCGCAGCAAAGAAGAGGAGTGGAAGGAGTTCTGCGCGACTCTGGAACAAGACCCCTGGGGGAGGCCGTATCGAGTTGTAGGGACGAAAGTGACTCGCAGCGGACCTCGGGAGAGCCTTATCAGGAACAGAGTCGTGAGGATTCTGGACGTCCTCTTCGTCACTGAACAAGAAAGGCAACTGGAGGAAGGACACGGTGCTCACATCGCACGGACACAGGACGAGGATCCTTATAACCTGCGGGTTACTGAAGAGGACCTGCGGATCGCTATGATGTCGTGTGATCCTAAAAAGGCTTCGGATGTGGAAGGGGTCCCTAGGCAGGTTGTTAAGATCATAGTTGAACAACGCCCTGGGCGGCCCCTAGACCTGTTCAACTGTATTTACAGGAGCGGAAGGATTCCGGCGGTGTGGAAGGTGGCGAAGGTGGTCCATTTGCCAAACCGGCAAGGGGTCCGCTGCTGTCATTTTCCTATGGACCTATAAGTATACTGCCGGCGGTGAGCAAGGTCTGGGAGCATACGTGTAAGATCCATATTGTGAGGTGCCTAGGGAGTTATTCCTCTCTTAGGGAACAATATGGATTCAGGAGAGGCAAGTCCACCATTGTTGTACTAAGGAGAGTGTGCGGGATAGCGGATCGGTGCAAAAGAAGAGGCCTGATCTGTGTCATGGTTGCTTTGGACATTAAGGACGCATTCAACACGTTAAGGTGGAGTAGACTAAGGAAAGACGTTTACCAGGTCAGCTGCTGAAGATTTTAAACGACTATCTTTCCGATATTAAAATGGTTGTCCACTGCCAGGAAGGAAAGTTTGAGAGGAGAATTTACGCGGGGTGCTTCAGGGGTCGGCTTTAGGACCTTTGTTGTGGAATTTGGTATACGACGAGCTCCTGAAGGCACTGGATTCTATTAAGAATTTGGACGCGTTCGCGTTCGCGGATGACTTAGTCCTGGTCATCACGATAAGGAAGATGCAAGAGATCGGGGACAGGGTCCGCGGACTGGTCACGACAGTGGCAGAATGGTGCAATGACACGGGTCTTTGGCTGGTGACGGAGAAGACCGAAGTTATATTGTTGATTGGAAAATGAGTCGCTAAAGTTTTTAACCTAGACGTTGGTGGTGGCGAGATCACCACCAAAGAAGTAACAAGATATCTGGGGGTAACACTGGATAATGCCGGGAAATACTCCTCGCACTTGGAGCAGGTGTGTAAGAAGGCAGAAAGATTTGTAAACGCTATCGGAAGCTTCTTGCCTAATGTAAACGGACTCACTGATTCGGTAAGAAAACTTTATTATGGTGTTTGGGAATCGGTGGTGTTGTACGCAGCGCCATTTTGGGCATCTGCCCTGGACATGAAGAAGAATAAGAGGATAGTGATCAGTGCCCAGAGGGCGGCATTGGTAAGGACGTCGACGGCATACACGACAGTGTCGCTCGGGGCACTGTGTGATAACGGACAGTATGTCCATACATATTAAGGCGAAACTCAGGTGCGAGGAGTATAGTGCTAAGAAGAAACAAGTAGAGGGCTGGCAGATTGGTACACCTGGATGGAGGAGAAGAAGATGATCCAACAGGTGGCCGAGGACAGGTGGAGGATAGAATGGGCGTTCCACAATCCCGACAACTGGACTAGGACGTTGATCAACGATCCTTTGATTTTCGTGAGAAGGAAAAGGACCACTATGTTAATCAAATCCTCACCGGACATGAAATCTTTAATAAGTACCGGTGTAGGATCTGGAAGGAGACTAACTCGAGATGTTGGGATTGTGGGGATGATCCGGACGATGCCGAGCATGTCCTTTTCAAGTGCCCCAGATGGGTAGAGGAGAGAGCTTCACTCGAGATCGATTTGGGGATCGAGTGGAGCATGGAAGCGGACATCGTTGCGAAGATGGCTGAGGATGATCGGTCGTGGCAGAAGTTCTCAGAGTTCTGTACGCGGGCCATGGTCCTCAGGCAAAGGAAAGAAAAGGAGGTGGAGACGCGCGATGGACGATCCAGAGGAACAGAAAGACCAAAAATTTATTTCTATACTGTTACGTCCTCGTTTACTTGTTTAATTTTATTAACCGCTAGTTTGATCGAGAAGGATAAAGGATAATAATTCTCGAAATATGTTTTGAAATTTAAATAATACGGTAGTTGCTGCCACCAGAAATAGTCCAAGGACTATTTCGAGAGAGAATTCTGTTTATCGTTTTCCTTTATTATATATATATGTCGGGGACGAAAAGACACCGGAGCCTCCCTTGGAACCTCGGAAAACTCTTTAATACTGTAATCTCCGATACCTTAACACTGTAGTTTCTAATGTAGCCGTAACTAAATAAACGTCGTTGTCAAACCGAACTGTATTTGTTTGAGATTTATGATAGTGAGCTTGGGCTCGAGGCGACAACCAGTCGCCGAACGTAGCCGCGGTCAAGGGATGAACGTTCCGTCTAACAAAGGCATGAAAGTAACTCTAGAGCTCTTCTTAGAAAAAGAAGGAAATAGTGGTAGTGACATTCGACAGTGAACATCTTGACGGTCTCTGTTCCGTGACTTGCCACACGCAGATTCTATTCTCCGAGTAAGATGATTACCAGATGTCGATGCGTCTCCACAGTACGTGCAGCTAGCCCGAGGACCCGCTATAAATCTTAGGAGTTAGCTAAAGTCCTTCAAACGGATAAACAGTCTTTGTTCCAACCATGGGAAGTTAGAGAAATCTGTTTTTTCTCTCATGAACGATGCTCCCCACTAGCAACTTTCTCCTAAGGGCGGCTAGCACCCTTCCCTAACCATCGACATGGAAATTGACCAATTAACAGTAACGTCAATTTCCCTCACTTTCCGAGCGAAGACTTTTCTCCACGAATCCGATGACCGCGTGTCCTTAGACACACCCCATATAGTTTTCCTCGGTGGCATCACCGAGACTGAGATGCACTCTCTTGTGCAATCTTCTGACGAGAAGGATACGATCCTTACGATCAGTGAATATTTCACCTCTTGTTAATAAAGTGCCTAACTTGAACTCTGTGAGTACGTAGTATTATCATCCCGTTGACCGCGGATTCGTTAGTGAACCTAAGTCCATTATCGCGAGTGTTGCGAGTGTGTGACCACAGCGGTTAATTGTTATCACAGTCATAGCGACTCTTGTTACTAATAAATCTTACGTTGTACCACAACGATGTCTAGTGAAAACTCATCAAACGCCCACAACCCCGATCCTACCCCAAACCCGACATATATATATACCTTTCCTTTCCGTCTATAGTGTTTAAGTCTGATGTCGTGTTGGTTTCTCTTTCGCTTTCAATGTTTGGTGTATTAATTGGGTAGCGTTAATTATTTCAATGCGACTGGTAAATAGTTTCCACTTTTCGGCTAACCTGCTATGGGCAGGAGTACTAGCGCGGGAGAGGATTAAAGTTATTTTGAAATAATGGTTAGGCTATGATAAACAAGATTTACTGAATTTATTTGAATTACAATATCGCCAGGAGTCTCGCCCAAAGATGACCAACGTCTGCTAACAGTGGGACGAGAGGAACGAAAACCCGCAAACGTTTCCAATGTTTGAAAACACCGTAATCAACAGTACGTCAGATTACTGGTTAATACAGCGAACGGTCGTTATGATTTCAATGTCTCGGGTATTCCTTCGCGTTAATTATGTTTTGATATATTATTCTTCTTTTTGCCTTGATGTCGAATTTCGTACGACGCCGAAATTAACGGAGAAGAAATGATGCCAAATCGAAACTCTCGCCTTGCTTGTATATGTTAGGGCGATGAATTCTTGAATTCTAGCTCGTCTCGCTTTACAATTTATTTAGACTTTACAATTTCAATAATTATTATATCGGTCTAATTGGTTAACAATTGACTCGCGACTAACGACAATGTTTGAATTGTCGGATTCGCACGCCTAGGGTTACACCCTTGTTGGTAACTTTAACTGCGAACTCGCGTATCGGAACTTTGACTAATAATTAACGGATTGACAATAGCAGACTCACCCAATGTACCGGTTTCGTCGACTAACAACAATTAACTAAGAACGGTATTAAGTACAAGAAGATTGGCGTAGGGTACGTAGTGTAGAGGCCAACCCGAAGTATTATCGAATGATCGTGCCGGGTTGGAACCTCGAGTACCTTAGGAGTGGAAGGGGGAGGGGTTTTTAGTGGGTATAGCAATGACATCTGCCGAGTCCCACATAACCCACGTGCAAATGGCACGGGGTATCGTAATGCAGTATTCGCAGAACTATGCCGGTTGCTCGGCGTCAACCACCTACGCATGTCGACTTATCATCCCGCGTCTAATGGGATAGTAGAGCGCTTACATAGACAACTTAAAGCGGCGATCAAGTGCTACGACACGAGCAACTGGGTCGAAATTCTGCCGATCGTCCTATTAGGCATTCGAACCGCGATGAAGGAGGATCTAAATGCAACTGCAGCTGAAATGATCTACGGCATCGGCATACGATTGCCGGTGGAGTTCTTTTTGCCAACTAATCAGCGGGTCAACTCAGAATTCGCGTACCTGCTAAAAGAACGGACGGAGAAAGTCAGGCCACAGCCTGTGACACGACATGGCGAAAGCAAATATTCGTTTTTGGAACTCGAGTTGGAATCTTCGCCGTACGTATTCTTACGATATGACACGATTAGAGACCCTCTACAGCCGCCTTACAACGGGCTGTTTAAAGTAACGCGAAGAGGCTAAAGCCAGCCTTTGTAGTATCAGAGGACCTCGAAGCAAAAACTGCCGAAACCCGTAACGTGCTTATTCTGGTAGAACATACGAACGTCCGTAACGAAAGCGGTGCAACTATACCCAATCAAAATAACGAAGGAAACATTAACAATAGGTACGTTACGCGGTCTGGGCGAAGAGTCCGCTTTCCCGATTGGCTACAGGTAGGTTTCGGTTAAGCATCATAAATTATCGGACACGAGATATACCACGAAAATTTTAAAAACAGCGACGATCAAGGTAAACACGTGATAAGAATAATACAATAAAAACGTTGACATTGGTAGGGAGGTAATGTAGCGGCGCAGGAGTCAAAGGATGACGCGAATCGAGAGCGACTCATGTTGATGTTTTGCCTCCGGGCATTGACACAGCCTTGACGCATGAAACGGAATGTCAAATAAACTCCGGGCAAAACAATGTCGCCGCGACATGCAACCATCGAATGAAGACGAATTTGAATTTTCCGACTCTCCCCCGACCAGTATAAATAAACGGTCTCAATCGCGAGCAGGGCAGTACATACCGCGTATCTATCAGCTAGCAACGAGTAATCAGTTATCAGTTAGTCGCGCGAAACAGTATCTAACAGTATCTACATTATCTCCGAGTATCACGAGTATCTACCGAGTTATGCGACGAACATTAACGAGTATTTATCCGCGATTTCATTTTACGATTTATACTTTGTACTAACGACTCACGTATACAGGCTGTACATTAATTTATTATTTTAAATATACTCTACGGTTTCAACAACGCGCAATTTCGTCCTTTAAACCTCACGTACCAACTATCCTCTACACACAAACATCTACACGTGTATCTTGCATTATATAACGCCCGATAGATTTATTCAAAGTTTCTGTTAAGTTTCTACAAACATTTAATTAATTAACCTTAGAGGTTTTTATCTAACACGTGTTTATATGGAAATCATTCGATCACGTGTGTCTGTAGGATATAATATTATTCGCATATATTTCACTAGGATGTAGTATAATGCATTTTCTAATAACACAGCACTACATGTTTTAAAATAACAAAGTACTGCTTGGTTAGAAACAACGTATGACTATGTATATCGAAATAATACAGCACCAAGAACATCGGAAAACCATAATAATATACATTGCCGGATAACTTAGAGCTACATCCTTGCGTGCAAAACGTATACCTGCAATATCAATTTTAAGACATGAATATACGATTACTACAAGTTCCACTTTAACATATTTTGATTTTAAACAACGCTATATCACAGCTGCTCTTTTGAAAATTAACAATAAATTTATTTTTATGATATGTTAATCCCTCTGCATTCTCAAGTCACAATTTTATAGCGTTTAATGATATTCACGATTGCAAATGATTACGCCAATAATTTTTGTAAACATCGATCTAATTTAACGCAGGGACTAATGACATCGCCTAGTTTACAACCAATTACACACTTTTCTTTTTAATTTGTTGATCGAATTGCTGGACAGCGATAGAAAAATTCAATCGTTCATTTCATTGATCAACTGCGAGATTCAATTTGAATAATCTTAATGTATCTAATATAATTCTCAATTTAACTAAATTCATTTATAATTAGTGTAAGTATTTATATGTCGAAGATGAAAGAACACCGGAGCCTTCCCTTTGGAATTCTTCGGAAAACCCCCAATATTTTAGTCTCTATAATTTAACTCGATTATAATTGTTCGAGATTTGTGATAATGAGTTTGGGCTCGAGGTGACAACCAGTCGCCGATCGTAGCCACGGTCAAGGGATGAACGTTTTTACCCAACATAGGGATGGAGTAATTCTATAGCTCTCCTTAAAAGAAATAGTTGTAGCGGCACGCGATAGTAAACATAAAACGGTTTCTGTCCCGTGGCTTGCCACACACAGACCCTATTCTTCGGGCAAGATGATTACCAAATGTCGATGCATCTCCACAGTACATGTTCAGCTAGCCTGAGGACCCGTTATAAATCTTAAGACTTAGTTAACTAAAGTCCTTCAAACAGGCAAACAGTCTTTGCCCCAACCACGGGAAACCTATTTTTCTCACGAACGATGCTTTCCGCTAGCAACTTTGCCTCAAGGGCGGCTAACATCCTTCTGTAACCACCAACATGGAAATTGATCAATTAACATGTGGCGGCACTCGACAAGCCAAATACCGCCACTCGACTCTAACTAAGCAACGGACACGGTGGCGCAGTTGTTAGCGTCTTAGGTTTCGAACGTTCGGGACCCGGGTTCGATTCCCGGCGCCCGTAGTCCGATTTTATTTCCACGCACAAAAAATAGAAGAAAAATCAGCAGTGACATTTACGGCCCTCAGCAACAAACACCCCGGACAAGGCCCAGCCGGCAACTACAACCGCTATCACGGATCATCACCTCAAACGTGACCAATTAGCAATGTCAATTTCCCTCACTTCCCGAACGAAGGCATCTCTCCACGAATCCGATGATCTCGTGTCCTTAGACACACCCCATCATAGGTTTCCTCTGCAGCATCATCGTGACGGAAAATCATTCTCTCGTGAGGTCGTATTAGCGAGTTACGTAGCGTTTTTATGCTTGGTGGATATTCCACGTTTTAACAAAGAGTTACTTTAGTAATACTTGTACCGTAGACAAGCAAGTCGAGTACAACTTGGGCTTTGGGAGAAAGCGCATTTTGTTATCCCCGTTATGAAGATAATACATTTATACTGTACATGTGAATGTGTGTGTAAGCGTCGAAGGACGTCCAGGCCTTAGTTGGGAACAAAGACGATAGTTAGTTGTTTAGAAGCATTTGAAAGAGTCGGTTGACGACAAGCGTGCGCGCAAGTAGGTCTTCGAGGTCGTATATATATGTATAGCAGTTGTGTCTAAATAAAGGAATTTATTTGTATTCTCGAATCTTCTCTATACCTTAACAAGATGATACGTTTACACTGTACATGTGAATGTGTGTAAGCGTCAGAGAGCGTCCAGGTCAGAGTTGAGACGTCAACGCCCGTTAGTATTCAAAATAGTCATAAACAACTCCCTAGCCTCCTTCTGCGCAAAAAATAATGTAATCCCAGAAAATCAAGTCAGCTTCCGGCACAGGCACTCCACAATCCACGCAATAAATAAACTTATTGCTGATAATAAATAAATAATAAATAAACGTCTGACATCTGCTGGGCGCTTAACGCAAAGCAACGAGTAGCCGCCTGCTTGATAGAGCTCAAAAAAGCCTTCGACATAGTTTGGATCCCTGGGTTCATCTTCAAAATGAGCAAAAAAAATTCCCAGAATACCTAATCAAAATAGTCTGGGACATGATAACAAACAAATCATTTGTAATGACCGACGGATCACACACATCAAGCAAAGAATTCGCCATAGAAAACGGCCTACAACAAGGGACAGTAAATTCGCCGCTACTCTTCAATATCTACAATAGCGACTTGCTAAACCTCTTTAACCTCAACACATTCACCCATAAACGCTCCATAGCCTTCGCAGATGACCTAATCATCTACGTAACAGGCCGCAAAACCAAAATAATAAAAAAAGAACTTGAAGAACTTTTCCACAAAATTAGCGATTACTACAACACCTGGAAACTAAAAATCAATACAAGCAAATGTGAAACCATACTGTTTAGACCCAAGACAAGTAAAATCGGATCATTGGAAAGGGAACAATGTAAAAAATCCCAAATAAAAGAAAAAGCAAACAAAGGGGAACCCATATCACACAAAAACTGCGTAAAATACCTAGGAGTCAACATAGATGACAAATTGAATTATAAGCAACACATCGAAATCCAACTATCCAAAGCTAGCAAATCATTCTGGAAAACAAAAAGATTGTTCTATTCCAGACATCTCAACAGCAAAGTAAAAATACTGTGCTACCAAGCGCTAATCAGACCTGAGGTGGTGGTATATATTGTCTGTGATAGTTGTAGTTGGCTGTGCCTCATCCGGGTGTAATTGTCTCTAGGGCCGGTATATGTCACTGCTGATTTTCTCTCCGTTTTCCTTTTTTTTTTTTTGTGCGTGGAAGTAAAATCGCACTGCGGACGCCGGGAATCGAACCCGGGTCCCGAACGTTCGAAACCTAAGACGCTAATAACTGCGCCACCGTGTCCGTTACGTAGTTAGTGTCTGTTGAAGGTCACCAATTCTAAGAAAACTCTACATCTGGTCTTTTTAACTTTCTCCAGCATATTGAAGCCATCGACAGCGTATAGACAAAAGACTGCGACGAAGGCAGGCCATAAAAAACAGTCGACAGGCAACGGTGGCTTCAAGGGTTTGTTCAGTTAGAGAGTAACACTGTTAGCGTGCGGACATGGATCAGCTCATATTTGTACTTTCACGTTTATATCTAAAATATATTTTTCCTACCTTATAATTTATCCACGTGTCTCTGTTCTATTCACCGAATAACCTCAACAGGTTATGGGCCCAGGGCTGTAAATTATAAGGTAGCAACGCGAAGTGAATAAATTGTTAAAGTGTTGTGATAAGTGTAATAAAGTAATTGATAGTGCTAAAATGGAATCAGCAAGTGCGAAGATCGAGATGTTACGTGGCGAAGAAAATTGGCTCCAGTGGCGTTTTGTCATGCGTATACTTTTGAGGGAAGATGACGACCTGATGAACGTGTGTGAAGGGAATCTGTGTCATCCAGGTAACAGCGCGGAGAAAGAAGTCGCCCGTCGAAGATTTTTGAAGGCAGATCGGTTAGCGCAGAAACTAATTTTGACCTCAGTAGGAAGGAAACCGTTGGATCTTCTCTTATGTTGCACAACAGCACATGAAATGTGGAAAAAGTTGAATACAGTATATGACATGAAGTCGGATGAGAATCTAAATATGGTCCAGAAGCAGCTCTTCGATTTTAAATGGGAAGAATCTGAAAATGTTTCTTACAACTTATCAAAGTTGGAACTGATAGCGGCGAAAATGAAAGCCCTTGGGAGTGAAATTGGCGAAAAAATGCTGATAACGCGCATTTTGTCGGTGTTACCAAACAAATTTGACCACTTTCACAGTGCGTGGGATTCGGTGGAAGAAGAAAAGAAGACCTTAGACAGACTTAGTACCAGGCTGATGACGGAAGAAATCAGATGGAAGAAAGACGACCAGGAAACATCGGTAGCGCTGGTAATAAAAGGCAACAATTATAAAAGGGAACAGCAGAAGCAGTTAAGCAAACGTGAATACGAAAAACAAGGACCAAGTTGTTTCAACTGTGGAAAAGTTGGCCATCTAAAGAAGGATTGCTTTAGATGCTTTATATGCAAAAGGAAAGGCCACACCAGCAAAAATTGTTTTAAAAACAATAAAGGAAACAACAGTGGAGATAACCGGGAACCCAGAAATCAAACTCGAGATCACAGCAGAATTGGCCTATTAGGAAGCACCTCGGCGATGCAAGCGGCAAACCATGATGTTTGGATAATCGACTCAGGAGCTACGGATCACATGACAGGACGACAAGAATGGTTCAGCGTCTTCGAAAAATTCGAGAACACGGTGAACATAGAGATCGGCGATGGTTCATGGATGCGTGCGGCAAAGGAAAAATCAAAGTAGAGACTTTTGTGGACGGCGAATGGGTAGCATGTACAATGAACGATGTCTTGTATGTACCAGGTATGAAAAGAAATCTATTTTCCATTAGATCCGTCGCAAAGATAGGCATAGATTTCTGTATTTTAAAGAAAGGGAAAAATTGTATATTTTTACAAAACCAGAAAATAATAGCAAGAGGTTCTAGTATCGGAAATTTATATAAGGTCGATATGCGAGTTATTTTACCGTCAGCTTGCAATTTAAGTTTACCGAAAATTGTCGAGCGCGAAGATGTGTGTGCGCAGAGCGATAGAGCATGTACGTATGAAAGTGAAGAGAATGAACATGAAAAAGAACCTGTAACTAGCGAGAATGTGAGACAATTGAGATATACAGGTAAGATCAAACGAACCGATTTTTATGGTAACCCAGTAACGTACGTAGCGGAAAAATTACCGGTGGATTTTAACGAAGCGATGAGATCCGAAAAGAAAGAGTTATGGGAAACGGCTATGAATGATGAAATGAAATCACACCATGAAAATAAGACGTGGATTCTTGTAGAAAAACCAAAAGATCAGAAAATACTTAGTAATAGGTGGGTTTTAACGGTAAAGGTAAATCCGGACAATTCGGAACGATACAAAGCGCGACTTGTAATAAAAGGATGTTCACAGAAAGAAGGCATAGATTATAAGGAAACCTATAGTCCCGTTGCTCGGTTTGACACAATTAGATTAATGCTCAGTATTGCTGCCAAAAATAATTTACACCTTGGACAGTTTGACATTAAAACCGCATTTTTATATGGAAGTCTAAAAGAAGACATCTATATGAAACAACCTAAAGGCTATGATGATGGTACGAATCGCGTTTGTAAATTGCTAAAAAGCCTATATGGCTTAAAGCAGTCTCCAAGATGTTGGACGGAACGTTTCACAAAATTTATTTCAGATTTAAAATTTTATCAGAATAACGCAGATCCTTGTTTTTATATTTATACAGAAGATGACAAATTAATGTTGATGACCATGTACGTACACGATGGACTGATAGCAGCTTCAGACGAATCTCTAATCGATCAATTTTTCAATAATTTAAGTAAAGAATTCAAAATTACGAGTTCGAAAGAAGTGAAAAGTTTTCTTGGACTTGAAATTAATAGATTAAAAGATGGTTCAATATTCATTCATCAGAGCAGGTATATCGAAAGCATATTAGAAAAATTTAATATGAATGAGGCAAATAGTGTTTCTACACCTATCGAGACAAATTGGAGCGAAAATAACATAGGTAATAATGATTGTAACGCACCATACAGAGAAGCTGTAGGAAACTTAATGTTTTTACAAACCGTAAGTAGGCCAGACATTAGTTTTGCATTAAATATTGCGTCGAGACATTTAGAGAATCCAAACAAGCATCAGTGGAAATTGGTTAAACGAATTTTGCGCTACATAAAAGGGCGCGCAGACATGGGACTCTTATATACGAAAGCAGGCAGTCTCGAAACCTTTAGCGATGCTGACTATGCAGGCGACAAAGAAACAAGAAAGTCGACATCAGGCGTTGTATGTAAGTATGCGAATGCGGCCATTACATGGCAATGTAAGCGACAACAATGTATAGCTCTATCTACGACAGAAGCTGAATATGTCAGTGCAGCTTCAGGAGCGAAAGAAATTATGTGGTTAAAGAAAATATTTCTTGAATGTAAAATAGAGACTTTTAAGTATGTGCTATGTGTAGACAATACTAGTGCTGTGAAATTAATTAAGAATCCAGAATTCCATCAAAGAAGTAAGCATATTGACATAAGATATCATTTCTTGCGAGATTTATACAATAGAGGAGAAATTGATGTAACACATGTAACAAGCGAAGAGCAACTGGCAGATATATGTACAAAAGCGTTGCCAAAACCAAGATTTGAATATCTGAGACAAAAGTTAGGTTTGAAAAGTAAAACAGATATTAAAAGGTAATTGTCTGTAACGATGTAGAGTTTTTAGGGAGGGTGTCGAAGTGGTTATTTCTAAAAGAAAAACTCTACATCTGGATTTTTTAGTCTTCTCGTAGCTTTTAGTAATAAATTAATCTGAATGGAAAAGAAAAAGGCGGCTGGCAAATGTATTTGTGAAGGTATTGACGAAGTCAAGGTTCAGATATTTACAAGAGTTGAAAAATATTGGGAGATAATTGTTTGTGAGGATGTGGAGTTTTAGGGAGTGTGTTGAAGGTCACCAAGTCTAAGAAAACTCTACATCTGGTCTTTTTAACTTTCTCCAGCATATTGAAGCCATCGACAGCGTATAGACAAAAGACTGCGACGAAGGCAGGCCATAAAAAACAGTCGACAGGCAACAGTAGCTTCAAGGGTTTGTTCAGTTAGAGAGTAACACTGTTAGCGTGCGGATCTGGATCAGCTCATATTTGTACTTTCACGTTTATATCTAAAATATATTTTATAGTTATAGTTTATATTTTTCCTACCTTATAATTTATCCACGCGTCTCTGTTCTATTCACCGAATAACCTCAACAGTGTCGAGTGGCGGTATTTGTTGTCGAGTGCCGCCACAATCTAATTGTGTCACACCGAGCAACGGGACTATAGGTTTCCTTATAATCTATGCCTTCTTTGTATCGTTCCAAATTGTCCGGATTTAGCTTTACCGTTAAACCCACCTATTACTAAGAATCTTCTGATCTTTTGGTTTTTCTACAAGAATCCACGTCTTATTTTCATAGTGCGATTTCATTTGATCATTCATAGCCGTATCCCATAACTCTTTCTTTTCGGATCTCATCGCTTCATTAAAATCCACCGGTAATTTTTGCGCTACGTACGTTACTGGGCTACCATAAAAATCAGTTCGTTTGATCTTACCTGTATATCTCAATTGTCTCACATTCTCGCTAGTTACATGAGGTTGTTTTTCATCTTCACTCTCTGCACTGTCATACGCACATGCTCTATCGTTCTGCGCACATACATCTTTGTACTCGATAATTTTCTGTAAACTTAAATGTACAAATTTCATGGTTGGCAGTTTCTAGTTCGGACTTAAATATTACGTCACGGTTCAATATTACATTTCTTACGGTCGGCACGTACACTCGATACCCTCGTCCGTCATCTAGATAGACTACTAAATATCCTTTGTTAGCCCTTTTGTCAAGTTTTCTTCTCTTTTCCGCAGGTATGTGTGCAAGGCACGCAGTACCGAAAACCCTAAACTTTTCTAAATCTGGCGGTTTCCCGTACCATAGTTCATATAGTGTTTTATTGTCCTGTCTTGTCGGTCCGGTCTCGTTTATGACATGTACTGGTGTGTTCATGACTTCGGCCCATAAAAACAGCGGTAGATTTGGTTTCGAATATAGCATCGACCGGCCTGCCTCTACTATTGTGTTTTTCACTTGGAAGGGATCCATCCAATAGCGGTACTACAGTGCTCGTTTCGGTATTATCGACAAAGCTGTCGAGCAAACGATTCTTCCCTTCCATCACTCTACACGTCCCTTTAATACACCCACTTTTTCTATAAAATAAACAAGCAAATGACAAACACGCTGGTTAAAGAAAAAATTGAATTTGTCAAGAGGAAGCAAGAATGTATTCGAATGCTGGCCTCTTGCGAATTCATCAAGAAAATCATCTCTACTTTGCATCGTCCACTGTACGGTCGAAGATCGCAGTACGGTACAATACGCAGGGATATTTGTTTTCTGTCGATCTGGTTTTGTTTTCAAACATCCCACAGCCCATAACCCAGAGAAAGGGAACGAAATGAAAGATAGGGGACTATTCGCAAGGCGGGTTTAGAGTAGAAGAATATTCATCCACGTAATATCGGGCTGATACCGAAGAATAACTTTCTTCAGGCATGCCGGGTAATCGCGTTGTCGTGGGGAATGAGAAGCTTATCGGACGTAACACGATATATTATTTCTGTTAGGATAATAGGGGGCGGTTCAATTGACTTTACACTGAATTAACGGCTACAAATTAATGTTTATTCCAACAACTTTGTGAAGAAGATATAAATTGATAAGGTATAATTGAGTTTCGATTGATAGCCAAAGTTATAGTGTGTAGTACGCGACGTAAGCTTAGATGATGACGGTTCAAAAAATGCATAAAGTCTGACTTTCTGTGAAGATGATGCTGCGGAGAAAATATTGCGACGGGTGGGTCTAATGACACGAAAAGAGCTGATTTGTTGATGACAATTTTGGTTAGGAAAGTGAGGGCAGTAGACATTGCTTCTGTTGGATAATAAGAAGGTTGGTGGACTAGGAAAGGTCTCAGCCACCCTCGATATGAAGTTGCTAGTGGGAAGCGTCGTACGTGAGAAAACTAACTTTCCCGTAGTAAACAATAAACCTTTAGAAAACGATTTAGTAAAGAGATGTTTGTTCAGTCTGAAGGACGTTAGCTAGAAAATTCCTGAGATTTATAGTAGGTCCTTAAGACTATTGAGGGTATGCAGTAAGGATGTGTAGACATCTGGATGCCACCTCGCCCGCGGTGTGTGGCCTGGTTTAGGTAGAGAGTCGGTCAACGTAACACCGTGGAAAACGTGGTGGAGGAAGTTTAGGTTAAGCTCGGACTGATGGTTTAAGAGCCGGGTAAAAAAAGCTGGATAAATCTCGCTGTATAAACCTCAACGCGCGACAACTTCTATGAAAAGAGATAAACGTGCGCGAAAAGTGGATCTTCTTCTCTCCCGTTGATCCGCGACCTCGTTGTCGTCGTCATTGTCACGTAAAATAAAAAAGGAAATCGAAGATGAAAAATAATAATTAAAAAAAGAATTTATTTCTTAACACGCCGATTACAATCTACTTCCGAACTCAAGCCGTGACTTTCCAAGACTGAAGCTCTTACAATTTGACTTTCGATTGGATCTGTTTCTTTTTTCTTTGTCACTCCTTAACACCCCCACTATCTACGCGTTTGTTAGGCGTCCGCGATCGTTGCCACGTACGCCTTCTTCTAGAACATTCGGCAGAAGGACTGTTGGGATATCGATGGCTCACTAGGCACTTCGGTGATATACATTGACGCCGAGTGCCGCCACATCTTTATCTCCATCATCTGTCCATCGGATTTGAAGTATGCCGGTTGTGACATACGCGTCGTTATTACATTCACAACTCGAATGTAATAAAGTACCAAAATCGCAAGGTGGTCGAACAAGATGCGCAAGTGTAAACCATATAAATTATTCATTTTCCTAACATCGTGCGTGTTTTATCCAGAAAAACGTGCAGTGATATAATATATACCATAACCTGCCACGTAATTCTAACTAACAACCTCGATTGAATTTATGTGTAAGTGCAAGTGCATTTTACGCAATTTATCAATAGTTAGCCACTATCTCCACTCGATTAACTCTACCAGTGCTATACAACTCTCAAGGTACATGCAGTGATCGCCCACTCCCTATAATAATATCAATCAATCCCATTATTTACATCTACAAATTTAAAGCCATCACAGCAGAATACCCATCCAGTAGGTAGACAAAACAAAATAATACACCTGCCAAGCATGACCGCTCTGTAGATTGTTATCATCTGTTCCATTCGTGCTTTATAGACTAAAAATTCATTCGTTAGTTATTTAATTATTAAATTCAAATTATCAACTGAATTTCAGCCACTGTCTAATAAATACTGCTCGCAAACGATCTATCATTTCTCAAATCAAATAGAAGAATTGCTTATTTTATAAATTATGTTGTGTGTCTTGTGGCGGCACTCGACAACAAATACTGCCACTCAACACTAACTACGTAACGGACACGGTAGCGACACAGGTTAGCGCTCTAGGTTTCGAACGTTCGGAGCCGGGTTCGATTCCCGGCGCCCGTGATCCTATTTTTCGTCCTCGCATCAAAATAAAAAGAATAATTAGCAGTACCCCAGCAGCGACATCTACAGCCGGCAACTACAACTATCACGGACAACACATACACGACACCTCAGACGAAACTAATGCTGCGTCTCTCCGCGAACGATCGAAGCAATTACTTTTTAAAAATAATAGATACTATCCTTTAAAAGTAGATTCGAATTATATGCAAATCACCAAAATATTTTTAGTTTTCTATACATGAATGATATTGGAAATTTAGATGATGAATATTTATTAAAGTTTTCGATCACGAACACTTGAAAGTCACGATCTTCACTTACATTTGGAAGGAGATTTCGACGGAACTGAAATGTTTGAAGAAATTAAGATGTTCCGGTCAATAACGCAAAACAATTATTCGGCATTAGATTCGATGAATTACATTGTAAAGAACAATCTCTCTAATTTTCTTACACGGCAAGCAGTTTACTAGTAATTCGCATTTATAAGTTAAAATCGGACAACCTGTGTATGTAGTTCGCGTTAGATATCCATATCGTACTGGCACTTGATGAGAAAGGAAATCATTCCGAGTATTCTAGAACTCTACTCCTTTAAAAGTGTCGTGTTTCCAATGCCATAAACGTAATGTAACGTACAGTTTTCACATATAAAATCCTATTCCTAAGCTATATACATGTAGACAATGCGTGACAGAACCGCAAGGCGCGATTACGATAGTCGGTTTTTTAGTGAGTCAAGGACGCCTCTATGTATTCTGTGTATTATGAGATTATCTGCCCTAAAGTGCAACGTAGAATATACGGGAATTCTCATTTAACTTCTTATGTACGATGCGTCACTCTGGTGGCATTCGCGAATGTTATCTTATATTATGACGCGCCACTATAGTGGCTCACTCTATTGACTCATTCGCTCACCGTTTGAACTAAATGATCTTTTTTATTTATCTTGCTTCACACTTTTTTGTCCTCGCAATGTTTCATAACAGTTTTAACAGGCAGAATATATAGTCTTTGTTTTTGATACGCCAGTGTCAGATATCAATTGTTGCTTTCCGTTAAAATAAATATACCATTATTAGATGTTCTTTTTAACATGCTGACCTATATCCTTATAATTTTTTAGAATCTGCAAATTCAAAATGTCGCTTCAAAATAGAAATCGAAGGGCAATTTTGAAAACACCATCGCGCTATGAGTGTGAAAATTGTGACGTGGTCTATGTGTCGTACCGTGCTTTAAAATATATTACACTCAATTATATCATTAATTATTAAACTAAATTATTAAAGTTAATGTATATGCATTATATCATTAAGAAAAATTATAATTTAATTATCAAAAGCTTCATTCCAATGTGCTTGCATAGAGAACAGCATTATCCGTCACACATTGCGGTGCTCTACCGTCTACTCGTAATTCGCGTCAAACTCTGCCATACAGAGAAACAGCCGCGCACAAAATTCAACCGTACCTAAGAGGTCAAAAGTACACGATACAATAATTTATTCGGCTTAAATATGTCTCAGCTAAAAATTTGCGTAATTGTTCGGAATCGTACCATTCTCGCCGACTTCAATAATCTTTTAACATGCTGTAGAAATCAACATTTTCAACAACATACACCTTTGCATGTAACTATCGCTCGGTTTCAGTTTCCGAGATATACGCAAAAAACTATGCTATTACTGCTTCTGAGCGTGCGACAGCAGCGAATGCGCCAGTGTTGTGTGCCGATCGCAGGCCGCTTATCTTTTGTTCATAAATTTCGGCCGAGCTTGAAGGCCCCGTGCACACACATATGCAATGAGCATATGCGAGGTTGCAAGAAATGTCTATTCTAACTTATAACAGAATTAAGAGTGAATAGCATCAATGTAATGAGTTTGGGTTTGAGTTAGTTCTCTTAATCCGGCAGCCATAAGGCGGCCGGCAAAATAGTAATGCTTGCGCGAAATAGAACTGGCAAAGTGTTGTTCTTCCTTCTTGTATAAAAGCTTGTCTCCAACGAACATAACCAAATATTTTGAAAACTCTTTAATGATAAAATATATTCCTGGCCAAATATATATCTACATATCAAATTTCTTAGAAAGAAATTAAATGAAAAGTCATATATTTTAGACTTATACAGGATCTTATAAGAAAGTCCAATCTGTGAGCATTTTATGCTTTATCATTAATTAACGCTATGTTTATGAATAAATTGTACATACATATGCAAGTAACATTTTATCTATTTTGTGTTACTATTAAATTAGCAATTTATATCATGTAAATAAATTACAATTTAATGTTATCTATAATTCGTGTAAATGAATTATTACTGTAACTTTTTAGTGAGTAAAAGTTGCAAGAAATAAAGATTAGTTTAATTTCTGGATTATAGTTGAAGTTTAAATGACATTTCACATTATACTTACAATTTTATGTGCGATGCTAAAACGAAAAGAATCAGTCGTCTTAAGAGTACGAGGTGGTATGTCGTGATAGGTGCGGAAGGAATACTCAGATATATTGAACAATAAATATTTATTTCACAATGTGTTCTGGGTGTACACTGATGCGCAGAACTCGCGGTTATTATTAACGGTGCGCGATTCGCGGTTAATAGATCGGTTATTGGTCAACGTGTTTTGATGCGACGGGACATCGGCGATGATTGCGCGAGATGCCGAAGGCTTGGATTGTTAATTAACTCGGACCGTGCAATTGTAATTGACTCTATGTAACAGACTCGATATAACGGACTCGATGTAACAAACTGACTTTCCGTCACGATGATGCTTCGAAGGAAAACTGTGTTGGGATATGTCTAAGGATGCAAGATCATCGGATTCGTTGAGTAAAGCTTTGGTTCGAAAAGTGAGGGAAATGTACGTCACTGTTTATTGGCTAATTTTGTGTTGGTCGTTGGACAAGGATGCTAGCTGCCCTTCAGAGGAGGTTGCTAGCGGGGAACGTCGTACGTGAAAGAAAGCAGATTTCTCGTGTGTTCCCGTAGTAGGTGGTAGACTTAGAGAATGATAGACAAAGACTATTTGTTTCTTCGGAGGACCTTAGCTAAAATAAATCCTAAGATTTATAGCGGGTCCTTAGGCTAGCTGAAAGTATTCGGTACGAATGTATCGACATCTGGCAATCATCTCGTCCGCCGGAAAAGGGTCTTTGTGTCGTGCGCCACGGGACAGATACTGTTGGAAAGATTACTGCCGAGTGCCGCCACAGTACCCCCTTACCAGTGATAACGTTTTTTTATTATGTATATTTTGTCATCGATAGATCTTACGTGTTACTTATTTATGACCTGCCTGAAAATAATCGGGAAAGCGAACTCTCCTGCCCGAGCGCGTGGTGTACTGACTTCTTGAGTCACCTTCGCTTCGCTGTGCCCGCTCGGCGTTTTGCGTAGTTGTGGTTTTAAGCGGTATAAACATGTCGTGGGTTCCTGCGCTAGTTTCTAGTTGCTCTTGTTCGATGTCGTCGGATACAGTAAAAGCGGGTTTCAATCGATCTAGGGAGACTATTACATCTTTGTTATTTATTTTGATGGTAAAGGTCTTTCTTCCACGCTGTATAACCTGGTAAGGTACGTCGTAGGGTGGTTGTAAAGGGGCTCCGCTCGCGTCATGGCGTACAAATACGTATGGTGATATTTCGAGCTCGCGGAACACGAAGGTTTTCTTCTCGCCGTGTCGCGTAATCGGGTGAGGCCTGATTTTCTCTATTCATTCTTTTAAACGGTTCGCGAATTCCGAGTTGGGCTGTTGCTTCGTCGGTACGAAGAATTCTGTCGGCAATCGTATGCTGGTACCGTAAACCATTCCTGCGGTCGTTGCGTTCAGGTCCTCCTTGATAGCAGTTCTTATGCCTAGTAAAACAATTGGTAGGATTTCTACCCAGTTGCTCGTATTGTGAAATTTTATTGCTGCCTTTAATTGTCGATGTAGACGCTCTACCATCCCGTTGGACGTGGGGTGATAGGCTGTAGTGCGTAGATGCTTAATGCCGAGCAACCGGCACAGTTCATTAAATAAGTTTGATTCGAATTGGCGTCCTTGATCGGTTGTTATTTTTGCGGGCACGCCAAAACGAGCTATCTATGTAGAAAGGAGGGTCGAGGCAACGGTTGTCGCTTCCATGTCGGCGATGGGAATGGCTTCAGGCCAACGCGAGAAACAGTCGATGCACGTTAGACAATATCGTTAGCCTTGTGAATATTGCATCGCGATAATGTCTATGTGTATGTGCTCGAACCGGCCTGCTGAAGTTTCGAACGTTCCGACGGGTGAGGATACGTGCCTGGTGACCTTGCATCGTTGACACGGGATACATTGTCGTGCCCAAGTCCGGCAATCTTTGTTTACGGACGGCCAAATGAAACGCGACGTCACCAATTTTTGCGTGGCACGTATCCCTGGATGAGAAAGTCCGTGGAGCGAATTAAATACGTCGCGCCGCAAGGATTTCGGTACATACGGTCTTACAATGTCGCCTGATACGTCGCAGTATATTTCTGCGTCGTGGTCAGGGAAGCGTATCTTTTTTAACCGTAACGCGGTTGTACCGGAGTTGACGATGTCGCTCAGTTCGTTGTCGTTTTCTTGCGCGGCGGCGAGAGTTTGATGATCCACAGACTTTCCTATCGCTTCGATGCGCGACAGAGCGTCGGCTACATTATTGTCTAACCCCTTGATATATCTTATGTCGGTAGTGAATTGCCCGATGTAATCTAGTTGCCGGAATTGTCGCGGCGAACACTTGTCAAGATCTTGGTTGAACGCATACGTAAGGGGTTTATGATCGGTGTAAATTGTAAAATTTCTCCCTTCTATGGCGTGTCGAAATCGCTTTACCGCAGTGTACATAGCGAGTAATTCGCGGTCGTACGCGCTGTACTTTCGCTGCGCGGAGTTCAACGGTTTAGTAAGGAAACCTAACGGCTGCCAAGAGTCGTTGACGCGTTGCTGGAGGACCGCTCCTATTGCATAGTCGGAAGCGTCTACCGCAAGGCTAACGGGTGCGCCGGGTATCGGATGCGCTAACATCGTGGCGTTAGCGAGGGCGCGTTTCGACTCGCGGAAGCTAGCTTCGGATTGCTCTGTCCATTCGATGGGCGCGTTGCCCTTTTTTCTTCCTTTTAATAGGTCGTTTAGGGGTTGAAAAATTTTTGCGGCCCCCGGTATGAAACGTCGGTAGAAATTAATCATACCGAGGTACCTGCGTAGTGCTTTAACGATCACGGGGAGCGGTACTTCTGCAATAGCGTCAACGCGTTCGGCTAGCGGTTTTATCCCGTCGGCGTTTACGGTGTGTCCCAAGAATGTGATTTCGCTCACCCCGAATTCGCACTTTACTGGGTTGATGACTACGCCATACTCGTTTAAGCGTTCAAACAAAATCCGAAGGTGTTCGCGATGTTGTTCTTCGGTTTCGGATGCGATTAGGAAATCGTCTATGTAAGCGAACACGAAATCTAGACCGCGGGTAATTTCGTCAACGAATCTTTGACACGTTTGCGCGGCGTTTCGAAGCCCAAACATCATGTTGGTTGCTTCGAAAAGTCCGAACGGTGTCGTTATCGCGGTTTTTTCAACGTCCTCGGGCGCAATCGGGATTTGGTGGTAAGCGCGGACGAGATCGATCTTTGAGAAGATTCGCTTACCGTGCAAATTTTGCGCGAAATCTTCGATATGTGGTGGGGAGTACCTGTCGGGTATGGTGCGAGCGTTCAACGCACGATAGTCGCCGCATGGTCGTAGACTTCCGTCCTTCTTTGGGACGACATGCAGGGGTGATGCCCATGGACTCTTCGATGGCCGCATCACTCCTTGCTCGATCATTGCTGCAAAATCCGCCTTGACTTGCTTGAAACGATCCGGTGCGAGACGTCGAGGTTTACTGTAGACGGGTGGCCCGGGGTGTGGTTTCAATATGGTGTACCACACTGTGTTGGATTTTCTCTCGTCCGAAGGCCGGTGGACGAGGTAGATCTGGAAACTCCGCCAAAAGTCGATGGTAGACCGATTCGCCGATTACGGTTTTGATGGATATTTCTTCCGTCGTGGCAGCATATCCCCTTGATGATAATTGGGTTGTCGTGTCGAGGAGTCGTTTGTTTCGCGGGTCCACGAGCAACCCATAATGGCTCAAAAATCTACGCCTATGATAGGCGTTTGAACGTCAGCGATTACGAAGTTCCACTTGAAAGCTCGTCTTAGGGACAGGTTAAGGCCAATCGCAGTGGTACCATACGTTGCGATGCGCGTCCCGTTGGCCGCGAATAGTTCGTACGCGTTTTTCTTGACGTGCCTATGGACTTTACTGCGGGGGTATACGCTGATGTCGGCGCCGGTGTCTACGAGGAAAGAGATCTTCGTTTCCTTGTCCGTAACGAAGATGCGGCGGGATCTCAGGCCGTCGTCGTCTGCCGCGTCTACGGACGGCTGGTCTCGTTTCCCGACTTCCACGTGCAAGGGAAACGACAGTTCCTCGCGCGTTCTCCGTACTTTGCATGGTAGAAACACAGACCGTCTTACCGTGGCGGATCTCGAGAGCGCGAACGTCGGTAGTATCGCGAACGCGAGCGTGATCGTGGTCGTGGTCGACGATGATTACTGATGCTCAACGCGTCTATCTGTGCCTGCAATTGTGATAGTCGCTCGCTCAACACGTTGATTGCGGCGGTCGTTGGTTCGTATGCTCCAGCGTTTTGCGCTGGTGGGTCCATTACTGCCGTTACTCGGGCGGTGCGCTGAAGATCCTCCGTGAATTCTTCAGCGATCAGGTCCGCTTGCCGCAATAACCTTTCTGGGTCCGAATCGTCGACTGCCGCGAGGATACGCCTGATGCGGGCGGGTAATCGGTTCCTCCACAGCGTGAGGGTAAAATCATCGGGCGTGGAGGGGCTGGAGAGTTTTTTTAAATATTGATAAAACTGGGATGGCTTTCTATCTCCCATCTCCTCGCTTTCCACCAACTTCTTTATCCGGGTCGCGTCCGTATCGGATATTATGCGAATGAGCGCGTGTTTTAATTTCTCGTAGCGTCCGATGTCTGGAGGGTTCGTCATCAGGTCTTCGACGTCCTGGAGCTGTTGTTCGTTGAGGCATTTTGCCAGCGTCACGTACTTAATGGTGTCTTCCGTAATTCGCGCTGCCTCGAACTGTCTCTCCAGAAGGGCAAACCATGCCGCCGTGTTCGTGGGCAGCAGTGGAGACATGCTGATCACCTGGCTGGCTAAGGTTCCCTGTGTATTATTTTCCATCGTCGCGGTGCACTCAAAATCGGTGGTTAAAACGATAGCACTATCACGGTCACCTCCTTCACTAAATATCACGTTAAATCACGTCGGTAGTCACCAATTTGAGGTGGTATGGTGATAGGTGCGTAAGGAACTACTCTTGGTGTTTTTAACGAACAATAGTTTATTGAGAACTAATCAACAATCAGAGTAACAATTAACAATTAACAATTACACTTAACAGATAACTGGTAACAACTAACAAATAACGATAGACACCGAGAGATCATTCGACGCGTTGCTGTGCAAATAGTATCGAGGAGTTACACGTTTAACGGCATAAGACAGACTGACTGCCCTTTTGTTTCGGATCGCGCAGATTCTTTCCTTCGTTGCCCATCGATATCCCCCACTAGCGTGCATTCATTAGATGTGCCGCCACTGCTGGCACGTGTATGCTCTTCCGAGAATTCGGCGGAAAGAGCGTGAAGATATCGATGGTACATTGGGCACGTCGGTGTTGCGCTTTGGCGGCGTCGCGCTTTGTATCCGGAGCCGTTGAAAAGTTCCGTGGCCCGTGCCGCCACACGCCAATTGCCGATCCGGTGCGGAGAACTTCGGAGAAATTGGTGGGCCCATATCTGCCAAGACCACTCACCTCACCTTCTTGTGAGGCTCCCCGTCACCCTGCACCGGCCTTGACCGGGGTAGGGTGCGAAAGAGTGAGTGCCACCAGGATGGAAACCCTTGTTGATGTCCTCGGCGACATTAAGAATCATGGATAGCAAGACGAGCCAAAAAATCGTTTACGGTGCAGGGGACGAATACCCCGTACCGGCGCAGCCGCGGGCTGTAAAGCGGACCCCGCTGTGTCGTCACCGAGCAACCGTGGCCGTCCGGGGGTGGGCCACCGGCTGCCGGGCGCGTTCAAGCGTCTGGGAGGGAGACACGCGAACCGAGGGGTCTCGGGAGGGTCGGAGGAAAGCGACGTTATGAACATCGCGCAAGGGACTGCTGGGCATGAGGTCCTATGTGTTCGGTGTGCACAAACTTGGAACTACCCGCGTTGCACCGTATGTAGAAGAAGCCGGCCCGTAAGAAGAGGACCGCACAGGAGGCAAGGACCGTTCCAGGCGACGACGGGGACGCGGCGACGAGGAAGAAAACGACGCCGTCGTCAACCGGCCCCACGAAGGCCAGAAGAGAGGACGGAGAAACCGGGTGCACTGACTGCGAGTGGAAAGGCCCGGAGGAGGCTATGGAGACGGAGCCTTCCCCGATGTGAGCGGAAGAAGAAGAGGACAATTGCTCCTGCAGTTCAATCTTAACCGCTCCCGCCAGGCTCAGGACTTAATGTTCCACAGCCTGGTGGAGCGGCGGATCGGTCTGGCAGCGGTGGTCGTGGTAATGGGGCGACCTGGCCGTGGTGGCCGTTTAGATGTCGCCCGACATCAGCCGGACGGAATACGCCTCCTTCCTGGACAGACACGCGGCTTGCGCGAGGCGTTTGGGCGTCTTTCCGTGATTGGCCTTCGTGGAGTTCAACGCTCACTCAACGGCGCGGGGCTCCCGTAGGTTCAACGGAAGGGGGTGCGACGTGCAGGATTGGGCGGCTGCACTCTACCTCCGGCTTATGAACCAAGGGTGACCCGCGCGTGCATGGCGTGGCGGGGCGAGCCCATAGTGGACCTCACGTTGGCAAACCCTGCCGCATCTACATCTTGATGGAGGAGGCGGTTGGTGGTGCGATAGGCGACCGTTCGTTCGGTGCGCGCGAGCCCACCGGGAAGGAGAAGAAGATTCCCGCGGTGGGCGGCAACCCACCGCGACGAGAACTTCATGGCGGCGGCCGCTATAACCAACGCCTGGTCGGAAGGATCCCCGACCGACGAAGACGCGAAGGCGGGAGCGATCCGGCTGAGGCGCGAAATGCACACGATCTGCGATTCGTGTACGCCGCGGTCAGGAGCCCCGCGCCGCGCTGGCGCGGTGTACTGGTGGTCCGAAGAGATCGCTCGTCTCCGCGAGGCGTGCGTCCGCGCTCGGCGCCGGTACACCAGATCTCGCCATAGGCGGCGGGAGGACGAAACCACGGTGGCTCTGCTGTACGAGGCCTACCACGTAGAGCGGAGGCTCCTGCAACAAGCCCTCAAGGAGGCAAAGAAACGGGCTTGGACGGGAGTCTGGGCAGCCTCGACTCCCATCCCTGGTGGCGCCCTTATGATATGGTATTGAAGAAACTCCGTCTATGGACGCCTCCCGCAACAGAGAGCATTGACCCTCGGTTCCTGCATGTAGTATGCTTTTGTTGACGGGTACTCTCCTCGGATATAAAATCCATATAGCACACGGGCACCCCTAGGGCCATAGGGGTTGGGATTGACGCCCAACCATCGCACAAGGCACCCAGTACCTTGTTACCTTATTAGCTAATCCTGCAGGGGCTGTCGCTCGTCTGAGGTCGAACGGGACACATTCTAAGCCCTACCGTCTCACCAGGACGGTTCCGGAGCAGGTGGGACGCTGCTCACCCACCGAAGGCCTTTCGGTGGAGCCAATACACCTTAGATTCAGCCCTCTTGCCAGCATCTTGGCCATCAACCACTGCCACCACGAGTCCATTCCCATAAATTGGCCGAGCTGAGGGGTCGCTACTCCCTCCGGGCTGCATCTCAACCCCCGTGGTACCATTCTTAGTCATTGGTGGGACTATCGTGTGGATGTACGGCCACGTCACTGCCGGCCGGCGACCTGCTAACCGTGCTCGGCAGACCCAGATAGGACTCACGTAAGCGGGGGCCTCAAGGTACAGAGTACCCGGGAACTTATCCCGACGGTCCTACCCTTCGCATCAGGATCGTGGGTGCGCTACTACCCAAGGCCACGTAGAGAGAGTGTAACCGTACTTAAACGCCTTACACTCCCGGCGGCCTTCCCTGCGGTGTACATAAGGACTCACGTAAGCGGAGACGCTTGTCTCCGACGGTCCTCCTGGCTGCGGGAACGTGGGTTTGCCAGCCCCCATAGACTCACATAAGCGAGTCCTTCCTGCGGGAAGTAGATAGGGACAAGTAGTGTGTGCGTTTCAGGGCTCGGCTAAAATGCCGACCGCGCCATACCTCGAGTGTAAAACTCATACTGGCTTTGCAATTAAGATGTTTTTAAATCTCCTACCTTCTAGCGGCCAGTGCCCGGGGAGCGGCGCGCATAGGTGTTCGGCGCGCGACTTGGAAAAACTCTGCCCTCTCCTTTCGGGTCATTGGACAAGTTGAACCTGCCCTTTCGGGCGGCAGCTCTCTTAGCCGGCGAGGCGAGATGCACGCATCCCGCCGCGCCGTTACCAGCGGGGGCCACGAGGAGGCGGAGCTGCCAGCGTATAGCTCGGTCCCAGCAGGTTGGCTATCAGCCGATTATGCCCTGCACCGTCACAGCGCTCACTTGCATGAGCACCGCCTGCACCGACGGTCGCAGGGGGTCGTCCCCAATTCTAACTTGTTACATTCTTCTCCACGTTTCCCTGTTTTATTTCTGTGATCATGATACTTTCAAGATTGTCCTGTTTTGAGGTCCAGTGCAGCTATTTTTTCCCCCGGGTTTCTTCTTTATGCTCTGGCTTCGGTGTTGTCCAGTGTTGCGGGTTCTTCTTCTACTTCATCATCCTCCACTCCTCTATTTTGCTCAGGTGGCTGTCGTGCCAGCCTTGAACTTCTTCTTAGAGGGCGGTGTGTCAGTTCGCCAGGCTGCATTATTCTTCTCCCTGCGGGTCGACCATGCGGCGGGGTGCACTCTCTCTCTCTCTTTGGGTTCTCCTTGTTTTATGTTCTTTTGCCTGGAGGACACTCCTTGTGAACAGCCGGAAGTGTGGGTATACGTCCTTGGAAACGAATTCCCATTTTTCCTCCGGCCATTCCAAGTTCAGTTCGAAAATTGCGTCCCTCAGCCTCTGCCGGTCTTAGCTGTACAACGGGCAATCCTCCAAGATATGATGTGGAGTTTCTATCCCCCCGCAATCGCACGTGTCCACCTCACTCAGTCCGAATTTTTGGAGCTTGCTATTGAAGTCCCCGTGACCACTGATGAACTGTGTCATGTAGTGGTCGGGTCTTAGCCATCGAATCTCCAGCCGGTCCCTGACACTATTGAAGTATTCGAAGGTTGTTCTACCTTTCGACGAGGTCTGCCAACGTTCTTGCCATTTTCCAATGTCTTCCCTGACGATGTCCTTATGGTTGGGTGCCTCGTCCATCCCTCGTTTCATCCTGTGGGCTCTCGCCCTGATCTCGATCAGCAGGTCGATGGGTATTACTCCTGCAATGACCTGTAGTGCCTCCGTCGACGTTGTTCTATATGCCTTAGTTACTCGAAGAAGTGCCATTCTCTGCGATCTTGACAGCATGCGCAGAGTTTTCCCGTTCAACAGGTCGCTCCAGCCGGCTGCGGCGTAAGTGGCTATCGGTTCGAACAACCCCTTATATAAAATTATCATGGCCGCGTGCCCTAGTCCCCACTTTGTCTTGGCTACTCTTGCGAGGCTGTTGAAGAACCTTTGGCAATTCTGAGTTGTTTCGTACACATGCCGATTTATTTTAAGGCCTCTTTCAAGATGCACTCCCAGGTACTTAATCGATTGCTTCATTCTGATACTCCTGCCGTTTATCTTAATTATCGGTGGTCGTTCCGTGTCCAGCTTCCCTTTGACGAGTAACATTTCCGTCTTTTCCGCAGACAGCGAGAGCTTCTTCCTGGTACACCAAGTAGAAACGCGCGTAACTACTTCCTGACCTTTATTTTGTATCTCATTCCTCGCGTTTCCTGAGACCAGGATAATTATGTCGTCTGCATACGCGACCGGTTCACACTCTGTCGCGCTTGTTGTTATTTCGCCTAACAGGTCATCGAATACTAGGTTCCAGAAACTTGGACCCAGTACCGATCCCTGCGGACATCCCTTCGTGACCGGCTTGCAGACTATTCCATTTTTCCCGGTGATCTGCACATTTCGGTCCGAGAAGTAGCTCCTCGCCAGCCGATAGAGGTTGTTGGGGCAGCCTCTTCTCTTCAACTCTTGCAGTACGTTCGGCCACCAGACGTCTTCAAACGCTCCAGATATGTCCAGTGCTATGGCGAGAACGTACTTCTTGTCACTCATCTGTTCGGCCTTCTCGCGGAACTTAGCAATCGCGTCCACCGTTGATCGTCCAGGGCGAAAACCGTATTGACGGTCCGAGGACATTTCGTGTCTGTGGAAGATATTCTCCATCCTTGCAGCCATCAGTCATTCCAGCAACTTGCCCACCATAGATAGCAGGCAAATCGGTCTGTAGGACTTCGGATTGCTTCTATCCCGGTCAGGTCCTTTGGGAATAGTGATTATATTCCCCACTTTCCAAGATCTTGGGAAGACTCCCCAAGTGAGGCAGCCATTCATGAGCCTGAGGAGTTCTTGGTGAATTCCTCCCCAGGCACGTTGTAGTGTCTCCGCTTCGATCAGGTCAGGGTCAGGACATTTGCCCTTCTTTAGACGCTTTATCGCGTCAGCAAGTTCTTCGAACCAGAACTCCGGGGTGTCCTCTTCGCTTGGGGGGATCGCCGCGTTCCTCCTGATCTCTGTCTGGTCAGGCGTGTCCGTTTCTTCTTGGTCGTTGGGTAACAGGGCGGACAGCATCGCCTCCGCGGTTGTTCGCCAGTTGGAGGTATCTCCTTGTGGCGTCCGCAGGGTCGACACCACCACTTCTCCCCTAAGTTTACCCGCGACCGTTCTGTAGGGAATTCCCCAGGGTTCCTTGTTACCCTCCTTGGTTACGAACTCCTGCCAGCTCTGGATTCTGGCTCTCGTGATTTTCCTGGTGTATTCTCTCCTGAGTTCCCTGTACCGCAGCTTCTCTTCTTCCCTCGTTGCAGGGTCCTTAGCCCCCTGGTACCTTCTTCTCGCTCGGTAAGCATCCCTCTTTGCTCGTGTGAGCTCGGGCGTCCACCACAGTACCGACCTATAGTGCCATTTCTTTTTGGGAATGGCCGCATCGCAGGCTTTAATGAGGACAGTGCGCATTTGTTCCGCCATTCGTCCTACGTCCTCAGCTTGCTGGAGGGTGGTCCCTCGGAGTATCTCACACTCCTCTATAACGACTCTCTGGAACACATCCCAGTCGGCTTTTCGGGTGTTATAGCGTTTTTCCTGAAGCTGCGGTTCGGCGTTTCTTATCTCGGGAGCCAGGCGCGTCTCCAAGACTCTATGGTCGCTGGAGGTTCCGTCCTCTTGAACTCTCCATTCATGCACGAGCGGTACTACTTCTGGACTCGCTAAGGTTACATCAATGTTGGACCGCCCCCGTGTTGTCTCGAAGGTGTAAGCCTGTCCTGGCTGGTTAAGGACACAGAGACCGAACTCCGCTATGACGGCTTCAAGAGCTTCTCCTCTATCGTCCGAACACCTGCTGCTCCACAGCGGTGACTTGGTGTTGGAGTCCAGGCCGATGACGGTCTTCTTGCCTCTAAGTTTCCTCAGTACCTTCTCCAGCTGTTCAATACCGACTGCGATGTCCTCAGTCGGTGGGAAGTACTGGCTGACGACGTGTAGTTCTAAAACACCGTCACTAACCTGCACGCATACGCAGTGTGTTGTGGACAACTCGGTGACTTCGAGCGGCGTTAGATGTTCTGATTTGACCCCAACGGCTGCCATTGGCGGGTCATCCTTCGATCCCCGAGAGGCGATCGCTACCCCGGTTCCGAGTCCAGGTATTTTCCCGTCTATGCTGTATGGCTCTTGCAAAAGCAGGATTTCGTCGCCATCAGCACTCATTTGGTTCCTTAATTCATAGGGGACTGTTTTGGATCGCTGCATGTTATGTTGCAGGATCCGTATTCCCCTGGTTCTCCCATAATCCCTTCCGTTTCTTTTTCGCGTATTATTCATAATTCGTTCTTGAAATAATTATTTCCAGGGCTTTTTTGTACATGGGGCAGTCGGCACTGGAGGCCGCATGATCCCCTTTTTTGCCAGCCTTTCTACAGTTCGCACAGCTGGCGTTGTTCTTCTTATTTGTGCACTGTTTGGTGCTGTGTCCACTCTCCGCGCAGTGTGCGCAGATATCGTAGTTTAGCTTACAGTGCTTTGCGACGTGGCCGAATCCTTGGCGTTTGTAACACCGGCTAACGGCTATGTAGTCGCTAACCTTACAGGCATTCCAGGAAATAAATACCTTGTTGGATATTAGTTTTTCTCTTACCTGGGGGGGGGTACTTCCAGTACCCAGTTGGTTTCCTTGGAATCCTTACGGCCAGTTCGGAAGCAGAACCGAATAGCCGCCACGTCCTCTTCTGTCAGTCTGTCCTGGTTTTGCTTCCTGATGCATACCAGCAATTCTTTTTCGGGGATTTCCCGGGGAACGTCATACATTATAAGACGGGGTAACCTCCTTTGGGGGGTGCTGGTTTTTAGTCCAGCCTCCTTTAACTTCGCGTTCTCGGTGAACGCCCTTAGGCCCTCCGGCTTCGTCGTTTCCACGACTAGGCCGTTCCCGCTTATTTTCTTCACCGCGGTGACCTGAATGCCACTTTTACGTGGGTTAACTAGCGTGAAGGCAGCTTCTCGCGCCTCTTCACTTGTCTTAATGTCGCTATCCTGAGGATCAGGCCGAATTATCACTGCATTCCTCGGTGGCCTTACAGCGATTTGTCCTACTTTGTTGTTCCTCATCTTGACTTTCTCCGCGTAGGAGGGTTGTCTTGGTTCCGCACTGCTTGTGCTCTTGACCACGGTCTCCAGACGCTTGCTACTTTGAAGCGTTTTGTTCACAGCGCTCAATATTTCACTTTCCTTGTTTTTCGCTCCAGAGCTTTGCTCTAATTTTCCGTTTAAATAACTATTATGGAGGAGATGCTCCGCGCATGTCGGTGAAGTACCGCATAATAATCGCGGTTTGCTCCTTATTGACCTTCTTGTTAGGGTCAAGGCAGAAGGCCAACATATTTTTCTCGATCTCCCCTGCCTGTGCTCTTAAGTCGGGCACGGGTGAGGGTTCCTTAATTGCCTGCGTCGACGGTTGAGCTTTAGCTTGTGTCTCTTTTTTCTCCTCGTCTTCCCTCTTCCTCTTCTTGAGTTCAGGGCTCTTTCCAGGCGCTTTCTGGGTCCTCAGTGGTTCCAGAACCACGCTTGCTTGGACAGCGGGGGGGTTTTCCCCCTCGAGGCCATTTTGATGACCTTTTTTTTTTTGCTCACCAACCTCGTTCCCGCTGTAGTGTTCAACCGTCGGTGCTTTACCTAGCGTCGATCAGGCTCTCCCACAGTCGATAAAACTGTTCCTTTCCCTACCGTCGGTAAGTTTCCCCACCGTCGATAAGACTGTTCATGTCCGTACCGTCGATAAGTTCTCCGGCAGTCGGTAATGTAGTTACCACTGTCACCCGTAGGTAACAGAGTCACTAGGTAACTAACGTCGCGTCACTACTACACCAGTAGTTCACAAGTTGCCCGAGGGGACGCGAGCGGCGCTACCGTCGCGCGTCACCAACATGGCCGCCTCGCTGCCTTTGTCTCTACGCCACTTCTATTTTCACTCACTACACTGTTATTCCACCGATCTCCACTAAACTTTTTACACAAAAACACTCCTCGCCACTAACGCTTCACTCTCTCACTGTTTGTTTCACTGCACTCTTCGATTTTACCCAAAATTTCGGTCACTGACTACGGAGCGACGTGCACGCGTCCGTACTGCATGCCGCCATCTTGAATACTCCCTCGGTTCCTGCAGGAGGTTGTCTGCACCATGCTCCCGGGAGCGGTGAACTGGGAAGATTGCAGTTTCAACGATGAAGAGGAGCAGGAGCCTCAACCGCCGGAAGAAGAGCCACGGGACACTGCGGGAGCCCGGAATCGAGGGTCACCGAGGAAGAATTGGCCGAGGCTGTCGGGAGGATCGGAGCGCGGAAAGCTCCGGGTCCCGACGGAATCCCGGCCCGCTTGTGAAAGGACGTCGCCGGCGTATTAGCCCTGAGATTAATGCGTCTCTTCAACAGATGCCTGTCTCGGGGTGAATTCCCCGGTTCGTGAAAGGAGGGACGTATCGTCCTGCTGCCGAAGCCGGGACGCTCTCCGGACTCGCCTTCCGCCTTTCGGCCAGTGTGCCATTTGGACGAGGCTGGTAAGCCACTGGAGAGAATGATGGCGGCCTCGAGGCACATTTGTCCCGGGGTGATCTCGGTCTGCACGACAGCCAGTTTGGCTTCCGGAGGGGACGGTCTACGGTCGACGCGGTTGCCCGTGTCCGCTCCCTGGTTGGGGGGGGGCCGAACGGAGTGGTTGCGTGGCGTCGGCTGTGTCGCTGGACGTGGTCAACGCCCTCAACAGCATCCCCCGGGACAGGATATGCCGGGCCCTTGAGTTCCATTGGGTACCCGCGTACCTGCGGGGTGTGGTCCTGGCGTTCCTCCGGGACCGGAGCGTTGTCTACACCGTCCGGGGCGGGGGGGACCGAAAGGGCGGTGCACCGCGGAGTTCCGCAGGGTTCCGTGCTGGGACCACTGCTGTGGAACATCGCGTACGACGCAGTGCTCCGGGCGCCGATGCATCCGGACTTGGCGCTGGCGAGCTACGCCGACGACACGTTGGTGCTGGTCTGGGGCACGGCGTGGGGCAGAACCGTCCATCTGGCGGAGCTGGCGGTGGCCTGCGTGGTCGCCGCGATCAAGGGACTGGGGCTGAGGGTGTCCCCTGAGAAGTCCGAGGCAATGTGGTTCTGCCGCAGGGCCGTTCACGGGACGCCCCCGGCGGACTATCGCCCGAAGTTGGAGGGGGCTGAGATCGGGGTCGGGACCAGTATGAAATATCTGGGCCTGACCCTCGACAGTCACTGGACCTTCGGCGCTCACTTCGAGCGCCTGGCGCCGTCCGTCGAGGCGACGGCGAACGCATTAGGACGTTTGCTGCCTCGGCTGGGCGGTCCCGGCGTCGGGTTGCGCCGGCTGTACGCCGGCGTGGTGCGATCGAGGCTCCACTACGGAGCTCCGATCTGGGCAGGGGACTTGAATGCCAGACGCCGCAGCCTCCAGAAGGTTAGGAGGCTGCACAGGACGGTGGCCATCAGAGTAATGAGGGGCTTCTGCACCATTTCGCGGCGGCAGCGGCGGTGCTCGCCGGATTTCCCCCGTTCGAATTACAGGCCCTGAGGTGCCGCGAGATTTATCTCCACACTCGGGGGCTGACGGACGGGACCGGCCCGGGGGGCGCCGACATTAAGGCTCGGGCTCGTCGGGCCTTGCTCGACAGATGGCGCGCCAGCCTCGACATGAGAGCGGGCGAGCCGGGGATAAGGGTCCTCGGGGCCGTCCTTCGAAACAGGGATGTTTGGTTGGACGGGGGCGGACCTCCCCTGACTTACAGGGTGACGCAGGTGCTCACCGGACACGGGTGCTTCGGTGAATACCTGCACCGAATAGGGAAAGAAGCGACCACGCGTTGCCACCACTGTGATGCGAGCGTGGACTCGGCGCAGCACACGCTGGAGTACTGTCCGGCGTGGGCGCGGCCGCGCCACGACCTCATCGCGGAAATCGGGCGGGACCTCTCGCCGCCGGCGATCCTCCAGGCGCTGTTGGCGAGCGAGAGAGAGAGGAGGGCCGTGACCTCCTTCTGTGAGCAAGTTATGCTTCGGAAGGAGGCAGCGGAGAGGGTGAGGGTCCGGAGCTCTCATCCCGAGAGGATCGGCCGGCGAGGGCGCGGTAGAGGCCGTGGACGCGCTTCGCGGCGACGCGCTAGGCTCACCGCGCCCTCCGGTGGGGGCCAAACTTAGGCGCTGGCAGATCGGTGCCTCGGGACCGCCAAGCGGTCCGGTAGGGCTAACCGGACTGCCTTGCACGGCGGCCACGGTGACGGAGCGCTGTGTGACGTGACCGCATACCGCTCCTTTAAGGGGACGCTTTTTGGGCGGGGGGGCGGTGTGTCGCTCGCACCGGTTCCCGGGCCTCTCTCGATCGCAGCCGGGACGGACATCGTGGAGGTTTTAGCCGGTTGGAGTCCGGCACTACCACGCCATTTCCCCTCAGAAACGGCCTGGTGTCCGCGCGGATTTCCTCCACGTTCACAAAAAAAAAAGATAAAGTACTGACGTCTTCAAGAAGGAGCGTTTAGAGAAATTGAAAGAAAATCCGGCGTTTACTATAGTGTTTAGTACAATGTGTAACCTTTCCAGAGCTTGGTCTATGCACTTGGCAATAACCAGAACATCATCCAAGTATACAACGACATACAAATAAGCCAGGTCGCCTAAGGCCTTGAGAATGGCACTCTGGAAAACGGAGGGTGCATTTTTCAATCCAAACGGCATCGCTATGTATTCGTATTGACCATCGGGAGTTACGAACGCGCTACAATCTATCGAATTGGGATGAATGAGGATCTGGTGAAACCCGCTGGCCATGTCCAAGCTAATAGAATATCTCGCGCTCTGTAATCTGGCGATCTGATCAGCAATAAGAGGTAAGGGATACCGATCCGCGACCGTGTTTTTATTTAGCGCTCGGAAATCTACACATAACCTATCCGAGCCGTCCTTCTTTTTCACGAGTAACATAGGGCTTGCGAACGGTGAACTACTAGGCCTTATGATTTTTGGCTGAATCAGTTCACCTATCCTCTCTCGGACTATTCTCCGCTCCTCCTCGCTAAGTCTATAAGGACTTCTTTGTACGGTGATGTTGGAATCAACCAAACGAATTTCTAATTGGCCCGTATTTACACGAGTCCGCGGGAAACCCGTAATAAATGACTCTTTGAATTTATCGAGAACAGAAATCAATCGATCTTTGTCGTTACCAAGTACATCAGTATCGACCTAGTTAATGTTGACTGCAACTTCCGCGACTTTGCTACAGGCGTTAACCATTTTTGTCTTACAAATATCGACGCTGTTTTGTGTAACGTTCACGTCAAAACTTTGGCTCAAAATTTCACGACCAATCATGATATCGTATTTTAAGTAGTTATCTGCAAGGACATGAAAAATTATCTCCAATGTAAAACCGTTAATACATACAGTGGACAAGATCTGAGATGTACTGTTAACACAAATATTCCCTATGCCTCGCAATACTATTACATCAGTCGTTTGTTTACCAGAAAATTTCGAGGCTATAAATTCTTTAATTAATGAGCATTCGGCTCCGGAATCGAAATAAAATGGGAACGACTCACCCATACGACTTAATCTACCAGCAGGAGAATCCACCACGCAGGAGTCGACTCGACGTTCGTTCTTGGAGCCGGGTTTTCTGTCCTGCAGTAATGGACAATCAGGTGCAATATGGCCCTCCGCACGACACTTGAAGCAAACCACCTTGGACGATGTGGCTGAGCGACTCTTGTTCGGGTGTTGTGCATCCTTCCGCTGTTCGCTACACATCCTCTTGCGACACTCCCTTAATTTATGTCCGTATGTGCCACAGTAATGACACTTCACCTGGTGGTCCGATAACTTGCGTCGTTTGGCTTCGGGACCAGTGGATGTATTGCTTGTTAAAGACGCCGGCCTCTTCGCGCGAGCGAGGACTCGCATTTCACTCATAAATTGGTCCTCGGTCTTGATGTCGCTTGTCAGTGCCAGCCGTTCGGAACACGGGTCTAGTGAAGCCATTCGAGCGAGGACGATAGCGTTGATTACCTCATCCATGGTAGCGTTTCCCAACCTTGACTTCAGGAAGGAGCGGAGACGAGTGCCGAAAGCTCCCATGCTTTCGTCCGCCAGTGGTATCTCGTTAGACAGATTCCTTAGCTTCGAGGTGGTTGTTTCCTCCCCGCCAAAACGTGAGATGAAATGGGCTTTAGAATTTGGCCAGGTAACCACTTGAGCAGGAGGTACTTGTGTGATCCACTGTGCCGCAGAACCTTCTAGAGCATTACTCAAGGCAGAAAGTAAGGCACTGCCTTGTAAAGGGTTTTCTTCCAAGATCACATTAACCGTCGCGCACCACGAGGCTGGGTCGGAACCTGCGATTCCGGGGTTGAAGCGCGGGAGCGATACGTTCCTAGTTGTGTCACTCGGTCTTTGTTCTCGCGGCTGAGTTAGCCGGTCCACGATTCTCATGAGTTGTTCCATGGTTATACATGGACTCGATCCCACTTCTGATGTCGGAGATACATTAGAGTTTTGGGCACGTAACGCTTCTTCGTTTGAATTCGCCATCGTTTTGCAAAGCGAGGGTTATATTTACGCGTATATACAAGATCTTACAAAGTATGATGAATATTAAATCTAATGAATAATAAGCTTAACAAGTAATAAGTAAAACGAATAATATGACTAACGAACAATAAGACTAACGAATAATATGTTTTAAGATTAACAAGTTTACAGGATAATGAAATTAACGAATAATCTATTAAATGTACGCTATTAACAATATGCTTGGGTTCAAACGAATCCACGGCCAACGGGATAACCCTTTACTATACGTAGAATAATTTTAGACACCAAAGTACGATTACTGAGACGCTCGGTATATTGCTCGATATGTCACTCTTCAAGGCGAACACACGAATGCCTAAACTGATGGAATTCTTTCTCCCTGTCCCAATGCGTTTCATTTGTTATATGCTCGCTGGATGCATCGAGAAGGTTCCAAGCGCCGTTGCTAGGCAACTTCCGCCAAAAGTTTGTTGTATACTCGTTGGAAGCATCGAGAGAGTTCCAAGCTCCGTTGCTAGGCAATTTCTGTCTGGAGTTTGATTCTTAATACAACGTGTGTCCCATTATATCGACACCTCCAAAATACAATCCTACGTGGCCAGGCCTGTTCTTGAGGCCGTATGCCGCTACAAACACATTTCTAGGAAAAACCATACAACCGTTCCACATCTTCGTCAGGCAAAACGTTTATCCCGTGGCCGTGGATACGTTCGGCGACCAGTTGTCACCTCGAACCCAATTTCGCTATCACAAATCTCGAACAATTACAACTATGATAAAATCTAAGCTAAAGCATTAGAGGACTCTTCCCAAAATTGCAAAGGGAGGACTCCGGTTTTCCTTTCATCTCCGACACATATATTATGAAAGAATAGTAGATAACATTACCTTAGAGATAAATATCCTATCTTTTTAATATATACATGGAATATTTTTTTCTATACATATATCGAATTTAATTATTTCAACATATACTAAAAATATCTTTTTAATACATGGGTTATCCTCGGTAACTGTGGACTGCCCTTTGTTGCCTGACGTATTACAGTTAGCAAAAATTTGTCACATGATGATTGCATGATACAATTAGGGCATATTTTTAACAAAGACTAACATGTTTACATCATCATTTCCCAGGATATTGAGGTAAAGTTCAAATTCAATGTAAAGTTCAAGATAAAACTAAAATGGAACTATATATCTTTCTTCACATGATTCGATAGTACCGATTTCACAAGATGCAATATCTGATACATGGCACTTCAGACGCGAACAAGACCACCAACCGCGCTTTTGACCCACTTACATGTTTTCCCTCAAAAATCAGTCAATTTATTAGCACAATATTTCAAAAATTAATTGAAATCGGTAATATACATGAACGGTTAATGAGAATTCATCTTGAGAAGTTTAAATTCGACCAATCGTGGGTAGACGCGTACGCGAGGAAGCGCGTCAACAGGAGTCGTAAATTCCCGTTACGATTCTCAGAATCGACACCACGAATAGATCGATCCCCTGATTTCCGTTAAGATAATAGGGGTGGTTGAGGTGGTATAACTCTGTGATTAACAGTGTTATAAATTATGTATTTGCAACAACTTAGTACAATCACACAAGTTAGTAACGCCTCTGCATGTGAGCATGAAAACTCTTTGATTGGAATTGCCTTGATTTTGATTTGACATATAACTGCCCTTCCGCTCTTATATACTTACGGAGGAAAGCTCGGTATGCTCGGGGTGCTTTTTGAACGAAGGAAGCTGATTCGTTGTTCATACTTTCCGTTCTGAAAAGTGAGGACAAGGATCCGCGATACCCATTGGCTAAGACCAGCGTTGATGACTGAAGATGGGAGGAGTAAGCATCCTACCAACGTGACTCATGGGAAAATCCAGACATTTCTATTAGATAAATGTCCATTGTATAATTACCGGTTTTTCCCATTATATAATTACCGGTTTTTTCCATTATATAGCTACCAGCTTCTCCGTAATTTGTAAGAACGTACGATAGATCTAAGGACTTTTTAAGTACCAGTTATAAACCGAAAATACTTGCAGGATTAACGGTTCCTGCAGGTTTATAAGACTCGGTTTATGGTGGGACATTAGGTTTATTGAGGGTTTCTCTCTTGATGCTTGGGCCTTCACCATCAGACAATGAAGGACGTCGCGCGGATCTTTTCATGCGACGTAACAAGAAGCGTTATCAAATGATGCCAAAAAAAAATACATAATTCCTGATAAAAACGGAATTACATCTCCATATGTAAAAATATAATAATGTAAAAAAGTTGGTTTTTTATGGTTAATTACATATATTAAGTTTCTGTTTTCTTACAACCACGGTTGAGCAAAATTTGATTTATCTATTAAATAATAAATAACAAATTAAAATAGCATTTTAATTCTGAATAAGAATTAAATTTCTTCTTCAAATAATAGTCATTTAGGCGATATCAAAAATAATTTATTTATTATTTCTTAGTTGTAAATGAAATTTTATTTTCTATTTGGATTAAGTCCGACAACAAATGATAATATATAAATGCTTTTGTCTTATCTGTTTCATTTTGTACAATGAAAAAATCTTGTAATTAATATGGTTGTTTTTCAATAGACAGATCGCAGTTCACATTATTTTTAGCTAATATTATTAAAAATTACAAGTTGTAATTTACAGCGATCTTTCTGATTGAAATGTTATATTTATGTAGAAATAAATTTGCTCAACGATCGGTAAATAACAGATAAAAGTAATAAATAAAAAATAAAATTGTATTTGTAAATAACAGTTAATCTCATTAGATTACACAATGTCTTTAGACTTGTCCAAATAACAAATAATTCGGGTTACTCCCCGAGGCTTACTATAGGCCGTGTTCCTAACCGTTTCTCTTGGTACTATAGTGTCGCAGACAGATCGTCTTACAGGGCCGGTGAAATATATATAATGTAGCGACAAGCGCGTAGTTGTCATCAGGCAGCGAGTTCTGGAAACGTCGATTCGCCTTCGGTCCGTTATTTCATCTACACAAAGAAGGTGGCATACGTGATCATAGGCGCGAACGGTTGCGAGATCCGGGCGTGGTGGGGGTCGTCTCCCAGAGAAGACAAAGGAAAAAATCGAAGGGCAATCAGTATCATTTGATTCAAACGGAATGCATCGAGAGGTTCAGACAAATAAAATCCAGGTCGCTTAGTCTAACGAATACATCAAGAAATATCATAAAGTCGGGTCGAATTACAGTAACAAACTAATTGTATTATCGTTGAATCATTTGTGACGTGTTCACTATAATTTTAAATATTGTTAAATATACAAGTTTATATTAACCCTGTTAATTCAGTGTTAAAATTATTTGAACTACATTTGTTATCCTAATCGAAACAGGGAAACGACTAATTCGCGGCGTCGATTATCGGAATCGTAGCGAGAATTTACGCCTCTCGCTGACGCGTTTTCCTGACGCGATCGCGTCTCTCCGCGAACGGTCGTAACAATAAGTTTCTGCTTTTTATTTGAACTCTCCGAAAATTTATTCAAAATATCCAACATTACTCCCAACCAAACAAATTCTGCTTGAAACATCTTTGCATCAATAAATAATTCAAGAATATAATTGGCTTTATAGATTAAAATGGGCCATTCTCTATATACGAGAATAGTACCTCGCACATCATGATGTTCCAATATACTTTTCTTTTTTAGTTTCTCTTTAGTTATTGTTGTTGGATTACAGTTATTTTAGTTATATTTTTAGTTTAGTCTTTCGTCCAACTGCGAAAATGAAGGATATAACTCACATAGTATCGTTTAATTCGTCTGTGTACCATAAAGTTTAAAAGAAACACAAATGTACACTACGAGAAAATAGTGACGAAGAAAAAGACCTGTGAGATTAAATGCTTGCGCGTGCTTTCCAATGGTTTATTTAGAAAATTATTAGTCATAGATGTCAATGCAAATAAAATATACAAAAATGTTTTGTCATATAAGATAGTCCTAAAAAACATTTTGTTATGAGAACAACCTTTATAAACCTTTTTTTGTTATCCGATTTTCAGGCTCAAACGCGCAATAGAGTGAATATATATTAAATTATTTTCCAAGATATACCAGTATACCAGTATATTAGTAGATTTAAATAATAAAAATAGCAATCTTAATCAAACAACTTCTCCCGAAACATTGCATTTTATAAAAATATTCTAAAATACCAATAAAACATAAAATTTAGTATTTATGTTACATTGCATTTTTCGTGTTAAAGATATGTATAACACAATTGTTTTTTATAACAGTTTGCACAATGCATATATAATATTAAATACATTAAATAAACACAGAAGTATTAATTTTCTCTATATAAGTGCATATTTATCAAATTTATCCTGCATACACTTTGTATATATGTAAACTCCCTAGAGTTCAAGTGTGACAGGGATCTTCTCTGTTTACGGACACCACGACTTTCTTTGTTTCACGGACAGAGAGACTTTCTTTTGTTTTACGAACAGCCATTTTGAGGGACACTCATTTCCCAAACGGACGGACAGAGAGCAACATCAGAGATAGACAAGATCACAGAAGAAACAGTAATTATTTAAAACATTGGATTGACGGAGGAAGATCGGTAGCTCAGGACGTTGTAAATCGATTCTCGATTTCCAGGTAGACATTGTACAGAACTTGTTATTTATTGTTTACTGTTATTAATTGTTGTTTACTCCTGTATTTTATTTAAGTGTTTTCACAACAAACTCGATTTTCAGACTTCAGAATCGATCCCCGAACTATCCAAAATTAAACATTATAAATCGATTTTCGCTACGCCATGCCGCTGAAAGTTAACTTACGTATCGTCATGAATGAAAACGCGAAAGGGGAGAAAATAGAAAGTATAGAATCTATAAGAAGACCAGAAGACGAAGTATGCTATATTTTCCCCCCGGAATATCAAGCAAAAAAATACCATCAGCAATTATTTAATTCACCAACAGTGAAGAAGGCCGCAAACAGTTTAACCAAGGTAGGTCAGTATAGAAACGTTAAACTCACGATAGACGACGAGACGGCAGCGTTATATATCGATACGGATTTAAACTTCGTATTCCGAGACATTTTCCTAAAGGAAGCAGAAATCACCCCCCACAAGGAAAACAAAGACAGAAACTGAGAAGTCCAGTCTATATATGGAAAGACTTCTAGAGACTCTCCAAAAACGAGATAAACGGGAAATAGAAGAAATAAATTATAGCATGAAACAATTTGATGGAACCCAAAAAGCTATAGACTGGATATCAGAGTATGAAGAGGAATGCAGAAAATATAAAATCAAAATTGATGAGGAGAAAGTCAGAGGTTTAAAAAAGTATTTAGAGAAAACAGCAAAAAATGGTACCAAACAAATCTGCTGAAAGCTGAAGGATACAACTGGGAAGACTGGAAAGACGCATTTCTCAAAACTTTTAACAATAAAGGCTGGTCGGCAATACGATACGCTTACAAGTTCAAATACCTTTCAGGATCGTCCATTGAATATGCCTTACAGAAAGAACGATTAATGTTGGAAGTAAAGAGGAAAATTGCTGAAGACGTGAGGATACATTTGATTGTCATTGGATTATCTATCTACATCCAAGATAAAATCGAGAGAGAAAGGGTACAATCAACAAATGACCTAATGGGAATCTTGGGACAATACGAAGATCAGAGAAAAAGGAAAGAAACACAAGAAAAAAGGTAAACCTGGACAAAAATACAAATCCACCATTCAAGAAACGACCGTGCACGATCTGTGAAGCACTGAACTTCCCGGGCCGATTCCATCCAATAGAATTATGCAGAAATAGAAGCAGAAACACTCAGAAGAAACCCAAACAGGTAAATTCACTAGAACTATTTACCTCAGAAAATGAAGAAGCAAGAACACCAGATGAGAATGAAAAAAACTAAAATGCCCAGAGAAGTACGAACCACTGATAAAACTGCGAGTTAAAATCAATGAACAAAAAGAGGTTGAAAGTGTCTACGACACTGGAGCCAATACAAGCTTTGTTAATCAAAAGATTATTGATCAAATAAAAGCAGACATAACAGAAGATAAGAGTATGTTTAAAACTATCAGTGGAAAGGACTTCACGAGCAGCCGGGCAAGACTAAAATTAAGAATAAATAAAATAGAAAAAGAAATAGATGTTTATATAGTACGCAATGGTAACTTTACATATGACCTTATCCTAGGGCTAGACGTCATAAGGAAGTTCAAACTAAAACAAGATGAGAACTTGAGAGTCACTCAAAAAGTAAGTGACAAAGAAGAAGAGATAATATCTAATAAGAAAGAAGAAAGAAAGAATAATCAGAAGAGAAGAGAGATAAACGTTACCGAAGACATCGAGACGGACAAATTTATAGACAACCTTGGACACTTAGATAACTCACAAAAGAAAGAGGTATTTCAAGTTATAGAGAAATACAAAGAAGTATTTGCCAAACATAAATTCGAGGTGGGAACGACAAAATTACAAGAGGCCTCCATAAAGCTAACCGAAAACAGGTACATATCAAAAAAAACCATACAGGTGTTCCATTCCAGATCAGAAAGAGATAGAATTCTAAATTACAAAATTATTAGAACACGATCTCATAGAGGAATCAAGTTCACCATTTACAGCACCAGTGACATTGGCTTTTAAAAAAGAGTCGAATCGGAGAGATAGACTGTGTATCGATTTCCGGGAGATAAACAAAATTGTAGTCCCGGAATCACAACCATTCCCAAGAATAGAAGACATCATAGTCAAAGCGGGAATTTGCAATTTCTTCTCAACGTTTGACATTAATTCAGCGTTCTGGTCAATTCCAATAAAAAAAAGAGGACCGAGAGAAGACAGCCTTCATAACACAAAATGGGCACTGGCAATGGAAATGCTTACCATTTGGATTAAAAATCTCTCCTGCTATTTTCCAACGAGTGCTTGCAAATATTCTTCGGAGGAATGGCTTAACAGAATTTTGCTCAAACTATATCGACGACATCCTAGTTTTCTCGGAAACGTTCGACCAGCATATTAAACACATAGAGCAGTTAATGAAGGTTATAAAACAAGAAGGTTTCCGATTAAAATTGGTCAAATGTAAGCTAGCAGAAAAATCAGTAAAATATCTGGGCCACATTATCGAGAAAGACGGCGTGAGACCAGGAAAAGATAACCTTAAAGCCATACGCGAATTTGAACGTCCAAGAAACAAGAAGAATGTGAGACAGCTACTCGGAAAAATTAATTTTTATTATAAATTCATAGAAGATGCGTGCAGACTCTTAGAACCACTACACAATTTACTGAGAAAAAATACAGAATTTATTTGGAACGAAGAATGTGAAAAGTCATTTAAAAAAATTAAGGAATACCTTTGTTCAAGTCCGATTCTTTCAATATATGACCATAACAAAGAAGTATTCATTTATACAGATGCAAGTGGAGACGGCTTAGGAGCAGTTTTAAAGCAACCTCGAGACAACGGGATGTTACACCCGGTCGCGTACTTTTCGAGAAAATTGAAACCAACAGAGGCAAAGAAGAAAGCAATCCACCTTGAATGCCTTGCTATTAAAGAGGCGATTCAGTACTGGCAACATTGGTTAATCGGTAGATATTTCACTGTCCTTTCAGATCATAAACCGTTGGAATCAATGAGAATCAAGGCAAGAACCGATGAAATTTTAGGAGACCTAATGCACTACTTGTCGCAGTACGACTTCAAGATCATCTACTCTCCAGGAAAACACAACATAGAGGCAGACGCACTATCCAGGAACCCCGTCCTAGAAAGTTTTGAGAATGAAGAAGATGTTTTAAAAGTAGCGAATATTATAAAAAAACAAGACATAATTCAAGATCAAAAAGAAAACAGAGTAAATATTGAGAATACAAAAGACATCACAAAAAAATCAGAAATTTTCTTCAAAAATATTAAAGGACGTCAACGTGTATTCGTCTCACAAAAGTTTGGTGAACATATCACAAAGACGATTTCTTTGACATGATTTCTTTGGTCACGCTGGAAGGAACCATATATTGAAGAAAATCCGACCCTTCTATTATTTCAAAAATATGGATCGAATTGTCGACAAATTCTGCAAACAATGCGAAATTTGCATCAAGAATAAAAGCAGAACAAGAAGACCGATCGGGTTTATGTCGAAACTAGGACCAGCTAGGAAACCGTTTGAAATAATGTCATTCGATACGGTCGGAGGTTTTTCCAATAACAACTCACCAAAGAAATATATGCATATTTTCATTAATCATTTTTCAAGGGCCGTTTTTATGTCCACGACAAAAACACAACGCTCAGACGATATCACAAAACTTATAGACTCGACAGGAGAAACTGATTCCATAAAAATTATCCTTGCAGACCGATACCCACTTGTGACATCCAAAGAAGTTCAAGAGTGCGCAAGAAAGAAGAACATTAAATTAATTTTCACAGCGACAGACTGTCCATCCTCCAATGGATTGAACGAAAGGGTAAATCAAACATTAGTAAACAGGATCAGATGTAAAATCAATTCAGACAAAGAAAGAGAAACTGGACAAAAATCGCAGAAGAAAGCGTAGAAGAGTACAATAATACCAGACACAATGTAACGGGATTTGCCCCAAATAATTTACTACATGGAAAAATAATTGAAATCGTCCGTAAGGGAATAATGGAGAATAAGATAAACCTAGAAAGAGACAGAGAAGAAGCATTCAAAAACTCAACAAGAAATTTCGAAACCAACAAACAGAAGTACGATAAAAAAAGAAGAAAACACGAATTTAAAATTGGTGATATGGTCTACACCCACAATGGAAACAAACTAAATAGAAATAAGCTGGAAGAAATTAGGAAAGGACCTTTCAAAATTCTGAGGAGGATTTCAAATTCCATATATGAAGTGGATAACGGTAATCGGAGATCTAAAGGGAATTTCTTCCACTCGAGTAAGCTGTTTCCTTATAGGAAAGACAATTAACGATGTAATTGTCAACACGAGGAGGGGCGGTGTAAACTCCTTAGAGTTCACGTGGGATAGGGATTCTTTTTGTTTTACGGGTAGCACGACAGGCTTCGTTTCACGGACAAAGAACGACCCTCTTTTGTTTTACGGACGACCATCTTTAAGAGGCACGCATTTTTTCAAACGGACGGACAGAGAGTTACATTAGAGACAGACAAGATTACAGAATAATTATTTAAGATTTTAAAGACTGAAGAAGAAAGATCGGTAGCTCAGGACGTTGAAAATCGATTCTCGATTTTCAGGTAAACATTGTACAAAACCTGTTATTTCTCGTTTATATAATTATTGTTATTTATTGTTATCGACGGATATTAATCGTTGTTTATTTTTGTATTTTATTTAATTACGTTATAATAAAAAAAACTCGATTTTCAGACTACAGAATCGATCCCTGAATTACCCCAAGATTTACGATCTTACATACATATAATTTAAAGATGTATATGTAATACAAGAAGAGTGTAGAATATAAGTACTAATGTTTAATCTGAGTTTCTGTAATTTCGATAGTTTTGTATTTTCTTATTTGTATATTTTTATATTTTCTATACTTTGATACTTTTGTATTTTTAAACGTTTTCTATAATTCTATATTCACGTAATAGTATAATAAGAAGAATACGAAAAGTGTGGAATCGCAACGCATGTAACGTGAATGTTACACGTGCGCAAGATAACCAGGAGAGGTTGTATAGGAATCGGGAGTTCGTTGGACAAAAAGAACGTTTTTTAGGAATACGTTATGTTTATGTAAACAATATACCAAAGAATCCAAAAGAAAAAAAATAAATAAAATCGGGTAGATAATTAGTTACCCGAAGAAGAAAATGAGAACATTCGCTAAATGAAATGGTGCAATCAACCTCCGAAAGCAAGGTTGCGACGGTTGGCGTTAACAGTTGGGTTGCACGACACAAACAATTTCAAACAGGAGTTCAACCGCTAACCGCGACAAGGCCACGGTGATTTTTACTCTTTTCTATATGCAGGCGGCACGTTATAAATAGAGATCTCACTCCGCTGGTCCGATGTTTTTAATTATATTTTTAATACAGCACTTATCGCATTCAGCAGCATCGTGGTCATTTGTAAACATTCATTGGTAAAGGCACGCATTACATCATTTAAATTCGTCATAATAAAAAGGAGAACCATACAGAAGTTTCTGGAAATCCAAAAACTTTGAGCACCTTAAGAAATTAAAGGAAGTTAGATAAATGCAAAAATTAAAATTGAAACATGATTATTTAATAAGAGTACCGTATTGAACTATATATTTAATGCAAACAATTAAGTTAAAATGTTAAAATATTTTGTCATTATTTCTTTGAATTTCATCAAATGCTTTTAAATAAGAAAATTTTGATAAAAACACATAACTTACAGCATTAAACTAAAAAGTTGTATTATCTTTATAGCGTAATTTATTGATAAATTATAAATGTATTTGTAGCTATAATATTCAGAATTTTGCAAAATATTCTCAAGATATATCTTGTTTCACTTGCTAAAACTTTCTTCTGTTAATCATTGATCAATCAAATTGGTCTGGTTCTTAACATGTTAACGAATTCTATAATCAATGTTTCATAATATATAGAAAAAAATAATTTTCATCTGATCTATATAAAAAAGAACATTCTCTAGTTTAACATTGCAATGTTGTAATATTTTCACATTTATAAAAGAAATATTGACATGTTTATACAAAATAATCCATCAGCGCTTCACATATTTTGGATTATTAAAATATAATTTCACTTGATACAATTCTTGGCGGGTCAAAAGTTTTTAAAATTAATGAAAGTGTACATTATTGTACATTTAATCATAATAATAATTGTACATATAAGTTATGATAAAAAGTAGAAGAGCAAATAAAGATTTAATATTTCAATGCTTGCTTATCATATATTAATGTTAATACAAATAAAGATAGGTTTTAACATATATTAATGCATTGAAACATTGTCGTTTGTATATATATGTCGGAGATGGGAGGACACCGGAGCCTTCCCTTTGGAGCTTTGGGAAAACTCCTTAATACTGTAATCTAGATTCTACCATAGCCGTAATTAAGCAACTGTCGTCATTCACTCCGACTGTATTAGTTCGAGATTTATGATAGTGAGCTTGGGCTCGTGGCGACAACCAATCGCCGAACGTAGCCGCGGTCAAGGGATGAACGTTTTGTCGAACAAAGGCATGGAGTAATTCTATAGCTCCCCTTAAAAGAAATAGTCATAGCGGCACGCAGCAGTAAACATTTGAACAGTTTCTGTCCCTCGGCTCGCCACACGCAGACTCTACCCTTCGGGTAACATGATTCCTAGATGTCAACGCATCTTCACAGTATATGCTTAGATAGCCTGAGGACCCGTTATAAATCTTAAGTTTTAGTTAACTAAAGTCCTTCAAACAGGTAAACAGTCTTTGCCCCAACTAAGGGAAGATAGGGGAAACCTATTTTTCTCACGAACGACGCTCCCGCTAGCAACTTTCCTTCAAGGGCGACTAGCATCCTTCTCTAACCACCAACATGGAAATTGACCAATTAACAGTAACGTCAATATGCCTCACTTTCCGAACGAAGGCTTTTCTCCACGAATCCGATGATCTCGCGCCCTTAGGCACACCCATCATAGTTTTCCTCTACAGCGTCACCGTGCCGGAGAGACACTCTCTCGTACGGTCTCATCAACGATTGAAGTATCGTTTTTATACGTAGTGATTACTCCACGTCTTAACATTGAGTGCCACTTAAACGTTAACGAAAAAGCAAAGTTCGCTATCCCGTTGATCGCGGATTCGTTATCGAACCCAAGAACATTGTCAATTGCATCTTGCGTGTCTAAACACCACGGTTGTTCGTTAAACTTTATAAAAGTCATTTTTGTACCTGTAAATATAATCTCTGTTGTACAAAACGATGACTAATTCAAATGAAGAATTGTTACGTGCCATAAATTCTAACGATAACCCGACATAAAATTAATATCAGACCACTCATCAATACCTAATCAATACATAAACACTACTCATTTACTGCAATCCTACAAAACCTGTCGACTAATAATTTTAAATTTTTAGGAAGGAAAACCCAGATCAGTAACCGAACCTGCCGGATTTATCCATCTTTGATTTAACCGACCATATAGATATAATTTCATCATTTTTGTCATAGGTAAGGATATTCCCATAACATTCTGACTCACATAGCCGATATTAAAGAGTGTTAAAAGAGTGTATAGTACATATAGTGCACCATACCCACTTACTCAACATCTAGTCCATACCAATTGTTTATTCGACCAAGCGAGTTTATTCGTCGATGCGCGGAGAAGCGCATCAACGGGAGTCGTAAATTCCCGTTACGATTAGATTATCGACGCCGCGAAAATGATCGATCCCCTATTTCGGTTAGGATGATAGAGGTGGTTAAATCGAATATGACACTGAATTAACAGTGCAAATTAGTGTTTATTCCAACAACTTTGTACAAGATCAACTGATTTACGAGCTACTGATTGTAGTATGAAAGATCGAAGACGTAGGAGCGACTTAGCAGACTTAGGAGAGACTCAGGAGAGACTGACGAGACTTAGACGACTGACTAGAGACTACTGACTCGAGAATGACGACTCACTGTAGAAGACTGTGTTTCCGCTCTTATATACTTACGGAAGAAAGCTTGGCATGGGGGTAGTTTCTAGAACGAACGAAGTTGATTCGTGTTCATACTTTTCGTTATGAAAAGTAAGGACAAGGATCCGCGATACCCATTGGCTAAGAACATTGTTGATGATTGAAGATGGGAGGAGTAGCATCCTGCCAACGTAACTCATGGGAAAATCCAGATTTCTATCAGGAACGTTTTTAAGGTAATTTCTATTAGAAAAATGTCTAGTTTTCCCCATTATATAATTACCGGCTTTTTCCGTAATTTGTAAGAACGGACAATAAACCCAAGGACCTTTTAAGTACCAGTTATAAACTGAAAATACTTGCAGGATTAACGGCTCCTGCAGGTTTATAAGACTCGGTTTATGGTGGGCCCTTAGATTTATTGAGGGTTTTTCTATGGGTGCTTGGGCCTCGATGGTCAAACATTGAAGGACGTCGCGCGGACCTTTTCACGCGACGTAACACCAATTCATGTATCGATTCCTATTTTCTGCTATATGTCTCCTCCAGTATTAATATTCAATTTAATTTGGCTCCTATTAACAATTATAAAAGGATTTAATACCTCCCACAAAGCAATTCCTTAACTTAAATTAACTAACATATTTATTTCCAACTATCTTACTATTTTATCCATAATTATCATCAAATACTGCGTATAGGCACTCTTGCCAACGGACCTACTTCCTTTTATTAAAATCTCTACACTCTATAGAAAATAGCAAATACTAACCATCGATCCCATTTGCATTTTGCTCGATCCATCAATACATAGCCAATGTTCTTTATTAATAATTAGAATTAACAATGCTATGAACTTCGAGTCATGTCATATAAAAATCATCATACTAACTCCTTATGTTCTTCGTTTACATATACAATTAATAAGACCACCAACCAATACCTAATCAATACATAAACGTTACTCCTTTACTGCTATTCCACAAATACCTGTCGACTTATAATTTTAATTTTTAGGAAGGAAGAACCAGACCAGAACCATCGAGATTCGTCCACTCTTAATTTAACCGTTCATATAGATATAATACAATAATATCACTGAGAATAATGAGTAGCATCTCCAGGTGAGACAGCAGACGAGAAGGAGGGAGGCAGTCATGGTCAAGGTGTCTGATGGCGCCGGGTGGATCCAGACATACAAGAAGATTGTGGGTGTGAAGGAGATGATTCAGGAGGTGGCGGGAGTGCGCAAGACCAGAGGTGGCCACATCCTGATCGAGATTAGCGGGCAAGGGACGGCTAGTGAGGTGGCCGAGAGATTGAAACCTGCAATTGGACAGGAAGTGGAGATTATTCCGCTTCTAAACAGAACCACGATTGAGGTCAAAAACATCGACCCTCTTTCCACTAGGGAGGACCTGGTCGGTGACATCTGTGGGGATCTTGACATACAGGATTCCAAGATGGTGGATATTAAAACCTTAAGGAGGTCGCCGTGGGACACGCAGTCCGCAATTGTCACGGTGCCTACTAATAACGTCCCGCGGGGTGATGCCCCAATTAGGATCAAAACCGGGTGCACCAATATTCTGCCGAATATTATCAGATAGTTTAGGTGCCATTACATAGGGCATGTAGTTGCGAGGTGCACAGCTGTGGAGCCAGGCAGCGAGAACTGCCGCAGATGTGGTTTGCCGTATGATAAAAGCTATGAAATATAAATGCGAATATTATAAGTGCGAATTATAAATAAGCGGTTGCTGAGCATGTGCGTACTGGAGCTAAGACAAAAGACAAGGGATTGCTAGGGGACGATAAAGGAATTAACAACAGTATGAGTTGAGAAGTCAGAGAGTGTGGATTGCGTTGTTGAGATAGTGTCGTTAGAGTTGTTAAGAGAGAGTTGAGAGTGTTGATTACTGGCCGAACACTGGAGTTTGTAAACTGCCCCCCCCCCCCAATTGGTTTCCGAATAGAACTCTTTTGCTTGCTAGTACTTCGTAAACAGCTTCAAGGACTGTTCACAATATAAAATTGCAGAGGACAACCTCTCTGACGGATAGTTCCATTGTGAATCTTTGTTCGCGAATAGAATAGAGTTGGTTCCAAACACAGGACATAAAAATTTGGCCGTGCAGGTCATAAACCATAATTCCTTCCATATATCCAATGATTGTTCACAAACTGTTCAGCAGCGTGAGCTTGGTGACCGAACTTTCCCTGAACACATTTGACGAACAGCATACTTCAATAACTGTAACTTCAGTAACAGTAACAAAACTAAAAGTATGTATACATTAAAATATATATTAATTATTACACATTATATATTAATATAAAACATATAATATATTAATATAATAATCTTTATGCGTTAGTTAATGCATAAAAATCCCTCTATAAAAGGGGTTTAGGAGATATTTCAAGTTTAATTTGTCAAATTTATTGTGTGATAGATACAAAGAATTGAATGGTGCAGGCGGAGTGCATTTTTGACAAAGCCGAATTCTCTTTACATCATTATTTCCCAAGATATAAATTAAATCAAATAAATTGGATATATGTATTTAAAAGACATTTTATGTATATATTAAAAAGTAAGACGTTCATTTGTAAAGTAATAAAAACTGATACTTCCGAAGATAAAACACATAATGGTGGCCGCTTAGTCATAATTTTCATACATGCATCCCTTCTTTTCCATTCCTTAATGACGTTCCATAATAAATAAAAAGCCCGAATGATCACTATTTGACATCATTCAACTGATAGTGAATTACCAAGTTAAAAAAATATCATCTTTCCATATTTCTTATTATATCATTATGACACGACTTTAGTCGGATTGTTTAGATTCATACGATAAAATTCGTGGGGTCTGAGAACCTGAACTACCAGCATTCGCAAGCAACAGTCATAAAAGTTTGCCGAAATGCTCAAGAACACGTTCGCACATAGTACTCTTGAACACATGTCCAGCCTTTGGGGACCGATGTTATCAATAACAGACACAATAACCTGTATGGACGTTACACTACGTTCCAAGTAATCTATATAAATAGGACCGATGAAGATTGGATCCGCAATAAAACTAAATATAAAGCTCGGGTGTTTCTCGCTCGAACATTCCATTATCGCGTGTTCGCTACCGTAACAGTTCGTCTCCGTTTGCTCGTTCGAAGGTTGACAAATCTTGAACAAGTGCGAGACTGGTGAATGAATTACAATTTATCATTTTGCAATCCGTAGGAAAGAGATAACATGCTCGATATTCCAGTTTGTAGCTGTAAATAAATAAAACATATATTTTTTATACATCTTCTATATTGCACATCTCATTGAACATATAGAAAATCGACAGTAGAACATAGATAATGATAATATATTTAATTCATAAATACATTGTGAAAATTATAGAGGAAAATATAAATAGAATGTAAGCCGGAGGTAACAAAATTATAAAAACATTATTCAATATATGTTGTAGAACGAATATATTATTCGTTATTTATAATATTTCATGTTTTATTTCCCTTGTTATATATTTATTATATTTCGATTATACACTCAGTTTCCGAATATTTTTCTGGTAAATTATATTATTTTCCCAGAACTTCATAATTGAATTTAATCTTATTGCTTGAAATGATTGACTTCCTTTTGTAAAAACACTCCTGACCAAATCTATTCGAACACTTTCCGTCATACTCAGATCTGATAAATGTGCGAAACAGTTCAGGGTTTGAATATTTTCAGAAAGATAATAGTTTTAGTAAATTTAACTGTATCGAACATTATCACGTTGAAAGAATCTCTCCGTTCAATGCGATTAACATACTTTTCTATCTTCCATATATTAAACTGATATATTTATGACTGTTTATAGCACCATATCATTACTAATTCTATTTACTGTTTAAATTAACATTTTTTTTGAAAATTGCATTTTGTTTCATCCTTCTATTGCTTGCCACGTTTTCAAATATAAATTTCGTTTAGATTAAACAATGTTTAATCTAACAATGGAGAGGTCATGACTCAGGTTCATATATGTTCCCGCTCCGAATTTATATCACAGGATGTTCCTCCTTTCTGAAGTTAAGATCGCGATAAGTATCTGTTCTTCTGTTTGTTCTAATGGAAATAAGTGATGGATAAAATAGTATGGAACGAAATACAATATAGTCAAATACACTAGAATCTGTTACAATATTCTTCAAGGACGGTATAGTTAATCGTCACCTAAAACAGGTGACTGTGATATTTGTGTTCTATCTCTTCCCTCTTCTTTTTCCATCTACTTAGAGCCTCATTTTTTCCATCGATCAATCTTGTCCGAACTTGTCGTCACTTTTGCGGAAACTTGTACACGACTTCAATACGCATTCGCCACTCGGTCATTAAAGAGATTTGAGAAAATCTGGTACATTTTCCTTTAAGCATCGTCATCTCAAGAGTATTCCTATTACAGCGTGCAAATATTTCATAACGGTAATAAATACATCGAATTCGGCAAACGTTCATATAGATAAAATTTTGGGCATCTAAATTTACTAGTGTAATGCAATGCAACATTTGCTTAAGTAGTTTCACAAACTGAGTTGAGTTTAAGAAATTGGTAGAACACTTCACAAAAAGCTTCTCGATATTCAGGATAATAGGCTCCATATATTATAAGGAAGCTTTTATGAGGCGATTGTTCCAATAGACTCAGATGTTAGGAAGGATATTTTACAGAATCCTTAAATCCAAGCTGAAATTGCACTTATAAGCAGAGTTGTAGTTTTTATAGAAGGATTTCATCTTTGAGTGAAAACGCTAAATATGTTTTCACTTAAATGATCTTTTTATTTGTGTTGACCGTGTCAATTTTTTTCTTGATTGTGTGTCTTCAAGATTTTCCTTGCATGTTGTCTACTGACAGTCTTGAATGCAATAATTTCATATTTGCAAATCTCGAAGGATTTGTGAATAAAATTATCGTTAATAGCCCGAGAAGAAAGAAGCATTAGATACTTCTATTATTCAATTATCAACTTTTAAAAACTATTTACTTTTTATTTTTATTATTTATAAATATATAATATATAAATATAATATATAAATTATTTTATTATTTATAAATATATGAAATAATACTGACATTTGCTATAATATTTGAATGAGCTCGACACCTATGTTTTGGTGAGAAACATAGCTGTTGACAAAGTATCTATGGCTGCGCTTGGGACGTACCGCTGCACTGTATCATATTGATTCTATTGTCACCTACAATGTTATTATAGTTAGCTTACAACGGTATGAAGATTATTGTATGGAGAAATTACGGAGTGTGTTGTTTGTAACCACAGCGGTGAAGTTTTGTGCTCGTGTTCAGCAACTGGAGATCAAATTATGCGAATTGCATTTTTCTATGCAACAAAATGCAACTACGCCTATAGTAAATGTGTCATGAACAACCTACTTCTCGATAAATGTGCAGACGTGTTTAAGATATTCAATATTCGTATGTTTTTGAAATGTTCATCAACTTTCATCTAGAAGCTTTTGCATCTTACAAACTTTTCCATTGATTGCGAACTAACTGCGTACAGCTTTATTTGTAAGTATTACACAAGCAAATGTTTCATTTGTTCGTTTATCCAAATTGAAACTTGATATTATTTCATATTATTGTTGCTATATTACATTGCACAATTCTTATATCAAGAGAAACATGTTAAAATTCTGGATATAGTTTCTTTACAGATAAAGCGTGATTCTACATTCGAAGTATGCAAATGTATTCGTTTGTAACATAATGAAAATCTCTTCGTCATGATTAGAAAATTGATGTGTACTGCACTGTACATCTGACATCAATAATTGGATCCATTTCCTTCAGAAATTGTTCACGTGGTCATCTGATTTCACATATAATAATCACGTGCATCTTCTTCCCGTTTCCGTCTCAAACCTCAAAACGTAAGCTTATCGTTTCTAATCCTTTCACTTTTATGTTTTCATCATTTTCTTTTACTAATGATCGTTCTGTACTGAACCATTTATTTTTATTGCCTGATTACTCTGAGTACGAGTTCTTCGAACTATTCAAATTCCTCATCGTATAAATAGATATTACCAGTACAAAACGTTACTGTGTCATTGGCCAATCTGCATAAAGATCTCGACCAATATCAATATCTTTAGATCTGTTATAGATTTTCCAACATATGTTGATATACGACAAATTACAACATAGTATATAGTACATTGTTGACTAGAAAGTTCTTGTATATTCTACAATTCCGCCCATCTAGACGGATTGCTTTTTCATCGCTAAGTACAATTTTTCTTTAATGTTTCCTGCATTGTATACTATGCACGTATCTTTATGAATTCTATACATTATTCCTTACGTTGAGACGTGAATGATATCTAACGTTGCAGTATTGCAGATGTTTATATCGCTGCAAAATACGTTGAACGGTTTATCGCAAGATCTACTATTTTAGCAAATAAATTTTTGGCAATGCGATTGCTCTCTGCTCTTGCTTGTGTTATATTTTATAGAACTTCTAAGCAATTATACTGTTATCTTTCCATTTTGACTAACAAATGAAGGAAGACTTATTTCCAAAATTCATTAAGGAATAAAACAATAAAATATTGAGTAGACTTGTACTTTATTACTCTGCCATCAAAACACGTCAATAGCAATTAATAAGAGATATAACAAGATTCTATTAGGTTTCCCTCCATAAATTTCATATAATATTAATCATATAAACTACAACATATGACAGCGATTTTCCCAGTACGTTTAGCATAATATATATAGTTTATAAAATATATGTAACATTTCCCCCTGTAGAGCATATTAACATTTTCCCTTGGAGTCCTTAACATGCATCATGATGTAGTCTGTATCAAATGTAGTGTCAGATTGCACTATAACGAATAATAATATTGCTGGAAAAATGGAAAATACAAGTAACCAATGTAAAAAAGTAGGATGCCTCTTGTTTAAAGCAACACAACCTCTATACATCATCTGTTGTATCAGTGCTTTTATATGTGAGAATCATTTACAATTAATTAGAACCGATTAGAATGAAATAATTACATAACTATCTGTTACGTCGCGTGGGACATCTGCACACCATCTTTCAATACCTGGCAGCCAGCGGCCCACCTACAATATCCGTACAATGAATTTTTCAGTATTCGCTGTTTTTATTGTTACGTTTACCAATCATTTCGCTAGTCGAGTCGTTCAGCCAAACCTTAATTTGTGGCGTCATCGACCACGGAACTTTCCAACGGCTTCGCGGTACAAGGAACTATGCCGTCAAAGCGCAATACCGACATGCCTAATGTACCATCGATATCCCGACGTTTCTTTCGCCGAATTCACGGAAGAACGCATACGCGGCAACCGCCGCGGTACATCTAATAAACGCGTGTGTGGTAGGGATATCGAAGGGCAACTAAGGAAAGAATCCGCGGCTTCGAACAAAAGTCAGTCTATCATCTCAAGTCACCGAGTCTATAACACCTCGAGTCACCGGGCATTCTATCACCTCGGGTCAGTCAGTCGAATACAGTCAGTCGACAAAATACATTATCATCCGCGGCAACACGAACAGAGTCTCAGGTCGTACTCACTCGTAGTTATTTTACATCAAACATTCATTTGTATTACACCGAAGTTGTTAGTTCGTTGAAATATATATTAACCTGTTAATCGCAGCGTTATATTTAATTTAACTACCCCTATTATCCCACAAGAAATAAGGGATCGTACGATACGTGGCGTCGATTAGTTAATCGTAACGGGAATTTACGACTCCCGTTGGCGCGCTTCTTCGAGATCGCGTCTCCCCGCGAACGTGCGAAAGTTCAACGTGCATTCCAAGCACATCCCAAAATGTAATGGGTGAAATTGAAATTGCAATTGACGGGACACAGTGGATAAAACTGAAAGCAGGCGGATCTAGGGGTAGGAGGCCCGTTCGTATGATCTTCAAGGATATCGCAGGGCCTACTGGCTATGCTAAGAGAAATATTATGTCGGGTTCTAACACTAGTGCATTCGAATTGATAATTGACAGACACATAATGGAACACATAAAAGATCGCACTGAAACCGAGGCGCATCGTATTTTGAGAAAAGGCTGGACAATTACAGTTGCTGAGTTACGTAGTTTTCTAGGAATTCTATATGCCCTGGGAGCATAGGGCGTTGTTCCACTGCTCTAGGTGGATTTGCGAGAGGACTGGATTTGAAAGCTACGTTGGCATGCCACTTACGGTGGAAAATTTGATAGAAGCAGTATCAGGAAAGAGGACAATTGGACTAGGTTCCAAGCGTTTTCCAGAAAAATCATGCAAGAAAGACTAGTGCAAGAGAGGATTGTGGAGAGGAGGAAAAGATAAGCTAGTAGACTGAATTGAGAAGACTGAACTATTGAGGGGTACACACTAAGACCAAGTAATGACTGAAGTAATGTCGAAAGGCGATTCCGGGGTTGGTTCCTGTACCATAAGAGGAGCGGATAGAGGAGGGGTTTCTAGTGGGTATAGCGACTCCATCCGCCGAGTCCCACATATTCAGTTACTGGGAATACGTAATAGCATTTTCCCCTCCTCGAGGAAAAAAAGGTTTACACAATATATGCCGAATAAACCTCATAAATTGGGCGTTAAGTTTTTATTAGCAATTGACGTCCAAACAAAATATATTTTGAATGGTTTCCCTTATATGGGGAAAAATGAAACCCGATGCTCAAAGGAAAAAAGGACAAGATGACAACGTTTTCCTCACATTTATATAAATTAGAAAACTGCACGATTACTGTGTAGAAAAGTAAACCTAATATGAAATTCCTCCTTCTAAGCACCAAACATACAGGTGTACAAGTAGAAGACAATTATAAACGTGTTCCAAAGACCACTGCGTTGGAAATATTTTATCAAATATAAATGTTGGTCCAAAATGTTGTACCGATGGAGAATCTTCAAAGAAAATTCGGTAGAAATTATTCAAAAACCTCGCGTGTGCGGGTTTTTCGACGTTAGCACGCGAGGTATCCGGCAAAATGTGTGCGAATTTCAGATGCCTCGCCTAGAAATATCTCACAAGGAAATCCAAGTAACAAATACATGCTAATTTTCGTAAAAATTTGCACAAGTGTTCATTGGAACTTACCTAAGAATTTAATCGTAATTCAACCGTGCCAGTTTGTACTTTCAGGAAGAAAACAACCTTATTGATCGGACAGTTCTATGAAAATATTTATAAATCGCACATTAAGCGAACTTGTTTACGAGTTAAAATCCAAAGGTCTTAGCTGTAAGAACCACAAGAAAAGATAAAAGAGACATACCTTCAGAATATCAACCTCATAAACGTCGTGAGGTGAACTGTTCTCTTTTTGGGTTCACTTAAGACAGAATATTGGTATCTTATGATCTCAGGAATTATGATCCCATTGATACAAGTGTATATAAAACAAAACAAAAATGAAACGTATTCTTTTCATTTGTAATTTTAAATAACGAATAGAAAAGATAACGCATAAATGGAGATTATCACCTTCTTTAAATGGTATAATGCATTCCATAATTAAAAGCGAATAAAGAAACGAACTTACCAAAGCACCCATAGGAAAGAATTTCTGAAGTTTTATCTTACTCAGGAGTCACATTGCCTGAATATCACAAAATCCATTCATCTTAAACTTCTGGCAACGAGAACTCTTGAAATTTCCTAAAAAATGAATTTTAACAGACTTTTTTTCCAATTTTTTTAAATTTTAGCAGGTAATTTAATATTTTAACAGATAATTTAACATTGTAATAGAAATAGTAACAAGGGAAAGATAGCAAATGCAAAAATGCGTGATGGGGCACTTACAAAAATAGAAATAATTGAAAATATAATTAAAAAGTGAAGGGAAAATATCGTGGGTTTTATGCCTGGAGCATAAATGCGAAAATTTTCAGCTTTTGTGACAAATTCTACTTCTTTTTCTTTTTTTGTTTAAATTGAGATATGTATTGAATTTCATGACAAAATAATATATATATACATGTATATAAACATATATAAATATCAAAAATAATAATCATTTTCCTTAGTTTATTTATCAAAATGTCATTTCCTTATATTATTATAATACAAAGAATTATATATATGATGTATAATACAAAATAAGGATATAAAAATTAAAATTTATTTCACAATTACACTTGAATTTTGAGTATCAAAAGTAAGGTTTGAAAGAAAATTTCAGATACATTGATTTCCGGAATTATTTAATTGCTTTTCACGTTTACTTGTGAATTTCCACAGTTGGCCAAATTACAAAATTCATGCCATTGGCATTAAGGAAACAATATAGAGTGTAATAAAAGGAAAACAAGAAAATACAAATTCTGACAGTGAATTTAGTAAAAAATCAAGAAAAAGTAAGACAGACGTTAGGAAACTATAGCAAAATAAAAGAAGCTGAAGAGGGCAACGGTAACCATAATAATAAGATAGAAACACAAGAGAAAGGTCACTAAAATAAATCACAAAGTGTAAAATAGCAGTAGAAGAGAAAAAACAAACAACAAGTAGGAGCAAAGAAAATACAATAATACAATAAAGGAAAACAAGGAATAACCTTAAATCAAACCTTAAATCCTACAGAAGGTACATATAATGTTGAAGGGAATGGGGAACACGAAAGACGAATTAAAGAAGGTAAGAAAAATTTATGATTAATTAAGAGAGATTTTATATTATAATAGAAAGATACCAGAATATAGAAAAAGATAGGAGAAAAGAAAAAAAATGAGCAGATGAACAAAGCAAAATGAGCAGAAGAAAGAATCAAACTAACAAAAAGAAGTGAGGTATATAGAAGAGTCAGACAAAATTAAAAGAAGAAAAGAGGCGGAAAACTATTATTATAAAAAGGTTGTAAATAAGATATAAAGTAGAAAAACCCAAAATGATCTTGAACATAAATAGATTAAGCTTTGTTTCAGGGCATCACTCTTTTCTGACCATGGTTTGTATCTTCTAATGTTATTTCATTAATATGAAGATGAATATGAGAATGATAAATAACAGTTTTAAGTTTAGCGATCCATTGTTTCACAAGTAATGATCAATATATGAATTGATTTGGCAAAGGCATTTTTTGATATTTTGTACGAGAATAAAAATATATACAACCCAACTAATATTATGCGAAAACATTCACGGTGTGGATAAAAATGAATGCTTTAATGGTAATCTGACATAAGGACAAAGTCAACCATACACAGTATATAGCTATATGCCATAGGAATATGGGTTTTCCACTACTAAACAAGAATAGATAAAACACAAACACATTCCTTAAAAAGAATATTATACATATTGAAATACTATGTAATGCCAGCTTATATGATTAAAAGCATAAACTATATGTTAAAACTGGCAAACATTGGAGAACACATAATTAGACAGGAAAACATTGCAAAAAGTTATACACAGGTAATAAACTCAAATAGAGTTATGAAGCCGATGATACAGAAATAATAATAAATTTAAACTGAACAATAATAGAAGAAATAATAGAGATACTTTCTGGATAAAAGAAAGAAAAAATAGAATAATCTACCTATAGTGAAGTATATAAATATGCTAAAAATATAGAAAAAAATAATTAAAGTTAATTACATAAATATGAAACTGCTATTAATAACTAAAAGAACAATCAAAGTTAGAGTAGCTGGGAAACAAGAACGATCAGTGAATGCAGAAAACATCATAAAATACAAAACAGATGAAAACAAAATGTATAATATGTGTAAGAAAAATAAATTGGATAGTATTCAGAATTTACAAGAAAATTCATTAAAAAACAACAATAGGATGGTCATTTCCTTTTCTGACAAAGAAAACTAGTTATGAGTACTGACAAATTTTATTAAAAAGCAAAAGCAGCATTAAGCTAAGATCATTTTACCATAGAAGAATAGCAATGCAGACAAATTCACAAATTAGAATAATCTAAGAACAACTTAAAAACTTTGTTATGTTTATTTTGCAGTAACCAACAAATTTAAAGACTTAACCTAAGCATAAATATGACATAAATAATTTTATGTAGAAATAAACATGAATAATATTAAATAAATAGAATTGTTTTTATTGAAATGTGAGAGTCTGTAATAAAAAACGAATTAAAAAGGAAAAAATAACTTTAACAAAGAAGAAATTTAGAAAAATTTATTCTTAAAAAATTGTGGCCAATCAGATAAGTGAAATAAAAGTACAAAAAGACAACTTATATTAGAAGAAACATGATTAGTTTACAAGAAGATCATACGAAACGAGAAATAAAACATGTAACGTATTCTTTCAACGTACAATTTCGAAGAGGTTTACTTACTCTATATTTCATTTCCGAACTCCTTTGTTTCCACGCAGTCATAGCAGTTCAGAACTATTTTATGAAAATTAAGAATTTCCTACATCAAATTATTTGATTTGCAAGACCTCATATATTTCTAAATTACTCACACAAAATTGATACAGCCCGTGAACAATGCAAACATTAAAAAGAAATAAGCGATACAGTAACCCAAACAAGGACAAAGGTTGAAAAAAGACATCAAAAATAGCAGTTATTATTCAAATTTGTAAATTCAAATTTGAAAAGTCCTTGATAAAGTAAATTCTTCTTTAAATGAAAGACGGTTATGTATATGAAAATCAAAAATATAATGAAAATACAAAAAAACATAAAAGAAGAAAACTGTATTTGTTATTACGACTTACTTTTGCATGTAGAATAATTTCCTTTTCGGTTACTGTACTACCCCTGTTATTAAATAGCTTTTGGAGTTCAATATTTAATTGATTCACGCATATTCAGTTTCTGTGTCCTATATTTCACCACCACGTACAGCCATATGAACACACCGGATACTCTTAGATAATTAACACGTGGCGGAAGATAAAACAAAAGAGCGTCATTAGAAGTCGTACCAACTTTGCATGTAGGAACTAGTGATCATACCAACCTAATATTCTCCTCAACAACCCCCTTCATCCAAGAACAAATATTTAGGTTAAAATTATTTATACAGAACTAATACGTATACGAATCTTTTCTTTTTATAAAATTGTATGTATAAAATATTTACCTTCGCTAAATCTCTTTTTACAGAAACTTTGCAGATCAAGTTTCAAATCAAATTTAATTCTCCACTTAGTACTCATTACCGAGTAATGCTTGGTAAATTTAAAAATTATAACGTTCAGTAAATTTGTGGAGGATAGGTCGTGTATAGTTATTGCAAAATAATGAGGACGAAATTTTGCTGTCGCAGTCCGTCGAGTATATTTGAAATAAATTAATAGTCGTACAATGAGTCGTTAATACAATATATAACTCGGAATAAATACTCGTTATTATTCGTCGCGTATGTTATTTAATATGGGATGGGTGTGATATTCAATTAATCCACACAGATTGAATAACACTCTTTATTCACCTCCTTGTATAAAAACGTCTGAGTTCACCGGATGCGCTTTAGCAATTAGCACGTGGTCGACTTCTTAAGACAAAAAAGCGTCGTTAGAAGTCGTACCAACTTAGCTTATAGGAACTAGCGGTCATACCAACTTAGCATTTCTCAACACTCCCCTTTGATCGCTAGTTTCTACAAGCCCCATAGCTTTAGTAAAATATTGAGTTTTTACTCTATTCAAACCTTTGGTGAGAATGTCTGCAACATTCTCAGAACTAGATATATAGATATAATCTAATATCCCTTTCGACACACAATTCTTTACATAAAAGTAACGCACTTGGACATGCTTAGAACTCTCAGCAACAACCTCATCCTTGGACCATGAAATAGCTCCAATGTTATCACAAAAAATCTTGCATGGGCGGGGACAATATAACGATTGACCCAGCTCCCTTAACAGTAAAGATATCCACACAGCTTCCCTTGCTGCTTCTTGCATTGCTACGAATTCTGCCTCGCATGTCGATTGAGATATAATTGGTTGTTTCTTTGACAACCAAGATACAGCTCCACCAGCGAGTATGAAAACATATCCACTCCTGGATTTTCTATCTAATGCACAGCCCGCAAAGTCTGAGTCGCAGAACACCTTCAAGGGTTGTCCTGTCTTTTGGTATACTAGCTTTAATTCTTTGGTCTTCAACAGGTACCTAAAAACACGCTTCACTGCTTTCCAATCAGACATAGTCGGATTGGCGCATCTTTGGCTTAGCTTTCCTATTGCACACGCGACATCAGGGCGGCTTACGGTGGCAACATACATTATATGACCCACAGCCTGTTCGTATAACTTATTGTCAAACGGCTCATTATCTACAATGTCAAAACCAGCCTCGCACTCTTTGGCTATTGGTGTTGACACTCCAGCCTCCTGAGTAATGTCAAACAGATCTAACATTTGACTTATCTGTACGGATTGATCAAATACAACTGTGGTACTGTTTGGCTTACTCAAGTGGATGGACAGAAATTGAGTATCGGTTCCTAACATTCTCACACTTAGTTTGTCCTTAACCCTAGTCTTAAACGCCTGGATCATAGCCTCCGTTCCAAACACAAGAATGTCATCCACATACACAGCTACAATGAGATCTTTGGATGCATTCACATACACACACGGATCACTCACACATGAGTTCAAACTCATACTTCTCAACATACTGTTTATGTATTTAAACCACATTCTCCCTGCTTGCTTCAGTCCATACAGGCTCTTTTTGAGTTTGCACACATACTGAGATCTGTTCTTTCCTGGTACTCTATAGAACTCAGGTTGTTCCATATATATGTCCTCATCTAAAGGACTGTTGAGGTACGCACACTCCACATCAATATGTTCATAACACCACTCATTCTCAGCACATAGAGCAAGCAAAATCCTTAATGTCCTACGCTTTACAATTGGACTAAAGGTTTCTGTATAGTCTATTCCGGGCCTTTGCCAAAATCCCCGAGCTACGAGTCTAGCCTTATACCTATCAGGGTCCCTTTTTATGACTAATACCCACTTACAGTCAATCACGTTTTTGTCCGAGGGTCTTTGCACTATATCCCACACATCTTTGTCCACCAAGTTTTCTAACTCCTTTGCTATCGCATCGGTCCACTTTTGAGCATCTGGCCCTTTCAGGGCATCATACACATTCACAGATTCACATAGACTTTGCTTCCTGCAAACTGTCGCGACGTGAGCACAACTGCTGCATGTCCTTGGCTTGTGCAACCGTGCTGATCTCCTGGGTACAGTCGGTACACTCACAACCTCCCCTTGATTACTCTCATTAGTTAAGTTGTCCATGTAATAGTCACTTTCGCCTTCATCGTTTTCACCGTCACTTTGGGCTTCTACATCACTCGTATCATCTCCTCTTTGAAGTTCAAAATCTTCAACGTCCCATATCCATTCCGAAAGTTTTCTTCTGATGTTGCCTGTGTCCACTTTCATGCTCTTGTAGGGGAACACATTCTCTTCGAACCTGACATGACAAGAGATTATTACCCTTTTGGTTTTCGGTAGATAAATTCTGTATCCCTTGACTTGTCTGTCGTAACCTACAAATATTCCCTCATCTGCCCTGCTGTCAAATTTACCTTCGCCTGGGCTTTTCAGGTACCAGACTTTACATCCGAATACCCTCAGCCTGCTGATCTCCCCTTGGATGTCGCATCCCTTACCTTTCCACAATTCTAATGGAATCTTATTTCCGATAGCGGTGGAGGGGCACAGGTTTCTGATGTGACACGCAGTATTCACAGCTTCTCCCCACAGGTAATCAGGGAGTCCTGACTGGATGAGCATACACCTGGACATCTCTACCAGGGTTCTGTTCGCTCGTTCTGAGACTCCATTTTGTTCAGGATTCCTCGGAACAGTTTTCCTGTGCAGAATGCCTTTCTCCCTCAGGTAGCTCTCAAAATTAGTCCCGGTGTACTCACCCCCATTGTCGGTTTGGAGGGCGCATATTTTGGATTGATGTAGAGCCTCCACTTCCATCTGGTACTCCTTAAAGCATCTAAATACTTCGCTCTTCCTGCTGATGATCCTAACGTACATGAATCGTGAGTAATCATCTATGAACGTTAGGAAATAGTTACCTCCACCTAGTGACTTGCACTGAGCTCTGCCACTAACGTCGCTGTGGACAATTTCCAAAGGACGCCGACACTTGTGGTGGGCTGTCTTCGGAAATGGCACCTTCGTCATTTTTCCTTTCACGCAGACTCCGCAGAGTTCATTGTGTTTCCTGGAGTCCTCCTTCACGCTCCTCACAGGGATCTTATTCATTGCATTTCCATGCAGGTGACCCAATCTCTCGTGCCACAATGTGGTACACTTGTATGCCCTCGCTTCAATGACTTCAACGTCTCCGTCATCTTGGCCAGGTTCCTCTTGATCGTGCTCCACAGAGAGGTTTGCTACATGATCTTCGACAGGTACTGTCTCCAAGTAATAAACATCGTCCCCAACCTTCGAGTTGAATACGACGTCTCCATCGTCGTGTGTCCCAACGGCCTCATCCCTTGTGCATACTGTGGTAACTCCCTTTTTTGCCAATTGTCTGATTGAGATTAGATTTACGTCTAACTCAGGTACCCACAGAGCGTTCGATAGGGATAGCGTCCAACCACCACAGGACTTAGCCATTTTTACAACGATTGTCCCCTTTCCCTTAACATCCAGGTGTCCCTTGCCGATCCTGATCTGTCCGGACGCAGGCGTAAAGTCTACGAATCGATGCCTGTCCGGAGTCATGTGGTTTGAGGCACCTGAGTCAAGGTAACTGATTCTCTCCCTATCCATGCGACTGATGGATGACAAAGCCAATGTCGATATAAGTCCCTTGGACCTCGGTCTGTCTTCCGATCCCCTCTCTCTCCTGTTATCCTCCTGTCTTCTCTTCTCTCTTTGGTTTTTCTCCTCTTTATCTGCTTTCTCCTCTTGGCACTGGTACGAGATGTGTCCCATTTTCCCACATTTGTAACACTTTTGGTCTTGTGGATTTCGGACCTTTGGTCTCGCGCCATCTTTGCTTTGTTGCTTGGCCTTCTGCTGTCTCCTGGTCGCCATTGCGCTGCCCCTCTCGGACGATTCCATAGCCGCGTCGATCCTCCTCTCTTCGAGTAGTAGTTCGGATTTCACGGCCCTCGCACTCAAATCCTTGTCGATCCTCGCTGTCCTGAGGTACGTTGAGTAATTCGGGTCCGCCACGAGGCCGGCTAAAAGGAAACAGGCCATAACGTGGTCACTGATTTCTATACCTACGCTGGATAATTTGTCGCATAGGTCATTGATTCTTCCGCAGTACGCGGACATGTCCATTTCCGGGGTCTTCTCGATAGTACCCAGTTCTCGCATGCATAAGACAGTGTCCATTGACGTAGACCTTCCATGAACGTCTTCCAGTGCCTTCCAGCATTCCCTCGCTGTTTTCAATTTTCTGATATCTCCCAGGTGCTCGGGGCGTATATGCCGGAAAAGGTACGCACGTGCTTTGTTGTCCATTTTTATGCAGTCCGGCCTCATCCTTTCCGCTGGCGTAAAACCTGGCTCTATGGCATCCCAGCAGCCCAGAAAAACTAATGAAGCTTCCGTCATCGTTTTCCAATACTCGTAATTTCCTTTCCTCAAGATTGGATTCATATCCCTGTCCACATCCGGCATATTATCCTGGTCGGCCATGGCGTGGTCTCTTCTCGGATAATTTCAAAAAAATCGCAAGAATCTCAATAAATAATTATCTCTCTTACCGCAGTTTACTGCCCTGGGCCCATAACCTGTTATTTAATATGGGATGGGTGTGATATTCAATTAATCCACACAGATTGAATAACACTCTTTATTCACCTCCTTGTATAAAAACGTCTGAGTTCACCGGATGCGCTTTAGCAATTAGCACGTGGTCGACTTCTTAAGACAAAAAAGCGTCGTTAGAAGTCGTACCAACTTAGCTTATAGGAACTAGCGGTCATACCAACTTAGCATTTCTCAACAGCGTAGATACTCGGAGATACTCGTTATGCACTGTTCGATTCTGTTCGATACTGTCCGATACTGTGTCGCACGCGATCGCATCTGTTTATTTATACTGGACGGGGGAGAGTCGGAAAATTGAAATTCGTCTTCACTCGATGGTTGTATGTAATGGCGACATTGTTTTGCCCGGAATTTATTGTCATTACGTTTCGTGTGTCAAGGCTGTGCCAATGCCCCGAGGCAAAACAACATGAGTCACTTTCAATTCGCGTCGTCCTTTGACTCCTGCGATGCTACAAATTTTTATACGATGTACACTCTACCTTGATTCGAATACGAAAGACGATTATATTATTACATAGGTTTTGGGTTTGATATTTAATTGATTCACACAAATTAGTTCTGTATCCTTTGTACTTCACCACCTTGTACAGCCATTTACAACACCGGATACTGTTATAAGAAAAAAAAATGTAGCGAACGGTGAAAAACAGAAGAGAATTCTAAACAGTCATATCAACTCTGGATGTTGAAACGAATGATCATACCAACATGACATTTATCTCAACAGATTAAACAGTACTGAGTCTATGATGTGCTAGCGTGATATAATGTCGACGATGAGGTAGCGTTGTTTGCTGATTGGTTGTGCTTCGGGACTACAAGTGGGACCTGTGTACAATCGCTGGGTAAATTGGTCACTTCGCGATATGTCTATGAAATCTCAACGCAATTCTTTTGTTAACATTTTCATAATTGTACTTCAATTTTAGGATTAATTAAACAAATATTTAATAACTATTTTAATATCGATTACTATAAATAACGATTATTATAGTGCGAAATTTTATGTGTATATAGTATGTTAAAATATGTAAAATAAAATATATAAATGTGTGAATATGCAAAATATATTACATGTGTGTACCTACATTCAAAATACGTAACAGTTCTACAATATTTTAGATTACGAATTTGGTTTTAATCGTTCATTATGTTCTTTTATTACAATTTAGTTGTCAATTGCAAATCAATTCATAAGATTCATAAGGGAAGGAACTTTTTATTGCAAATAGACTAATGGAAAGTTTTTCTCTAAAATCAATTGCAAATAGTAATTTTGAATAAAAACGGAAGAATAGATGTCTTCCCTAAAGGAAGAAAAATGAGTAAGGTATGTGAACCTTCGCACGTTCGCGGGGAGACGCGATCTCGAAGAAACGCGCCAACGGGAGTCGTAAATTCCCGTTACGATTAACTAATCGACGCCACGTGTATTTTCGACCAGTCGCGGGGAGACGCGATCGCGAGGAAACACGTCAACGGGAGTCGTAAATTCCCGTTACGATTATAATAATCGACGCCACGAGCAAATCGATTCCCTGATTTCCGTTAAGATAATAGGGGTGATTGTTGAGGTATAACGCTGTGGTTCACAGGGTTATAAAATTTATATATTTCCAACAACTTAATACACCAACGCTTAATAATAATAAGTTATAAAGACTGACGAGACCGAGTAGATAGAACTTGTCGACGGTAGATTCGAACTTGGACACGAACTCTAACGGGACCTTGATTTTTAGACTTGTAGACTTCGGAGTTTATACATGAACTGTATTTGAGACTTGTAGACACCAACTTGAGATTTGAACTGTCTCTTCGCTTTCATGCAATTACGGAGGAAAGCTCGGTGTGGGTGTGGTTTTTGAGTAAGGAAAACGGATTCGTTGCTTACACTTTTCGTGGGTAAGGTGAGGGCAACGATCTACGATGTCCATTGGTTTTTCGACATTAACAAGTGATGACAGGGGACGGAACCTCCTACCAATGGTGCTAGTTGCTGTCTTTGTTTAAGGGAAACTCGGAGTTTCCGTTAGGCACATTTCGCTTCTGCGTTAGGCTACTACCCGCTTTCTCCGTGATTGTTTAAGAGCGCATAATAAACACAAAGATTTTTCTAGAACCGGCTATAGACAGAACACATGTTTCGAAACAATGCTGCTAAAAGTTACGTTTTCCGGCGGGTCCGTGGATTTATTAAGGGTCGGAAGGACGGCACGCAGGCCGCTGGCGGTCAAGCGGCGCGGGATGGCGTGCAGATGTCTTGCGCGACGTAACACCACGAATCGTTCGATCCCTTATTTCTTGTAGGATAATAAGGGTAGTTAAATTAAAGATAACGCTGCGATTAACAGGTTAATATATATTTCAACGAACCAACAACTTCGGTGTAATACAAATGAATGTTTGATGTAAAATAACTACGAGTGAGTACGACCTGAGACTCTGTTCGTGTTGCCGCGGATGATAATGTATTTTGTCGACTGACTGTATTCGACTGACTGACTCGAGGTGATAGACTGCCCGGTGACTCGAGGTGTTATAGACTCGGTGACTTGAGATGATAGACTGACTGATTCGCTCTTATGTTTTTCCGGAGGAAAGCTTGGTGTGGGTGTGCCCTTTGAACGAGGAACGCGGATTCGTTGTTCACACTTTTCGCCAAGGAAGTGAGGGCAACGATCCGCGACGCGGATTGGATATTGCCCATGCTAATGAAAAGGGATATGAGAAAGTCTCCCACCAACGTGGATCGGGGGTGACTTGGTTCGTGGGGGAAAAACAGCCTGTTTCGGTGGACATGTGTCCGTTTTTCCCGTTCGGCGACTACACGCTTTCTCCGTGATTTTTAAGAGCGCCTAATAAACTCAAGGACTTCTCCGAAACCCCGACACAAACCAGAAAAACTTCTAGAATTCTAAATTTCGTCCAGACAAGCAGTTTGACTGGCAAACATGTGCGGAAACAATGAAGCTAAAGTTGACGATTTATGGTGGGCCCTTGAGTTTATTGAGCGTTGGGAAGACTGTAGGTGGGCCGCTGGCTGCCAGGTATTGAAGGATGGTGTGCAGATGTCCCACGCGACGTAACAGTATGAAAATCTAATAGCTGATAAAATTTTATTCGTTATTCCTTATTGACTGTCGATATTAGATCTTGATATTTCGTGCCAGATATCCCCATCTCTGACATTCAATAAGGAAGAAGAACATTTGTTTAGAACTTTACGTCCTCAAGAATGTTTCTAGTCCCATAATAAACACTTTTTGTAAACAAAATCTTATTTTTCAAATCACAGCCGCCACTAGAGACTGCGGAGCGCGCATTGTATTACAAATTAGAAACAGAAAGGACATGTACCTCTACAGCTCATAACTTTCTTTGACGAAAATTTATTCCTATTCTAATTATAAAGTTTTTAGTAATAACAATAACGAAATAATGACTTGATGATTGAGTACATATTAACAAAAATACCTGCATCTGAAATGTTTATTATTTTAAAACTTAGTGAAGTACAATTATTTCATAAAGCTTATTATTTTCGCTTTGTTTCGTGCAAAATCAATAATTATATCTTCGTAAATTTCAATTTTCACATAACTTATTCAAATTAAATAATCGATTAGATAGTCTTCCCTGAGACACAGTAGTATGTATATAATTTTTAATTAATTTTAATCTAGAGAAAGTACGCCCTGCAGAAGCGATTGGAATAATTAGTAATATTCTTAAAGTGTTACGTCGCGTGAAAAGGTCCGCGCGACGTCCTTCAATGTCTGACCGTCAAGTCCCAAGCATAATTAGAGAGACCCTCAATAAACCTAAGGCCCCACCATAAACCGAGTCTTATTAGCTTGCAGGAACCCTTAATCCTACAAGTATTTTCGGTTTATAGCTGGTACATAAAACAGTCCTTAGGTTTATTGTACGTTCTTACAAATTACGGAGAAAGCAGGTAGTTATCTAATGGGAAAATCCGAATAATTGCCTAACGGAAAAGCTGGATTTTCCCATAAACAATGTCGTCCATGAATCACCTTGGTAGGAGGCTTCTTCCTCCCATCTTCATTCCCAACATTGGTCATAACCAATCGGCATCGCGGATCGTTGCCCTCACTTTCCTGACTAAAAATGTGAGCCATGAATCCGCGTTCTTCATTCAAAGGGCCCACCCATACCGAGCTTTCGTCCGTAATCACATCAGAACGAACTTCACTGTTCCTACAAGTGTTCTCACTGCTCTTCCAACTGTTCTCACAACCTTCTTACTGTTCTCACTGTTCCTCCAACTGTTCCTACGGCTCTTACGACTCCTACTGCTCCTATGGCTACTACTGCTAATACTGCTTCTACGCCATCAGGAGGGTCAACTCTGATAGTTCTCATAACCAAAGAACAGTCACATTCTAGGAGTTCCAACACTCATATCCAAGGAGTTCTAGTCCTCGCATACAAGGAGTTCTCACCAAGGCAGTCAAACTCAAGAAATAAGTTAACGTCAATACACGGAATCTCTCTTCTGCGAGTAATCCTTGTCTTCGTCACTTGTATCTTAAGCAACGGCGTAAACTTGTGTAATCAGTTGTTGGAAATATATATGTCGGGGAGACGTTAAGATTTGGTCTAGGATTATAGGCGTGAAACGAATCCTCGTTTGGATTAGATGTTGTCGTTATACAATAGAGGAGATATTCACTAGTGCAAGTATGATTGTCACAGAATCTGACAAGTAACCGCGATAATCAGATACTCGAGAAGCTAATGACAATGATCCTAGGTTCAATAACGAATCCGCGGTCAACGGGATGATAGAGGTACGTTCTCGCAAAGTTCAAGTCTGACTCTTTGTTAACAAGACGTGAAATGTTCACTGATCGTAAAGGCGTTATTCTTTTCGTCAATGAGATCGCACAAGAGAATGACTCTCCGTCTCGGTGATGCCACCGAGGAAAACTATATGGGGTGTGTCTAAGAGCACGAGATCCTCGGATTCGTCGAGGAGAGCCTTCCTTCGGAAGGTGAGGGAAATTGGCGTTGCTGCTAATTGGTCAATCTCCATATCGGTGTTTAGAAAAAGATGCTAGCCGCCCTTGAGGGAAAGTTGCTAGCGGGAAGCGTCGTTCGTGGGAAAGATAGATATCTCCTAACTTCCCATAGTTGGAACAAAGACTGTTTGTCCGTTTGAAGGACTTAATTAACGAAATCTTAAGATTTATAACGGGTCCTCGGGCTAGCTGAACATGTACTGTGGAGACGCATCGACATCTGGTAATCGTCTTACTCGAAGAATAGAGTCTGCGTGTGACGAGCCACAGGACAGAAACTGTTGGGATGTTTACTGTCGAGTGTCGCTACAACTATTTCCTTTTTTAAGATGAGCTCTAGAATTTCCATGCCTTTGTTAGACAAAACGTTCATCCCTTGACCGCGGCTACGTTCGGCGACTGGTTGTCGCCTCGAGCCCAAGCTCACTATCATAAATCTCGAACAAATACAATCGGATTGAATGACGACATTTGCTTAATTACGGCTATGGTAGAATCTAGATTACAGTATTAAGGAGTTTTCCCGAAGTTCCAAAGGGAAGGCTCCGGTGTCCTTCCATCTCCGACATATATTTTATAACCCTGTGAATCACAGCGTTATACCTCAACCACCACCCCTATTATCTTAACGGAAATTAGGGGATCGATCTACTCGCGGTACCGATTATTATAATCGTAACGGGAATTTACGACTCCCGTTGACGTGTTTCCTCGCGATTGCGTCTCCCCGCAATTGGTCGAAAATACACTTACCGTTTTCAAGAAAAATTTAAAAAATCCGAAAATTTTGATTTTGACCTTGAATAATTTTTTTAGCACCCATGGAATCTATGGGGACTTTTGGCACTTTATTTTTACTGGTGTACCCAAGGTCTCTACCAAAATTTAACTATGTCGGAATTTTTGTTATTTGATCACTATTTTTATGTCTGATTTGACCTGACTAATAAGGGTACACGAGCGTTAAAACGGACATACGTTTCACAGTCATTTCGTACGTACGTAGAAGTCACGGCATACAAGCGTTGCTTGTTTTGTAGAGTTGGTGGAAGAATTACTCACGTACTATCAGAGCGCTGGCACGCAGATGGTCGAAGCGCTAAATTTCTATTTCTCAACAATAGCGATTGTTCTTGACTGTGACGTAAACCATGCTTAACGGAACTTTCGCGACATTGTGTTGTAAAACTCCAAAAATATTTCTTTTTAATTTGAATCGAAATCGAAATGCGTTAAAAACTGTAAATAATTTGATTTTTACAAATGATTTATAATAAACAAATCTAAAAATCTTTACACAAAATAAAAAAGTTTTCATTCCGATACAAATATTCGCTATAGAATAATCGCTAGACATACATAAAAAATACGTACTCATCGAATTGATAACGAATAATTAACGATACGTTCGTGTGATCTGCTCTATTTAAACTTATACAATACGAAACATGCCTCAGCTGAATCCAATGCCCCTACTCATATAAATACATCAGTGAAAAGGTAACGCACGTTGTCAGTGCTGAACGTTCCTGGTACATGTGTGAGTTTTAATCTATTATACGGCAATATATTTTTTACAACATACGTTGTTTCAACTCTCGTATGCTTCGACGCTCGTATACTTCAACGCATTAATATGATAAAAATCTTATTTGTAACATGCATCTTTTTTATTAATTCACTTGGTATCGTACGAATAAATAGATAACATTTCACGATATATCAGTGATTTACATTAATATTACATAAAACACATTTATATATGTATAAATATCAATTTTATGTTCCAAAAGCATAGAAAAATTAATAACAAATAATAATAACACAAATGGTAAACATAACCAGTATACTAAATATTAACATATTAATGGAAATCATTTGTAATTCAATATTTCCATTTTTATAAAATAAAATATGAAAATGAAATTTAATTGTAAAATAATCACATTCCTATAAACTCATTACTCTACAACGGAGTAATTAAATATTATATTGATAACAATAATAAGCAAGGTTGCATCGATGCTAGACATTCTGCATTACTTTAGTATTTTTAATCCATGTATTATTATTGAGCCATAATATATAAAGCATAGACGCAAGAGATCATAGCGCGTTGGCCAAAGTAATCTTACAGTTGACAGATACATTATACAAAATTTTATGTACCATGATGGAAATTCCTCCTAATTCAACAATTAAATTTCATTTCTATTACAAATCACAAGTTTGCGTCACAACGACCAAAGAAGCAAATCTTACTTTGTCATATTGAAATAGTTAAAGAAAGTGGTACATAAACATTAGCTTAATATGTCATATTAACCAAGATTTATAGAAACAAAATATATTATTCAGTACGGTTAAAGTTCTCTTATCAAATGATGTTTCAAAAGGTACTTACGTCCATTTTGTTGTCCAATTTTATATCCATGAAGATTGCATCAACGGGGCCTACGTAAACTAACACTCGAGCTATTTGCTTTATGAAATTATTATTATTATTAGACAAACTGCTTGCCTGTGCACAAAGAAAATCTATGATTAGTGAGTAGTAGACTTTAATAACATCCTCAAAGAACAATTCGCGTTTTCCTTAAAATATGTCATAACTGCACAATAACAGTAGCAACATGTAAATGATTGTAGAAATTGTATGAAATACAGTTATCAAATATATTTAACAAAACTGTAATTATTTGATAAAAAGTCATGGAAATAATGAAAAGTAGAAGACAATGGAAGATATTTCAGGTTAACGTGTCATACATGATCTTAAAAGTTGTTTACACTCTCTTATTATTTACTTATTATTCACTTGCATCTAGAACATGTTTTCCTTAGTTAATAGTTCGCGTCAAGATAGAATGTAAATTTTTTTATACACATATAAACATGCACAGAGAGAGAAAATACCGTTCAAACTCGAACACCACTGTGAGCAGTACTGTGGGCATTAAAATGGTGTCCTCCACTAATAGCAAACTTGCCGCTCAGTTCAGGCAGGTTCAGATCATTATCGGTAAGGAAGTAACCTTGAAATTATATTTATGGAGGGAAAGTGTACAGTAAAGAATCTTATACTATTTATAATACATTATTCTTCAACAGTTTAATATTAGCTTCATCTAATTTTACCTAATCCATTTTATAAATTGCATTTTAATTACGAAACAGTATCATATTGTACGTTTACATGTAACGGTAAATCAAAAATTGATTCGTAGAGCTACAGCGCATGCGTGTTACTGAATAGATTTTCTGACTAACTTCACTTATATATGTATGTATATCTGTGCATCTAAGAAGCAACACCAACACACGTCAATGAATATCTGATTATCCCTACATCATAAGTATTGTAAGCATCGTATTCGTATACACAGGTTTGCAAACTCCAGTAGAGGGGGTAATGCTCTTAATATTCGGAAATGTGCTTTACAAATCGGCCGTTAGTCGTAGCGCTGGCATCGATTTGTTAACACCTTTGTTTGCATTATTACTGAAGATAAAGAATATAAACTAAACAGTATTTCACGTGATACAAAAGAATGTTGTTTAAATAAATGTAGTTTTACATAATACAATAGAGTTTAGTTATACACACGATCGTGTTGCAGACACAAGAAGCGCTGCACGGCGAAGTCTAACAAATCGGTTGAAGTCCCTTACTCGAGAAATATTTTCTGGCCCGTAGGAGTCTTACCCACTCTAATGGAATACTTAAATTTGTGTATACGAACATGGCAAATATGTGCATACATACACATGTACTTACTGTTGACTCTGTCAAAGGCTTATGAGATACCACTGGCTGTTAAAATATTTGTCCAAATATCTGTTTTATACTTTAGCGTTAAGTATGAGAATCTTGTTGCTCAAGAAATTAAAATGTGGTTAAAGAAATGATTATTTCAATCCGATGGACCGTCAACTTTTGCGGTCGGTAAATTACTGACAACATATTTATATGTAATATCATCTGAGATACAATGACACAGACGGAACGAAGTACAGAATAAACATTTATATCAGTATACATAGACGAGACGTAGAATAAACACGTTTGTCGCACGTCTGGAGGCATTGGGAATCTTTAGCATTTTAGTATTATTCCAAATGTTACCGACTCAGCGTCTCGATAATATTTCCTCTTCCCTTTAACACATTATCCAGACCGGCACATTGTTAAATATATAGGTATCTCCTTCCCGTATCACATCTTGGATAACAGGCTTTTGTGGCAATCGCAGATCCGGAGATATTTACTTGTACTCCAATGATCTGAGGTCAATCGAGCTGAACACTTGATCGGCCGGCGGGCGTTCGCAGAGTTTTATCCCAGTAGTAATAAAAATAGAGGAAAATATGGGACTCTCTAAGAGGTGATGCTCTATCTTTAAAACCATCTCAATTTCTGGCATGGACTTTTCTGGCAAAAATCATCCTAGTAACCAAGTGATTACTACCTAGCGAAGTTACAAAAGGATGAATTGGAACACACAACAATACTCTATTGAAAGTGCAACAGGTCTTCTGTGCTAAGGAAAACCAAAACTAGTGTTTTCTCGATAATGTCTAGACTAAAAATGGAATGTTTTTTTCGATTTTGAACTTGAACATCTGATGATGAAGATGAGAGCTGCTGAACTATGCGTCTCATTTAAAAGATAGATAAAGCCACGTTACATTTCTCCAACCGGTAGGGTGTACCACGGATAATCTATACTGGATGGAAAAAAGGCGGCTCTGAATCGGCGTTTCATCAAATACTTAAAATAATAACTCAAAACAGCCTTGTTATATTTGGATTTCTTCAGAACATGGTAATGGCAGTGAAATCTGAGCTGACGTAGGGTTTTCGTCACATTCTAGCGCGGCTGACCTTGCACAAGCACTTAAATAAATTGGCGAAGGTGGGGATTTATAGTACCTAACTAAGCTTCTTCTGCTAGATGAGATAACAAGCAGTAGGCCTCGTGTCACGACGTCCTACGATGTCTCACGACTTTCCACGACGTCCCGCGACGTTCCGCGACGACCCACGACGTCCGACGGTGCCCCCGTAAGGGGTTATTAGTCCAGTCTGGGTCATCAAAAAGTTTTGGATGATCTAGACTGGACTAAACTATTAAAATAGTTTTTAGCTTGATATATCTCGGAATTATTAATATATGTTAAAATTAACGTTACACTTTCAGAATAGTACTTCATGTATTATTATTTGGGGAACGATACCAATTACCGGTCCCATTACGGGGAGGTAACTACACTTGGGTTCTATTTACGTAAAGAGTTTTTAAGTATCGGAAGCAGAAGATGTAAAATTATTTGATAGCAAAGAAGTAGCGTGTATTGAAATTTATTAATTGGAATAGGTATAGTATGTGGATCCATATAACCATATTTGAACTTACCATCGAAGAAACCAAACCTCGTTGTCAACGATTAATTTGCATTTGCTTCTTCAATTCCATGAATGCGATTTGATTCCTTGGCTTTAAGCGAGCTCGAAGAATTACCTTTCATCTATAGACGCTCTACAGTTACATTTTGCATTAGCACTGATTTTATATGAAATAGTTAAGTGAAAAATTAAATACTGTGTTTACAGTTAAAAAATAAAACTAAATGGAAACAAAATACCATTTCAAAGACTCGAAAGATTTCGTTAATAATAAATAAAACAAAATAAATCATTAATTTAATCGCTACGAGTTGGTGGTATTGATTTAAATAAATAGTAGAATTGCTTCCGATTAATGGCATAAATTAAGAGCTTAATTATTTTAAATTAATGGGGGCATATTGTTATAAATTATTGGCATAATTGTTAAAAATTAATGGAGTAATTGTTTCATATTAATAATACATTGTTATAAATTAATAGTTGAACTGTGAGGAATTAATGGATCAAACGTTGTAAGTTAATGGCTTAAATGTTGTAAATTAATAATTAAATTATTAATAAGTGAATAAAAGTTCTATTTTGATCTACACGATACGGGAGATCGCGGAAAAATGAGCTCCCGCGCGAGTCGGAGTTCCTTATACACCTCGTACAAGTCGTAGAAAAGACGTTGTGCAAAGAAATATTGGATTAAACATTAAATCCACTTACTCATGGAAATCCATAAGAGCACATCGAAAACAGCTCTATGAAATTTACGAGTGGAGAGAATTAATGTTTCCTCTGAACCGTTGCCTCCATAATTCGTAAATAAAAAAGCGTGTTATCAATGTTCATAAAAGGCTTGCACATGTACCGTGATTGTCTCTACCGCAAGTGTCCACGAAAAATACAACGAATTACGACACATTTTGCTGTAAACAGAACCTGACCTCTTAAAATTTTGCCGTATTGAGAATGCAGAGTTGCAGTTTTATTGCAGTAGACACCGGCGATGCGTACACTAACCTCCTCATTTGTCCCCAGAAGTAAAAGTCGAGGGGATTTATACGTGGGGACTGAGCAGACCAAAGCACAGGTCCCTTTCCACCGATCCATCTACTTACAAAACAGTTAGACAAGTGCTCCTGCACTGCGTTGGTAGAATGTGGTGGTGTACCATCCTGCAGAACGATCTCTTAATGCGCGTGAATTTTCACGTGCTTAAAAATGTTCGTTATGTGTATTTGTTACTCCAGTGTCACATTTATTAAATATTGCCTCATTAGTAAATAATATCCTCGCGGAGAAATTGGAATTGCGTTGGATTTTCCGACTCATCCATTTGAAAAATTCTTCTTCTGTTTTTCACTCGTGAACTTTCTGAAAGCTATACGGGTGTAGATTTTCCCCTTTAATACAGACTACACGGCGCTGCTGCTGGCACCTTCTTCAGCAGCAATAACCCTTTTTTTCTATTTTTTGGATATTTACTATCAATTCTCGTTGAGAATTTTCAGTAACTTCATTTGGCGTGGTACAATGACGTGGTTTATAATACATTATATTGTTGATTCTAAGTGAGTCTAATGCTTCAATCTAAAGGGTATTTTCTTTTTAGTCTGCGGATCTGGTCCGTCGTGTCAAGTAGTTGGGTGACTAATGGGTTGTGGTGGTTATTGATTCTTGTGTTATATCTGCTTCTGAACTTCCTCTTTGACTGTGGGTATCTTGAGGTCGCGATGGATTGTTTCGTTGGTAACATACCAGGGTGCGTTTATTAGGGATCTTAGCGTTTTCGATTGGAAGCGTTGGAGTATTTCAATGTTGGAGTTACTTGCTGTTCCCCATAGTTGGATTTCGTAGGTCCAGACAGGTTTTATTACGGTCTTAATTTTGTTCTGCGTGCTTAGGTTGGAGCGACGGCCAGTGAGCCAGTAAAATTTTTTAAGTTTGTCTCTGAGTTGCTTCGATTTGTTTGTGATGTGTTGTTTCCACGTTAGTCTCCTGTCCAGAGTCATTCCCAGGTAATTGACTGTGTCCTTGTTCGGAATTGCTATGTTGTTAATGGTGACCTGAGGGCAGGTTTGTTTTCACAGCGTGAATGTTACATGTGTGAATTTTTTTTCATTAATTTTGAAGCCCCATTTATGAAACCACTTTTCCATAGAATCGAGACCTCGCTGGAGAGTGGATGAGGCAATTACCGGGTCAGCGTGGGAAGCTAATAGCGCTGTGTCGTCAGCAAATGTTGCTATTGATATCTCTGTTGTTATTGGTATGTCGGCAGTGTAGATGGAGAACAGCAGGGGTCCAAGAACACTGCCTTGGGGTATGCCAGCTTTTATTGGAAATGTTGTGGTAGCGGCGTCTAAGTATTTGACTATCAACCGTTTCAACCGTTCGCGGAGAGACGCGATCGCGAGATAGCGCGTCAACGAGAGTCGTAAATTCTCGTTACGATTAAATAATCGACACCACGAACTGATTGATCCCCTATTTCAATTACGAGAATAGAGGTGGTTGGAATGAGTGCAGATGAGAAATTACACTTCATTTGCTAATAAAAGTTTAATTACAGATAAAAGTTAAACAATTTCACTCAACGATCAACGATTAACAATTAAGAATAACGAATGACAATGACGGCCCTTTTGCACGTGTTTGCTTATTACGAGACCTTTCGTACTTCGCAGCTCGAGATAGACTGGCTTTGTTCGAAGCCACGGATTCTTTCCTTAGTTGCCTTTCGATATCCCTACTACACACGTGTTTATTTGATATACCGCGGTGGTTGCCGCGTGTGCGTTCTCCCACGAATTCGGCGAGTGATACGTCGGGATATCGATGGTCCATTAGGCATATCGATATTGCGCGTTGACAGCATAGTTCTTTGTATCGCGAAGCCGTTGGAAAGTTCCGTGGCCGATAACGCCACAAATTAAAGTTTTGTAAACGTAACAACTATGAATTGTCTTTTGGTTAGGTAGGATTTTAGTATGGAGTAGTAGGTGTTGGTAGGATTTTTTTAAGTTTGAATAGAAGTCCTTCATGTCATACTTTGTCGAATGCCTGTTGAATATCAAGGAATACCGCAGAGCAATATTTTTTCTTTTCTAGGGTTTGGCTGATATTGTGTGTTATTCGGTGGATTTGTTCTATTGTGGAATGTTGTTTCCGGAAACCGAATTGATGATCTGGTAGTGTTTTCTAATCCTCTAGGAGTGGAAGGAGTCGATTCGTTAGCAACTTCTTGTTTGATAAAGTAGGTAGAAGACTAATTGGGCGATAGGAGCTAGTTTCATATATTGGTTTTCGGGGTTTAGGGATGAGGGTAATAAGTGATGTTTTCCAGGCCTTGGGATAATGTTCAAGGCGTAGAATTGCGTTAAAAATTGATGTGATGAGTGCAATCCCTTTTACGGGAAGTTCATCGATTGCTTTATTACTTATTTGGTTATGCCCCGATGCTTTCCAGGGATTTAGGCGATGGATTAATTCTGTAACCTCTAGAGAAGTGAAAGGTTTAATAGGGGGAGACATTTGGAAGGGAGAGTGGAGGTATTCTGTTATTTCCGGGGCAGTATGGGAGGAATGACGTTTAAATACGTTGCATAGGTGTTTAGCGAACAGGTTGGCTTTTTCTTCAGGGCTTCGTGCCCATCCGCCTTGCGGGCAGCGAATTGGGGGGATTATTTGCGGGAGACGCGTGATTTTCCTGGAAGCCTTCCATAGAGAGTAGTTGGAGTCGGCTGTGGGGGACAAATTGGCGAGATATTTTTGGAAACAGTCGTTTTTGTATTTTTTGGTGATTTTGGTTAACTTCCTGGTTGCGTTGTTTAGTTTGTCGTCCGGTGTTCTATGGGTCTGCCATACTCTTCTTAGTCTTCGTTTTTCTGTGATTTTTTTTGTTATGTAATGGGGATATTCGTGTTTGATGATTGAAGTCTTAGTAGGTGTGAAGGAGCGGATAGCGTTTATTATGCTCGTGTTTAAGTATTCCGTGGCTGTTTCGATATATTCCTTTGTTTGTAGTGAAATTGAGGCAGAAGTTGAGTGATTAAAGACTTCTGTAAAGAGCTGCCAGTTGGTGAGTTGGTTATGAATAAAGCCATTAGGTGGATTCTCGATTGTTGCTGAACTAACTGTTGCTATAACGGGGGAATGATCAGAAGAGAATTCCGCCGAGGAATTGATTTGGACATATCTTGGCGAGATATTTTTAGTTATGAAGAAGTCGAGTAGATCAGGAATTCTGTTAGTGTCAGTGGGCCAGTATGTGGGTTCATATGTAGTGAGGTAATTGAGATTGTTGGTGATTATGCTTTTCAAGAGATTTTTGCCTCTTACCGTGACAAGTCCGCTGCCCCATTGGGTATGTGTGGCGTTATAGTCTCCTCCAGCTATGAATCTATTGCCCAGAGCGTCAAGGAAGATATCAAAGTTTTCTTTAGCAATTGAGTGTCTGGGATGGCAATATACCACTGAAGTGGTGATTGTACCATGGCAGTCTTCTATTGCTACGTTTGTAGCTTGGAGGTACTCTTTCTGGAATGACGGATGCTTAATGCTGGATTTGATAATGATTCAGGTGAAGCCGTGGGCCTTTCCACTGGGATGTTGGGTATGGTAGAAGTTGTAACCGTTTATTTTGAGATAGTTTTTGTCGGTAAAGTGGGTTTCAGATATGAGCATTACGTCAATTTGCTGTTGTTTTAGGAAGAGTTCTAGTTCGAATTTGTGTTGAGCTAGATCGTTGGCATTCCAAAGAGCCATGCGTCTTGGTTTTATTTTGCGTCGGGGCGTATTAGTTTATCCATGATGAGTGTTAATAATGATAGTAAGTTGTTTATTTGTTCAGATTGTTTTTCGATTAATTTTTCTAGTCTGGAGAAGTTGTCTGAGTTTTGTGTATTGGGAACGTTGTTTTGGGAATGGTCCTTATGGATATTCAGATTATCTTGGTTGGTTTTTACTGCTTCAGCATAGGAGATTGAAGTAGTAGAGAATTTTGGAGGACTGGGCATTTTATTGGTTGTCTCTTTGGCTCTGAGTTTAGGATACTTATTTACGTATAGGGTTTTGTATGCTGAGCAACCTTTGTAGTTAGCAGGATGGTCTCCTTGACAGTGGATGCACTTCGCTGGGATTTCTGGTGATTTAGTGCACTGGTCAGTGGGGTGTGTACCTGCAAATTTGATGCAGCGGAAATTATGATTGCAGTATTTCTGGCCGTACTTTTGGCACCTTTTGCATTGTACTATCTCCTTTTTTATTAAAGGAGGTTCGATTTTTACTACCGAGTTCATTAATCGATTTATTTCATAAATTTGTTTGTTTTTAGGATTTTGTTTCAAGTCGACAAAGAATAGGGATAACGGGTTTTTAGAGATCCTATGTCTAATGTTGCTGATGTTAATTACTTCGTGTCCCAGTTTAAGAAGTTCGTACTACAATTCGTCTAGATTAACCGAGTGGTGGATGTTGCGTAGTACCCCTCGAAAAGCTCTTGCTTGAGCTGGTATGTGTGGATGTTTGCATTCAGGGTTTTTTATCAACTTCGTTAATTTTCTATAGGTGTCTGTGTTGGTCGGCAGAATTTTCACTTGATTGTTGCTAATTTTGAGTTTATATTCATCTTTGCTGATGTCTTTCTCGATTGATTTAATCATAGTTTGGATGTTTATGATATCGTCAATGAAGATTGGCAGGGGAGGGGGATTTCTTTGGGTATGTGGTTTATTTAACGTTTCGGTTGTGTCCATGGAGTCATATGTAGTCTCCAGTATTGAAATCTATTGTTGATGGTCTCTTGGCTAGCTGGTGGTTTGGTTTGGATCTTGCTCGCATTTATTTTAGCTGCTTCCAGCTTGCGTTTTTTCGTGTGCGGGTCGTTTGCAAAGAGGGATGTATTGTCCCTTTGCCACGGGGGAGGAAGAGCGGCGCTGTTATAACTCAGCTCAGGAGAGCCCGTTTGAGATGTTTGGGCCATCATCGAGCTAGTTAATTCAATTTGAAAAAACTAGTCGAGAGGCTATGATTCGGGCCAGAGATTAGTAGCTTTGGATTTTCCACAATCACGTTTGAGAACCCTTGGCAAGTTTGTTAGATTCACTTTCGACAGATGGGCGTCACGTGTTGTTTCTAGAACTTCATAGGGCACTAAACACACGTCTGCACTCTTCCGCACTCACCAGCGAACTGTCTCGTACTTAACCTGAGATTTTTCCATACGGTGGAGTATTCCGTCACTCAGATCCGGATCGTCGTACTGAATTCGTTCGCCAGGTTTTAATGTACCTATATCCTGAAACCGATAATCTATTTTGCAAAATATCTTTGTGCTAGGTATATAGTTCTATTGGTGTGGGCACGAGATCTGATGACAGGTCGTCGCAGTCTACTCTTGCTGAGAAGGTTTCATAGGACGACCGCCATCAGGACCGTAAGGGGATACCGGATGATATCATATGCATCGGCTGTTACGTCGCGTGAAAAGGTCCGCGCGACGTCCTTCAATGTCTGACCATCAAGGCCCAGTCACCGTTAGAGAAACCCACAATAAACCTAAGGCCTCACCATAAACCGAGTCTTATTAGCTTGTAGGAACCTTCAATCCTGCAAGTATTTTCGGTTTATGGCTGGTACATAAAACAGTCCTTAGGTCTATTGTACGTTCTGACAAATTACGGAGAAAGCAGGAAGTTACCTAATGGGAAAAACTAAATAGCTGCCTAACGGAAAAGTCGGTTTTTCCCATGAACAATGTCGCCACGTTGGTAGGAGGCTTCTTCCTCCTATCTTGATTCTCAACATTGGGCCTAACCAATCGGCATCGCGGATCATTGCCCTCACTTTGCTAACCAAAATGTGAGCTACGAATCCGCGCTCTACGTCCAAAGGGGCATACCCCTACCGAGCTTTCCTCCGTAATCACATCAGAACGAACCTCACTGTTACTACGAGAGTTCCTACTGACTGTGCTTACTGCTACGACTGCTCCTATTTCTGCTATTGGGGATGCGTCGACAAATTGTTGCGCGTAATACTGCACATATTCTGGCGTATGCAGCGCACATCAGGCGGTTGGCACTATGTTACTACTGGTCTCTGTCAAATCCAATGAAATTCCAGTTATCCATATTCAAGGCTAAATATTTAAATGAACGTGCATCCACTCCTATTGGGGATACGTCGACAAATAGGAGCACGTTATACTACACATTTCCAGCTTTATACAGCGCACATCAGGTGGTTGGAACTCAGTCAACACTGGTCTCTGTCAAATCCAATGAAATTCCAGTTATCCATTTTCAAGGCCAAATATTTAAATGAGCGTGCCTCCGCTCCTATTGGGGATACGTCGACAATTCGATGATCATTATACTCCACATTTCCAGCTTTATACAGCGCACACCAGTTGGTTGGCACTAAGTGAACACTGGTCTCTGTCAAATCCAGTGAAATTCCAGTTATCAATATTCAAGGCTAAATATTTAAATAAACGTACCTCCGCTCCTATTTAGGATACGTCGACAATTCGATGCGCGTTATACTCCACATTTGCTGTTTTATACAGCGCACACCAGTTGGTTAGCACTAAGTCAACACTGGTCTCTGTTATATCCAATGGAGTTACACTTGTTCAAGGCTAAAATATAAATGAACGTACCTCGGAAGCTATTGGGGATACGTCGACAAGTCGATGCTCGTAATACTGCACATTTCCAGCTTTCTACAGCGCACATCATCCAGTTGGCATTATGTCAACACTTGTCTCTGTCAAATCCAATGGAATTGCAGTTATTAAAGGCTAAAATACAAATGAACGTACCCCGGATGCTATTGGTGATTCGTCAACAAGTCGATGCTCGTTATACTCCGCGTTCCCTTCATTATATAGCGCACATCAGTTGGTCGGCACTAGGTCAAGACTGGTCTCTGTCAAATCCAATGAAATTCCAGTTCTTAATATTCAAGGCTAAATATTTTAATCAGCGTACCTCCGCTTCTATTGGGGAAACGTCGACAATTCGATTAGCGTTATACTCCACATTTCCAGCTTTATACAGCGCACATCAGATTGTTGGCACTCAGTCAACACTGGTCTCTGTTATATCCAATGGAGTTACAGTTGTTGAAGGCTAAAATATAAATGAACGTACCTCGGAAGCTAATAGGGATACGTCGACAATTCGATGCGCGTTATACTCCACATTTGCTGCTTTATATAGCGCACGTCATTCCGTTCGCACTATTTCAAAACTGGTCTCTGTCAAATACAATTGAATTACAGTTATTCAAGGCTAAGATATGAATGAACGTATCTCGGAAGCTATTGCGGATACCTCGACTATTCGATGATCGTTATACTCCACATTTCCAGCTTCATACCGCGCACATCATTTGGATAGCACTCAGTCAACACTGGCTCTGTTGAATACAATCAAATTCCAGTGTACAATATTCAAGGCCAAATATTTAAATGAAAGTGCCTCCGGTATATTGGGGATACGTCGACAATTAGGTGCGCGTTATACTCCACATTGCTAGCTTTATACAGCTCACATCACTTGGTTGACACTCAGTCAACACTGGTCTCTGTTATATCCAATGGAGTTACAGTTGTTCAAGGCTAAAATATAAATGAACGTACCTCGGAAGCTATTGGGGATACGTCGACAATTCGATGATCGTTATACTCTACTTTTCCAGCTTTATACAGCGATCGTCAGTCCGTTGGCACTATGTCAAAACTGGAATCTGTCAAATCCAATGAAATTCCAGTTTTTAATATTCAAGGCTAAATATTTAATTGAGCGTGCCGCCGCTCCTATTGGGGATACGTCGACAATTAGGTGCACGTTATACTCCACATTTCCAGCTTTATACCGCTCACATCACTTGGTTGACACTTAGTCAACACTGGTGTCTGTTATATTCAATGGAGTTACAGTTGTTCAAGGCTAAATATTTAAATGAACGTACCTCCGCTCTGATTGGGGTTACGTCGACAATTCGATGTCCGGTATGCACCACATTTGCTGCTTTATTCGGCGCAAATTAGTCGGTTGGCACTAGGTCAACACTGGTCTCTGTCTAATCCAATGTGTAGCGGCACTCGACGGTAAACTTTCCAACGGTTTCCGTCAGGTGGCCCGCTACACAAAGGCTCGACCCTTTGAACAAGATGATTGCCAGATGTCGATACATCCGCATCGAGTATTTTCAACTAGCTAAGGACCCGCTATAAATCTTAGGAGTTGTCTAGCTAAGGTTCTCCGAAAGGACAAATAGTCTTTGTCTCAATATCTCTGCACATACCACTCATCACGGGATGATACAGGAAATCTGTTTTTCCTCACGTACGACATGTCTCACTGACAACTTTCTCCCAAGGACGACTAATATCCTTCTCTAACCTCCAACCCAAAATTGACCAATTAACAGAGACGTTCATTTCCCTCACTTTCCGTACCAGCACTTCCCACCTACGAATCCGATGTGTCCCTATCCTTAGACACACCCAATCGTAGTTTTCCTAGCAGCATCACCGCTGCGGAAAAGGAGTCAGTCGCGAGTCGTCGAACGAGTGGTCCAATATCGATACGAGTTACTAATTCCACGACATCTGGCGCAATCACCTTTCGATTCGAATCGCACCGCGCAACGTACCGTACCATACCCGAACTCGTAAGCACGAACCGATAATTGTAACGTGCGTCCGTCACACATTGTAAACAAAGAACGTGTACAATAAATAGTGTTTGTTGAACGCAGTGAGTGATTAATCTAACCCTATCACGTATCCACCTCAAATGAAATTCCAGTTTTTAATTTTGAAGGCTAAATATTTAAATCAGCGTACCTCTGCTTCTATTGGGGATACGTCGACAATTCGTTGCGTGTTATACTGCACATTTCCAGCTTTATACAGCGCACGTCAGTTGGTTGGCACGAAGTCAACACTGGTCTCTGTCAAATCCAATCAAATACCAGCTATCAATTTTCAAGGCTATATATTTAAATGAACGTGCCTCCGCTCCTTTTGGGGATACGTCGACAATAAGGTGCACGATATACTCCACATTTCCAGCTTTATACAGCGATCGTCATACCGTTGGCACTATGTCAAAACTGGTCTCAGTCAAATACAATTGAATTACTGTTATTCAAGGCTAAAATAGAAATGATCGTAACTCCGCTTCTATAGGGGATACGACGACAATACGATGCGCGTTATACTCCACATTTGCTGCGTTATACAGCTCACGTCATTCCGTTGGCACCATGTCATCACTGGTCTCTGTCCAATACAATGGAAGTACAGTTATTCAAGGGTAAAATATAAATGAGCGTACCGCGGAAGCTATTGGCAATACGTGGACAATTAGATGCTCGTTATACTCCACATTTCCAGATTTATACAGCGCACATCAGCTGTTTGGTACTAAATCAACACTGGTCTCTGACAAATGCAATCAAATTCCAGTTATCAATATTCAAGGATAACTATTTAAATGAACGTGCCTCTGCTGCTATTGGTGATACGTCGACAATTAGATGCCCGATATACTCCACATTTCCAGCTTTATACAGCGCACATCAGTTGGTTGGCACTAAGTCAACACTGGTCTCTGTCAAATCCAATGAAATTCCAGTTTTTAATTTTCAAGGTTAAATATTTAAACCAGCGTACCGCTGCTTCTATTGGGGATACGTCGACAATTCGTTGCGCGTTATACTGCACATTTGATGCTTTATACAGCGAGCATCGGTCCGTTGGTAGTATGCCAACACTGGTCACTGTCAAATACATTGAATTTCCAGTTTTCAATATTCAACGTTTAATATTAATACCAGCGTACCTCCGCTGCTATTGGGGACACGTTGACAATTCGTCGCGCTTTATACTGCACATTTTCTGTCGTATACATCGCACATCAGGCGGTTGGCACTATGTCACTACTGGTCTCTGTCAAATCCAATGAAATTCCAGTTATCCATATTCAAGGCTAAATATTTAAATGAACGTGCCTCCACTCCTATTGGGTATACGACGACAAATAGGAGGACGATATATTACACATTTCCAGCTTTATACAGCGCGCGTCAGGCGGTTGTCACTATGTCAAAACTGGTCTGTGTCAAATACAAATGAATTCCAATTATTCAAGGCTAAAATATAAATAGCGTAAACCGGATGATGTGCGCTGCATTTGGCAGCAAATGTGAAGTATAACGCGCATCGACTTGTGGGCATATGTGCTATATCAGCGGATATACCTTGAATTGAACATTTGAGCCTGAATATGCAAAACTGCAATTACGCTGGATTTGACAGTAACCATAGGTGCCATAGCTTAAATCGGATCATGTGCACTGTATTTGGCAGCAAATGTGGAAGAAAACGCATATCGCAATTCGACATACCGGCAATAGAAGCGGAGATACGTTTCTTTGAACATTTAGGTATGAATATACATAATTGCAATTACACTGGTTCTGACAAGGACCATAGTTGACATGGCACAAACCGGCTGAATAGCGCTCCATTTTGTAGCAAATTTGGAGCATAACGCGCATCGAATTGTCGTCACACAGCTCATAGCAGCGGAGATACATTCTAATAAATATATAAACCTAAATATGAAAAACTGCAACCATTCAGGATTTGACTTGGACCAGAGTGAACGTAAAGCTAACTGGCTAGTGTGCGCTGCATTTGGGAATATATGTGGGGCACAAGGCACATCGAATTGTCCACATATCTGGAGTAGGAACGGAGATACGTTGGTTTGAATATTTAAGCCTGAGGAAACAAGATTGCAATCGCGCTGAAATTGTCTGGCACCGTAGTTGACATATCGTAAACCGGATGTTGTGCACTCGACATGGCATCAGATATGAAATATAACGCGCATCTAAATGTCAACATATCTGTAATAGAAACTGAAGTACGTGGTTATGAATATATCAGCTTGATTATGCAAAACTGCAATTACGTTGGATTTGTCAATGGCCACAGTAGACATAGCGCAAACTAGCTGATGAGCAATGCATTTAAGAGCAAATGTGGAGTACAACGCGCATTGAATTGTCGACTTATCTGCGTTAGAAACGGAAATAAGTTTTTTCATTATTTAAGCCTGAATATGCGGAACTGCAACTACGCTGGGTTTGACTGGGTTTCCGGATTTGACATAGACGGAACCGGATGATGAGCAATGTATTTGGCAGCAAATGTGGAGCATAACGCGCATCCGTATGTCGCCATATCTGCATTAGAAACGGATGTAGGCGGAGATACTTTGCTTTGAATATTTAAGCATGAATATGCAAAACTGCAATGACAAAGCATTTGAGAGAGACCGGAGATGAAATAGTACAAACCGGAAATTGTGCCTCCTATTTGGCAGCATATGTTGAGTATAAAGCGCATCGATTCGTCGGCATGCCACCTATAGCAGCGGAGATACGTTCAATTGCATTTTGAAGCATTTATATGAAAATCTGTAATGACATTGGAATTGACCGGGAACTGAGTTGATACAGCGTAAACACGAGGATGTGCACTGTATTTGGAAGCAAATGTGGAATATAACTCGCAATGTGTTGTCGAGATGTCTGCTATGCAAACGGAGAAACGTTAATTTGAATATGTGACGCTTTGTAAACAAAATTACATATACGCTGAATTTGACAGGGACTAGAGTCGACATAGCACAAACCGGCTGATGTGTACTATATTTGGCAGCAAATGTGCGGTATAACGCGCATCGATTTGTCGTCATATCTGCATTAGAAGCAGAGATTCGTGGAGTTGAATATTTAAGACAGAATTCGCAAAACTGCAATTATGCTGGATTTTATTGGGTCCAGTGTTGACAATACGCGAACCGGCTTATGTGCGCTATATTTGGCAGCAATTGAGTAGTACATCTCGCATCTAACTAGCGACAAATCTCCAATTGCAGCGATGATACGTTGTATTTAATATTGAATAATGGGCCTGTTACAATAAAAATAGTATTCCACTTTGACCGAAGGAATGAAACGCATTACACGACTCAGTGTCAAAGTAAGTTACATTGCCGATATTTCTTCAGATAATTAGCGCGACTGAAATAAATTGCCGTCTCAATGAAACCATTTTATTTGAAACTTTACGCTACAGTTCTGAATCATTTTCGCCGAACAAGACCGTTTCAAGTACCCGCAAAAGCCAGCCGTCAAATTAAGGTACAAAACTATCAATTAGAGTCTAATACATTTTAGTGGTCCAACATCGATGGGACGATTTCGCATCGAAATTTTTTGAGGACCACGTAACCTTCTAATGTCGACCACCGTGCGAGCAGCGGATAAGCTTGCTTCGTGCCTTAGGTTCCTCTCACCACGTACTCTACTTCTTGATTCTTAGTTGGCAGCTTTAGCGGTTGCTGGTCCGAGAAACTGCATCCTGACCCGCTTTCTCGTATGTCGCATGTGACGTCTTGCTCTCCGCCGTAGACACTTGTCGGATCTACATACGTTGAACCATTTGCGCGAGACAAGCGCGGCGCTCTGCAGGGACGAGGGATCTAATATTCGAAGTATCAAGTGCGCAACCTCCAGTGTTAGTTCGGAAATGATATCCACCTTGCTTGGCACGTACAAACCAACGACGCGTAATAGAGGTCTAAAAAACTCCATGTTGCTTCTACTTTTGCTCGAGCACAACTGACGGTCTGGCTGAGAATGGAGGCTTATATATGTGCTGCTCGTCACCGTACACTGCGATTTCCGGTTCCGAGTGAGAGTGCTGGTCAGTCAGAATCGATCGCGTGTGCATGTATTTCATATATATATGTCGGGTTCACATTATGATTAGGGTTAGGAGCGTGAAACGAATCTTCATTTGGACTATGCGTTGTTGCTATGCAATAGAGGAGATATTTACTTTAATACTCGATATTTAATTTCATATTCGAGAAGCTAATGGTAATGATCCTAGGTTCCTTAACGACGACGCGGTCAACGCGATAACAGAATGCACTTTCTTCCAAAGTCCAAGTTGTACCCAACTTCCTTGTCTACGACACATGTGTTACTCAACCAACTCTTTGTCAAAACATAGAATATCCACCGAACGTAAAGACACTACGTAACTCGCTTATGTGACCTCACGAGAGAATGACTTTCCGGCACGATGATGCTGCAAAGTAAAACTATGATGGGTGTGTCTAAGGGCACGAGATCGTCGGTTTCGTGGAGAAAAGCCTTCCTTATGAAAGTGAGGGAAATTGACGTTACTGTTAATTGATCAGTTTCCATGTTGGTGGTTAGAGCAGGATGCTAGCCGCCCTTGAGGGAAAGTTCCTAACGAGAAGCGTCGTTCGTGAGAAAAATAGATTTCTCCTATCTTCCCGTAGTTGTGACAGAGACTGCTTGTCTGCATAAAGGAATTTAGTTAACTAAATCTTAAGAATTATAGCAGGCCCTCAGGCTAACTGAACATGTACTGCGGAGATGCATCGACATCTGGTAATCATCTTACCCGAAGAATGGGGTCTGCGTGTGGTGAGCCACGAGACTGAAACCGTTGGAACGTTTCCTGTTGAGTGCTGTTACAACTATATCTTTTCAGGAGAGATATACAATTACTCCATGCCTTTGTTAGACAAAACGTTCATCCCTTGACCGCGGCGACGTTCGGCGACTGGCTGTCGCCTCGAGCCCAGGTGTTACGTCCCGCGCTCCGCGCGCGCCGGACAAAATATGTAAATAGCATAAGAAACGAATCGAGCACACAGTAACGTGAAAACTTAGACAACCCCACCCCGAGTCCCTTTTGAATAAATCGTTACGTGGTAATTATTCAAGGACAAATTGAGCTATAAATACGCATCCTAGCGCAAAGCGATTTTTAGTTAATTGTTGTTAGTCGACGAAACCGGCACACTGGGTGAGTCTGCTATTGTCAATCCGCTAATTATTAAAATTTAGTCAAAGTTCCGATACGCGAGTCCGCAGTTAAAGTTACCAACAAGGGTGTAACCCTAGGCGTGCGAATCCGACAATTCAAACATTGTCGTTAGTCGCGAGTCAATTGTTAACTAGTTAGACAGATATAATAATTGTTGAAATTGTAGAGTCTAAATAAATTGTAAAGCGAGACAACGACGAGCTAGAATTCAAGAATTTATCGCCCTAACATATACAAGCAAGGCGAGAGCTTCGATTTGGCATCATTTCTTCTCCGTTAATTTCGGCGTCGTACGAAATTCGACATCAAGGCAAAATCATTCGTCAACAATCCAATCGAAGAATAAAATATCAAAACATAATTGACGCGAAGGAATACCCGAGACATTGAAATCATAACGACCATTCGCTGTATTAACCAGTAATCTGACGTACTGTTGATTACGGTGTTTTCAAACATTGGAAACGTTTGCGGGTTTTCGTTCCTCTCGTCCCACTGTTAGCAGACGTTGCTCACCTTTGGGCGAGACTCCTAGCGATATTGTAATTCAAATAAATTCAGTAAATCTTGTTTATCATAGCCTAACCATTATTTCAAAATAACTTTAATCCTCTCCCGCGCTAGTACTCCTGCCCATAGCAGGTTAGCCGAAAAGTGGAAATTATTTACCAGTCGCATTGAAATAATTAACGCTACCCAATTAATACACCAAACATTGAAAGCGAAAGAGAAACCAACATGACATCAGACTTAAATACTATAGACGGAAAGGAAAGGTACATATATATAATAAAAAAACGATAAACAGAATTCTCTCTCGAAATAGTCCTTGGACTATTTCTGGTGGCAGCAACTACCGTATTATTTAAAATTCAAAATATATTTCGAGAATTATTATCCTTTATCCTTCTCGATCAAACTAGCGATTAATACAATTAAAGAAGTAAACGAGAACGTAACAGTATAGAAATAAATTTTCGGTGGCAGCGGTGGGATACGCTCCACAGAGGATTAAAGTTCTTTGGAGTATTAACTAAAAAATAAATAGAAAACATGTCGACCGCACGAGACTCCCTGAATAAAGACATGCTCTTGATGTTATCGGAAAAACTTACAGCATGGGACGCGAATTTTCGCGATATGAGTGCAAAAATGAATGAATTACAAAACAACATGCTCGAACTCGAAACAAAAAGGGAACCTAAGTCAACCGTATCGCAGCCGGCAACTCAACAAGAGACAACGCAGCCAGGTAGATATTCTCAACCGATTAAACTAAAAGACGCGATCGAGTCGGTACCAGTGTTCGACGGACATCGACCCTCGGTATTTCAATTTTTAAGAGCATGCGAGCGCGCGCGAAACATGGTTCCTAGGTATTGTTACGTTCCTGTTAGTTTTGGATCGATTTTAAACCGTTGAATTTGCAAAAAAAAATTTTTTTTATTTGTTTTAAATTTAAATTAGCTCGATTTAATTTGAATTTCAACAGGAAGGGAAAATTTAAACGATATAATTGTATTTAAGATATTGAATTAAGATTTCCGATTAAGATCTATTTCTAAGTTTAAAAAAATTTATATTATGTAACATCGCAAAATAGTTTGAACTAGAGGTCGGTCGAAACTAGAAAAACCGTGTGAATCATCCTTGTGTGGTTGGTTTATGTTAAGAGTGCCTACGTGACTAAAGTCACCTAGTTCTTACATAGATATGAGAAAAACAATAGACAACGTGAGAGCAGAAGGACGATTTCGTGTTCTCAAGGTGCGACGACCGAAAGGGCAGAGCGTGCGAACCGAAAAGTATGTGTGTTGCGAGAGTCAGAGTTAATCGAGACGTCGGAGAGTAGAGTCGAGTCGAGAGAACTGATCGAATCGTTAGTGTCGTTAGAATCGTCAGAGTATTATTAAATAACTGCGAAGTTATTTAATATAGATACGAATACCGTAATTAGCTCAATTAAGCAAATACCGTTTTCTGTTCAATTTATACCTGTATATTTATTTATTTATTTATTAATAAATTGTAAATAATCGGAAAAATTTATACTCTTAATTTTTCACGATATTATAGTAGTTTTATATGTTTGTCAATTAAGTAAAGTATGTATAGAATTCTTTACATAATTAGATTATTGGCTATTCTTAGCGATACAGTTTCATATAAATTTATGTAGTTGTATTTCTCATATTCATCAACATATATAAATTTTTAAATTGTTAGCTAGTTCCAATAATATAATTTCTATATAATTTATCCTTCCGTGTTCGTTAATCAAATAAAGTATGTATAGAATTCTTTACATTAATTAAACTCTTAGCGATACAATTTCATGTAGATTTATGTATTTATATTTCTTATGTTTATTAATTAAGTGAAGCATATTTTTCGATTATTAGCTAGTTCCAATGGTATAGTTTCTATAAGAGTTAGTGCACGCATGTTTCAAAATGGCCGCCCGTGAATGTCCCTAGCATACAGTGATTTTCATCGATCTCGAATCTATTTGTCAATTATGTGTAAATCTTGTTTCAGTGTCTTGACGTATAATTGAAGTGAAAAAATATATTATTTTGTATTTATTTAATGTGTGTAATTATTGCGTGTGTTCCGATGTGCGCGTGTAAATCTAAGATGGCTGCTCATAAATGTCATCAGTAAAGTTATAGTGGCGGGTCTTTAGTTTTGTTTGATATCGAAGTGATTTTCCGTCTGTCGCTCGTTTTTCCTTATTGTACCGCAATTAGGCTATATATTTATTATTAATGTTGTTATTATTATTATTATTAAAATGACAGTAGTATTGTTCGTGTGAATGTATATATATATATATATATTTATATTGTGTGTCATTTTAATGTGACTAATGTTTTGTAATTCTTCGATAGCGTTATTTATTGTTCTGAGTAGTTTATTTTATAGTGTTCGATAATATAAGATACACACACACAAACACATATATAGATATATATATGCATACACATATTTCTTCTGGTAGTGTAGTTTTCATACGAAATGAAATGTTAATTATTTATTTTATATTAACTTCATTTAATAAGATAGAACACACACACGTACACGTATATATGTATATATTTCTGGTAGTGTGATTTTCATTTAGATTCTTTAGCGATGTAATGTTGTGTGTTTGAGGTTATGTTTTGATTTCATATATACATATATATCTTGTATTGTGACAACATAGTATTAAAGCTTTATTTCTAAATTATTGTGTGTTTAATGTGTTTTCTTTTTTATTAGATATTTGTGTTTGATAGTAGAATTCCTGTACGCAGTTCTTCAAGTCGTTGCGGTGTTAATTATTTTGAACGTTTTAGCCTATCGACAGGTTGTTACTTAGTCCCAAGTGTTGCGTTGTGTGTTCTATTCATTTAGATTATTAGTAGTAGTTTATTTTAGAGTATAGATTATATATTTATATATTTTATATATATAGACATGCATGTTTCGTAATGTAGTTCTTCTTTTATAATTATTTACCGGAATGTTGGCTAGTTTTAAGTATGTATCTTAAATTACTAATTTGATTCAATAATGTAGAGTGCCGCACACATATATATATATATATATATTTCTGACAATGTAACCTTTATTTCTTTAATAATACAATATTGTATGTTTTATGTATTCGTTAGACTATAAGTTCTTTGATTTTATATGCACATATATTTTATAGTTTGATAATATTGGATTTGTTGCATAGTATTGGAAGTATTGTCTCTAATATTTACTAGGTTATTACATGTTTGGCATATATGTTTATACTTATATGTAACTCTCCAAGTCGTTGCTGCGTTGATTGAATAAAATATATTTATATACATATACATTCCTGGCGTTTCATTTATTTCCCTTTTGTATTCTTAGTTATTCTTATTCCTATAAGTTATTCTAATTTCCTGGTTTATTTGTTTGGTTCGTGACTCGTTCAATTTATTAGTAGATTCCATTTATTTTAATTTTATGCTGGTTGGGTTTATATTATATTGAACCATAGGTTTTCAAATTGCAAGCCGGTTATTGGTAGATTTATTTAGAGTTGTGTGTGTATGTATTTCATTTCTTGGTTGGATTTATTTGTCGCCCTCATTTGTTAATCCTATATTTCGTTTCGTAGTGCCGTGTGTTCGTTTGTGCATTCAAATCCTTATTCGCGCGTTTTGCATAGGGTGGTTTTCTTTTCTTGTTACAGCACGTGCGGAGCGCGGGACGTGACACCCCCGCCCTTGGAGTTCGAATTTCCGGAGGAAATTTGACTGATGGTGTCTCTGAGTTCGCTCAAGGCGGATGTAGATGTTGAGTGACTACCGGTGTTATCGATATCCCTTGAGGTTGTGTTGTTTGATCATCGATATTTTGTCTTCTTTTGAGGTATATTAGCAGGTGGGTGACTGAGCCGCATATTGCTCCTAATAGGGCGATACCGCATCCGTAAGTTTCACGTAGCTGGTATCCGTGTATGGCTATACCTATTATTGTCTTGATTAGGTTAAATATTACAAGTATTCCGAATATTGCTGCACTGACAGTTCCAAATTCCATAAAACCAGTCCATAAGTTTGATACGGTATTTTTCGCTATTGTCGTTAATGTATTTTCGTCCATCATTCCCAGGATGTTTACTGTTCCAGGGACGATGGCTTTTCCTGTCGCTCCTCTGGCCAATGTGTTCAAGACTGCAGTTTTTTCTGCCGGGAACATGACGTGGTCCCGTAATGCGTCCAGGTCCCTTTGGGTATATATCCCGCTCGTGGCCAATGACGATGGTGTTGAATATCGCCACGTTTGTTGCACGTCTGGACGGAGTTCCTGTGGTGCGATTGTTTCCATGGGTTTTGGTACGAATTTGTGCCAGAGTCCGTCGATATTGTATAGCGTAGGTAGTACTGCGCTACATTCTCTATGGTTTCCATGTTGCGTTAGGATGTGTGTTTTTGGTGTTAGAAATGCGGTGCGATTCCCTTGCCAAACGGGTAGCTCCGAGTAGCATTCTGTTGTATGTCGTATCTTTACTTGTACCGGAATGCATTTGACTATATGGACCGCTTCTCCTGCGATCAGAACCATTTTTTATTTTGTGTTATTTTGATGAGGGTAAGTACGATGACCAGGTGATTCATCTTCCTATTAATTTATTAAATTGTTTCTTACTCTTGAGTTTATTAGAAATAAGAACCTTTTATTATTATTAATATATATATATATATATATATAAAAAAAAAAAATTTTTATATTTATATATTTTCTCTTCTCCCTTTTCTTTTTTTTTCTCTTTTTTTTTTTATTAAAACTTTGTTTTATTTTAGGTTTTACGTATATGCTATCAGTGAAAATAAATTTTATGAATGCTATTTGAGTTATAATTATATACATATATGCATACGTATTGGTGAGTAATATAAATGAGATTTGTTTTATCGTTATAAATATATAAGTATATATTATCAATAGGTATAAATATTACAAATGTAGCTTGTTTTTGAATATATATATATGTGCGTGCAATGGTAAATATGACGGCTTATTTTTATGAGTCACTTGCATTATCAATGGAAGTGAGTGTTGCAAATATCACCTACTTTACAACATGCGTGTGTATATATTGGTAAACATGAGTGAAAATTATATGTATAGTTATAAATGTTGTTTGTTTACAGGTGGATATAGCATAAGTGTTTGCCTTCATGCGTAGCATACAAGTACGTTATAGTTCCATGGTGCGGAGTATCATTCCTTGAACTAAAAAGTCTGTTTCAAGGTGAGTCAGATTATTATATTAAATAATTTCCTTCATCAAAATATAATTTGTTTTAAAATATAAAATTTTCTTCATGCGCGCGTTGATCAGTGTGGTCTTCCAAAATGGCCGCTTGTGAATGTTCCTGGCATATAGTGACTTTTATTAATATTGAACTAATTATTTATCTGATAGTTAGTTGTATCTTTATTTTAATGAACAACGTGTAATTGAAATGGAAATAATATTATTTGTGTTTATTATGATGTGTATAATTATTGCATGTGGAAACTATTTCATGTTGGCAACGAACAGTATCATTTCCAAAATGGCCGCTTGTGAGCGTGTTAGTATATGGTGACTTCTATCGGTGAATTATTTGTATCTTTATTTTAATAGATAACATGTAATCGCAGTGGAAATAATATGATTTGTGTTTATTATAGTGTGTATAATTATTGCCTGTAGGAGCTATTTCATGCTTGTGACGTTCGGTATTATTTCCAGAATGTGTCCAGTAAGAGTGTGGTGATGTGTTTTAAACCTTTAATACCGAAATTATTATTTATTTGTTACTTATTTTTAACTCTACTTTAGTGTAAATGAAAATTGAGGTGGCAATAATATTGTTTGTGTTTGTTATCGTGTGTACGTATCTACTGTGTGTTACGTAGTAGGAGAGTACAGTCGAGTCGAGAGAACTGATCGCATCGTTAGTGTTATTAGAATCGTCAGAGTATTATTAAATAACTGCGAAATTATTTAATATAGATACGAATACCGTAATTAGCTCAATTAAGTGAATACCGTTTTCTGTTCAATTTATACCTGTATATTTATTTATTTATTTATTAATAAATTGTAAATAATCGGAAAAATTTATACTCTTAATTTTTCACGATATTACAGTAGTTTTATATGTTTGTCAATTAAGTAAAGTATGTATAGAATTCTTTACATAATTAGATTATTGGCTATTCTTAGCGATACAGTTTCATATAAATTTATGTAGTTGTATTTCTCATATTCATCAACATATATAAATTTTTAAATTGTTAGCTAGTTCCAATAATATAATTTCTATATAATTTATCTTTCCGTGTTCGTTAATCAAATAAAGTATGTATAGAATTCTTTACATTAATTAAACTCTTAGCGATACAATTTCATGTAGATTTATGTATTTATATTTCTTATATTTATTAATTAAGTGAAGCATATTTTTCGATTATTAGCTAGTTCCAATGGTATAGTTTCTATAAGAGTTAGTGCACGCATGTTTCAAAATGGCCGCCCGTGAATGTCCCTAGCATACAGTGATTTTCATCGATCTCGAATCTATTTGTCAATTATGTGTAAATCTTGTTTCAGTGTCTTGACGTATAATTGAAGTGAAAAAATATATTATTTTGTATTTATTTAATGTGTGTAATTATTGCGTGTGTTCCGATGTGCGCGTGTAAATCTAAGATGGCTGCTCATAAATGTCATCAGTAAAGTTATAGTGGCGGGTCTTTAGTTTTGTTTGATATCGAAGTGATTTTCCGTCTGTCGCTCGTTTTTCCTTATTGTACCGCAATTAGGCTATATATTTATTATTAATGTTGTTATTATTATTATTATTAAAATGACAGTAGTATTGTTCGTGTGAATGTATATATATATATATATATATATATATATATATGGGATACGTTAAGATTTGATCTAGTGTTGTTAACGTGAAACGAATCTACACTTTGTAATTCGTCGTTGTCGTTATTCAATAGTGCAGATGTTCGCTAGTGCAGGTATGATTATCACAGAATCCGATCAAGATAAACGCGATAATCACATATTCGAGAAGCTAATGACAATGATCTTAGGTCCCATAACGAATCCGCGGCCAACGTGATGATAGAGATACGTTCTCGTAATTAGTTTCAGTCCGACCGATCGTAAAGATAGTATTCTTTCCGTTAATGAATTCAATAAGATAATGAATCACACACTCGTGATGCCACCGAGGAAAACTATATGGGGTTTGTCTAAGGACACGTGGTCATCGGATTCGTGGAGAAAAGTATTCGCTCGATGTAATGTTGTGAAATTTGAGGTTACTGTTTGTGTCAATTTCCCATATACATATATATCTTGTAAGGGTGCCAACCGCCCTATTAAAGAAAGTTATTTCTAGCGGGAAGCGTCATTCGTGAGTTAAAACAGTTTTCTCTAACTTCCCATGGTTGGAACAAAGACTATTTATCCGTTTGAAGGACTTTAGCTAAATCCTAAGATTTATGCGGGTCCTCAGGCTAGCTGCACGTACTGTGGAGACGCATCGACATCTGTTTATAATCTTACTCGGAGAATAGAATCTGCGTGTGACAAGTCCCAAGTGACCGTCAAGTGTTCACTTCGAATGTCGCTACAACTAGTTTTTCTTTTTAGAAAAGCTATAGAGTTACTATATTTCTTTGTTTTATGTAACGTTATACCATGCACGTTTACGTTCGGCGACTGGTTGTTCTTCTTTTATAATTATTTCAAACAGATTCATTGGCTAAACGCTTTGTTTAAGTACGTATCATTAAATTACGTATAGGGGTTTTCCAAATTCAATAATGTACGTGTTCTTTATCTCCACATATATATATATATATATATATTTCTGACAATGTAACCTTTATTTCTTTAATAATACAATATTGTATGTTTTATGTATTCGTTAGACTATAAGTTCTTTGATTTTATATACACATATATTTTATAGTTTGATAATATTGGATTTGTTGCATAGTATTGGAAGTATTGTCTCTAATATTTACTAGGTTATTACATGTTTGACATACATGTTTATACTTATATGTAACTCTCCAAGTCGTTGCTGCGTTGATTGAATAAAATATATTTATATACATATACATTCCTGGCATTTCATTTATTTCCCTTGTTATTCTTATTCCTATAAGTTATTATTTCCTGGTTTATTTATTTGGTTCGTGACTCATTCAATTTATTAGTAGATTCTATTTATTTTAATTTTATGCTGGTTGGGTTTATATTATATTGAACCATAGGTTTTCAAATTGCAAGCCGGTTATTGGTAGATTTATTTAGAGTTGTGTGTGTATGTATTTCGTTTCTTGGTTGGATTTATTTATCGCCCTCATTTGTTAATCCTATATTTCGTTTCGTAGTGCCGTGTGTTCGTTTGTGCATTCAAATCCTTATTCGCGCGTTTTGCATAGGGTGGTTTTCTTTTCTTGTTACGGCACGTGCGGAGCGCGGGACGTGACAGTAGTTTTCGCTAAGAAGCTGCTCACAGGCTCCGCTAGAGCTTTCGTGCGGCAAGAACGAGGCACGAAGTCCTGGGCGAAGCTGAAAAGGGCGCTGAAAGACGAATTTGAAGATGTTGTGAGTGACCGGCAGATACGTCAAGAGTTAGCGCGTAGAACAAAGAGAGCAGATGAAAGTCTGCAACAATATCTGTATAGTATGCGCGAGATTGCGGGACAAGGAAGAGTTGATATGCAGTCTGTAATCGACTATATTATCCAGGGCATTCCCGATGGGGTCACCAATAATACCATACTATACGGAGCCAAGAACATACAACAGCTAAAAGAACGCTTCAAGCAGTATGAAGCGATGAAAAGGGATATGGGAGTGGAAACTAAGTTCGGGAAACACAAGGACGACAAGGAAAATCGATCTGGAGATGCGAGGAAGGCGCGATGACACAACTGCGGTGATGCGAAGCACATGATTGCGGAGTGCCCGAGCAAGTCAAGAGGCCCTAAATGTTTTAAATGTAGAGAGTTTGGACACATTTCAACAAACTGTAGTAATGTACTAAAAGACAAAACGCGTTGTGATGGGTTGTGGAATGAAAATAACAGAGGGTTCCAGCAAATAAAGATTATGGACATGAATGTAGCGGCAAAGATAGATACAGGAAGTGATCTTAATTTAGTACGAATGAATTTGTATTCGCGGTTAGGAGCACCTCGACTTGAGAAAAAAATAATTAGATTTGATAGTGTAGGCGCCATTGGCGTACACACTATGGGACGATTCAAAACAGATATAATAATTGACGGCTTAAATGCAACGTTAGACTTCGACGTAGTTGCCGATAACTACTTGGGGCACGATGTGCTATTAGGTATTGAATTAACTGAACAAGTGGAAGTAAGAATAAAACATAAAGAAGTAAAGCTTGAACAAATTAAAGAAAAAATACGTGAAAACAAGTGTGCTACCGAAGATAGTGCATGGAATGAAGTGTTATTAGTACAGGAAGGCCGAAGCGGATTGATTGATCGAGTACGCAAAGCCCAAGTTAAAGGATCAGAAGCAAGAACGTTTAAATGTACGGCAACAGCGGAAAAACCAGACAAGGAAAACAACGAGAATATCGAAAATAAAAAGATGGACGTACAAGAGAAGAAAGATGAAGTTTCAAAGGATGCCGATTCTCGGTCAACCAAGTCCACTAGCAAGAAACCGGAGAACGAGAGAGGAAGACGCGACGAGAAGAGAATTCGATCCTGGGATCATCATCGATCTCATAGTCGATCCCGCAGCCGCGAACGGCGTAGACGTGATGACGTGCTGACGGTTGCAAAGATCAGGGAGGAGCGAGAAAGACAAAGACTACGGGAAAGAGAGAGGATGCTTCGTGAAGTAGAACGTAGGCAAAGAGAAGAAGCTGCACGATTGGGAAGAGAACTAGTGAATATTATTGAAGAAGATCGCAGAAACATGAGATTAGAGGCGAAGGAAAATATTGCTAAAATCCAAGAAGAAAACAGAAGAACATACAAGAAACGTCGTAAAACTGCCACGAAATATAAAATTGGTGATTTAGTAGCAATTAAACGTACTCAGTTCGGAACAGGTACAAAGTTACTACCGAAGTTTTTGGGTCCATACAAAGTAACATCTGTAAAGGGCAAAGAGCGTTACGAAGTCATCAAAGTGGGTGAGCAAGAAGGACCACAGAAAACAAGCTCCGCAGCTGATCATATGAAGCCATGGGTTAAACCATTAGAATTTGAAGAGGATACTGAGGAAGATGACGATTTTGAGGAGAAGGAAGGATAATCGTCTTCGTGATAGTGGTGATAGTGAAATTAGTATTGTTGGGCACATCTGAGGGCAGATGTGTTTATCAGAATGGCCGAGTGTAGTATCCTTGACGAAAAGGCCTAAGAGATCGGTCGAAACATAAACAATGTCACGAGAGCCGAGGCGTTGTCGGGTCCATCAATGTGCCGTCGGTCCCTTCAAGTGAATAGTTTCGGAAAAATGGCCTACGTGACTTTGGCCATGGGTGTTTGCGGAACACATGTGCGGTGGGGCGAAAAAGACAAAGGGATGCTAGAGTCGTAGTGTGAGTTGAGAGAGTCAGAGTTGAATTTAGCGTTGTCGTGTGAAGATCGTTGTGTTGTGTCGTAAAAGCAGTGAGTAGCGAATGCGTGAAACGGGAAATTGTATTCGATTTTGTGTGAGAGCGAACGATATTGTATTAATCATACTGTTACCTACAAACAAATAATATAAACATCCCTACAAATTGGGGACTCTTCCGTGCCATTATAAACATTCCTACATATATGTAATAGAAGCGGAGATTCGTTGAAGTGAATACTTAATCCCGAATATGCAAAGCTGCAAATACGCTTGATTTGACTGGATACAGATTTGACATAGTCGAAACCGGATGATGAGCACTGAATTTGGCAGCCAATGTGAAATATAACGGGCATCCGTATATCGCCATATCTGCATTAGGAACGGATGTAGGTTGACTTGAATATTTCAGCCTAAATAATCAAAACTGGAATTACGTAGCATTTGACTGGGTCCCGAATTGATTTAGCTTAAACCGGATGATGTGCATTGTATTTGGCAGTAAATGTGGAATATAACGGATATCTTATTGTTTGTAAATGCGCCATGGAAACTGGGATACGTTGGTTTGAATATTTCATGCTGAATAAGGAAAACTATAAATACGCTGGGTTTGGCTACCTACTGATTTTACGTAACTCAAACCGTACGTTGTGCCTCGTATTTGGCAGCATATATGGGTATATATGGCAGCGTATATGGGTATAACGCGCATCGATTCGTCGACATACCATCAAAAGCAGCGGAGATACGTTCAATTGAATATTGAAGCATTAATATGAAAATCTGTAATGACATTGGATTTGACCGGGAACTGAGTTGATACAGCGTAAACACGAGGATGTGCACAGTATTTGGAAGCAAATGTGGAATATAACTCACAATGTATTGTCGACATGTCTGCTATGCAAACGGAGATACGTTAATTTGAATATGTGACGCTTTGTAAACAAAATTACATATACGCTGAATTTGTCAGGGACTAGAGTCGACATAGCACAAACCGGCTGATGTGTACTATATTTGGCAGCAAATATGCGGTATAACGCGCATCGAATTGTCGGCATATCTGCAATAGAAGCAGAGATTCGTTGAATTGCATACTTAATCCTGAATATGCAAAACTGCAAATACGCTTGATTTGACTGGATCCAGATTTGCCATAGCTGAAACCGGATGATGAGCACTGTATTTAGCAGCAAATGTGGAGTAAAAAGCGCATCGCATTTTACGACGTATAGGTAGTAGGAGCGCATATAGTATATAACGAACAGTTCAGCATAAATATCCAAAGCTGCAATTACACTGGATTTTACAGTGATCGGATTTGAAATAGCGCATCTCGGATAATGTGCAGCCTATTTGGGAGTAAATGTGAAGTATAAAGCGCATGGAATTATGGCCATATGTTCTATAGAAACAGAGATACGGTGATTTGAATATTTAAGCATGAATATGCAAAACTGCAATAACGCTGGATTTAGCTGGGTCCTGATATTACATAGATCAAACCATATCATGTGCACTGCATTTGTCAGCAGATATCCAGTATAAAGCGCATCGAATTATGGTCACATCTTAAATAGAAACGGAGGTACGTTGATTTGAATATTTAAGCATGTATATGCAAGACTGCAATGGCGAAACATTTGACAGGGGCCAGAGATGAAATAGCACAAACCGGATGTCATGTCTCGTATTTGGCTACATATGTTGAGAATAACGCGCATCGATATGTCGACGTACCACCAATAGCAGCGGCGATACGTTTAATTGCATATTGAAACAATAATATGAAAATCTGTAATGACATTGTATTTGACCGGGAACAGAGTACATACAGCGTAAACACAGCATGTGCACTGTATTTGGCAGCAAATGTGGAATATAACTCACATTGTATTGTCGACATTTCTGCAATAGAACGGAGACACGTTGCTTTGAATATTCAAGCAGGAATATGCAAAACTGCAATGACAAAGCATTTGACAGGGACCACAGGTGAAGTAGCACGAACCGGAAGTTGTGACACGTATTTGGCAGCGTATCCGGAGTACAATGCGCATCGATTTGTCGTCATATCTGCATTAGAAACAGAGATACGTGGAGTGTAATATTTCTGACAAAATCCGCAAAACTACAATTACACTGCATATGACACGGATCAAAGTCGACATTGCACAAACCGGCGGACCTATACTGTATTTGGAAGCAAATGTCCGGTATAACGCTCAACGAATTATCGACATATATGTAATATCCTTGACGAAAAGGCCAAAGAGATCGGTCGAACCATAAACAATGTCACGAGAGCCGAGGCGTCGTCGGGTCCATCAATGTGCCGTCGGTCCTTCAAGTGAATAGTTTCGGAAAAATGGCCTACGTGACCTTGGCCACGGGTGTTTGCGGAACACATGTGCGGTGGGGCGAAAAGGACAAAGGGATGCTAGAGTCGTAGTGTGAGTTGAGAGAGTCAGAGTTGAATTTAGCGTTGTCGTGTGAAGATCGTTGTGTTGTCGTGTCGTAAAAGCAGTGAGTAGCGAATGCGTGAAACGGGAAATTGTATTCGATTTTGTGTGAGAGCGAACGATATTGTATTAATCATACTGTTACCTACAAACAAATAATATAAACATCCCTACAAATTGGGGACTCTTCCGTGCCATAATAAACATTCCTACAAATTGGGCGCTCGTCCGTGCCACTTGTTTTTGATCGGGAAGCGGTGTGATAAAAGACAATATCGTTGGCCGTTGAGAATAATATCGTGTGTATTCAAGCGATATTATTGAAGAAACTAAGATGGCAAATTGTGAAGAGGAACAATTTTCAAGTGAGGAAAATCTAACGCTGGAAGAATTAAGAAACAAGCTTGCACAGTTGAATCTTCCAATGTCTGGTGCAAGATCGGTGTTGGTTACCAGGCTGAATAAAGCGTGTAGAGCTGGCCGGTCTACTCCTAAGGAATCGAAGAGTGACGAAGAACCAACAGACCAGCGAGATCTAAGGAGCAGGCAGAGAGCCGAACGCAGTTCAAGAGGGAGAGGAAGACCTCGAGAAGCTGAGGACGAAAGAGTTGAGAGCGCGCCTCGTTAATTTGGGGTTGAAAACAACGGGAAGAAAATCCAAACTACGTGCGCGGCTACAGGCGGCCCTAGAAGGAGACGACGTATCACCGGAAGAAGAAAGCTCCGACGAAAGTGAAGACGAGGACGATAAAAAGGGCGTGCGAGAATACCGGAGAGGCATGCGAGCGGTGTACCAGGACCGCGATGAGTATCATCAAAAGGTATGCGTTGGTCCAATATTGAGTCTCAAAGATGTAGTGTTACGTCCCGCGCTCCGCGCGCGCGGGACAAAACTAACAATATGTAAATAGCATAAGAAACGAATCGAGCACACAGTAACGTGAAAACTTAGACAACCCCACCCCGAGTCCCTTTTGAATAAATCGTTACGTGGTAATTATTCAAGGACAAATTGAGCTATAAATACGCATCCTAGCGCAAAGCGATTTTTAGTTAATTGTTGTTAGTCGACGAAACCGGCACACTGGGTGAGTCTGCTATTGTCAATCCGCTAATTATTAAAATTTAGTCAAAGTTCCGATACGCGAGTCCGCAGTTAAAGTTACCAACAAGGGTGTAACCCTAGGCGTGCGAATCCGACAATTCAAACATTGTCGTTAGTCGCGAGTCAATTGTTAACTAGTTAGACAGATATAATAATTGTTGAAATTGTAGAGTCTAAATAAATTGTAAAGCGAGACAACGACGAGCTAGAATTCAAGAATTTATCGCCCTAACATATACAAGCAAGGCGAGAGCTTCGATTTGGCATCATTTCTTCTCCGTTAATTTCGGCGTCGTACGAAATTCGACATCAAGGCAAAATCATTCGTCAACAATCCAATCGAAGAATAAAATATCAAAACATAATTGACGCGAAGGAATACCCGAGACATTGAAATCATAACGACCATTCGCTGTATTAACCAGTAATCTGACGTACTGTTGATTACGGTGTTTTCAAACATTGGAAACGTTTGCGGGTTTTCGTTCCTCTCGTCCCACTGTTAGCAGACGTTGCTCACCTTTGGGCGAGACTCCTAGCGATATTGTAATTCAAATAAATTCAGTAAATCTTGTTTATCATAGCCTAACCATTATTTCAAAATAACTTTAATCCTCTCCCGCGCTAGTACTCCTGCCCATAGCAGGTTAGCCGAAAAGTGGAAATTGTTTACCAGTCGCATTGAAATAATTAACGCTACCCAATTAATACACCAAACATTGAAAGCGAAAGAGAAACCAACATGACATCAGACTTAAATACTATAGACGGAAAGGAAAGGTACATATATATAATAAAAAACGATAAACAGAATTTCTCTCTCGAAATAGTCCTTGGACTATTTCTGGTGGCAGCAACTACCGTATTATTTAAAATTCAAAATATATTTCGAGAATTATTATCCTTTATCCTTCTCGATCAAACTAGCGATTAATACAATTAAAGAAGTAAACGAGAACGTAACAGTATAGAAATAAATTTTCGGTGGCAGCGGTGGGATACGCTCCACAGAGGATTAAAGTTCTTTGGAGTATTAACTAAAAAATAAATAGAAAACATGTCGACCGCACGAGACTCCCTGAATAAAGACATGCTCTTGATGTTATCGGAAAAACTTACAGCATGGGACGCGAATTTTCGCGATATGAGTGCAAAAATAAATGAATTACAAAACAACATGCTCGAACTCGAAACAAAAAGGGAACCTAAGTCAACCGTATCGCAGCCGGCAACTCAACAAGAGACAACGCAGCCAGGTAGATATTCTCAACCGATTAAACTAAAAGACGCGATCGAGTCGGTACCAGTGTTCGACGGACATCGACCCTCGGTATTTCAATTTTTAAGAGCATGCGAGCGCGCGCGAAACATGGTTCCTAGGTATTGTTACGTTCCTGTTAGTTTTGGATCGATTTTAAACCGTTGAATTTGCAAAAAAAATTTTTTTTTATTTGTTTTAAATTTAAATTAGCTCGATTTAATTTGAATTTCAACAGGAAGGGAAAATTTAAACGATATAATTGTATTTAAGATATTGAATTAAGATTTCCGATTAAGATCTATTTCTAAGTTTAAAAAAATTTATATTATATGTTTTTTCTTATCGAAACTTTCGATTTACACGGTAGTTGCTGCCACCAGAAATAGTCTAAGGACTATTTCGATTAGAGAAATTTCTTTAGATTGTCTATTAATGAATTAATTATTCGTGGGTAGCGTTACTTACTTTTGTGCGACTGGTAATAAATTCCACCTTTTCGGCTGACCTGCTATGGGCAGGAGTACTAGCACGGGAGAGGATTAAAGTTATTCGAAATAATGAATAGATTTTGATAAACAAAGTTTACTCAATTTTAACTGAATTACGTCGCTAGGGCTATGCCAATCGTGAAGGTTTCGGAGTGGTAAGTTAGTTCGACTAGCGAGATTTACAATTTGTTTAATCCGAGTTATAACAACCGCTATTGCATAATGTTGGTGACAATGTTTTAGATAAGCAGGGGAGTTCCCCGTATTGGGTTGTGTACGAAGATCGAACTCGATGGTAAGAAACTAGGTTCCGATTTTCGACGATTAACCTTAATTATTCTATTCGCTTATTTCCTTCTCCTTTAACTTCGGCAACTGCTAATCATTTAATCAACGTTCCGCCCGCTTTCTACTGAGGTGAGCCTTACCTCAAAATTCTCTCTTGCTTTTAGTAAAAAAGTAATATAGATCGGGTTTGTGTTGAGAAATGCTAAGTTGGTATGACCGCTAGTTCCTATAAGCTAAGTTGGTACGACTTCTAACGACGCTCTTTTGTCTTAAGAAGTCGACCACGTGCTAATTGCTAAAGCGCATCCGGTGAACTCAGACGTTTTTATACAAGGAGGTGAATAAAGAGTGTTATTCAATCTGTGTGGATTAATTGAATATCACACCCATCCCATATTAAATAACAGTTTGATGATCCTCTCTGTGGATAACTAATGTGGCTTCGCAAGTCTCGCCCAAAGATGAGCAATATTTGCTAGCAGTGGGAAGAGAAGAACGAAAACCGTAGGTGCTTTCAGTAATTGAAATCACCGTAATCAGTGTCTGGTCACTAGTTATTACAGCGAACGATAGCTTTTATTGTCAATAATTGAACGATTTGGGTAGTGGTTGCTTATTTTAAATTTTATTTAATAAACTCATAAGCAAGAAAGAATATGTCAATCGGCGACGGTGTTCTCTGTGGATAACTAATGTGCTTCGTAAGTCTCGCCCAAAGATGAGCAATATTTGCTAGCAGTGGGAAGAGAAGAACGAAAACCGTAGGTGTTTTCAATGATTGAAAACGCCGTAATCAGCGTCTGATCACTAGTTATTACAGCGAACGGTCGTTAGGAATTCAATGTCTTGCGTACCTTCCGTGCTAATTGTTTCTATAATTTCACTTTTCAATTATGACTTAATGAAGAATGATTTTATTTCGATGTCGAGTATCGTACAATGCCGAAATTAACAGAGAAGAAATTATACAAGATTGAAACTCTCACCTTGATTATAAGGCAACAGGCTCTCGAAGTCCAGCTCGTTTCTGAGTCTCACTTTACAATTTATTTTAATAGTTAACAATCAATATCGCAACGGATGACAATGCTTCAATTTTGAATTCGCGTATCGGAACTTTGAATGAATCTCTAATTCGTTAACAGAAGTTGAACGTATTTACGCCGCGGTACTGTTTCCATAGACGGACAATAATTAACTCTCGAACGGATTTACAATAATTAACTCTTGAACGGATTTACAATAATTAACTGCTCAACGGATTCACAATAATTAACTGCTCAACGGGGTCACAATAATTAACTGCGTACGGACTTACAATAATTAACTTCTCAACGGAGTTACCATAATTAACTGCTCAACTATAATTAACTGCCCAACGGGGTCACAATAATTAACTGCGCTTTCGCTAGGATGCTATGCATATTTATAATGCCATCCCCCACAGGGTGGTGGTCCACTGGGGGTACGCTTCCGTGGGAATCGGGACGTTGCAGTTTTGGTTTCCTGAGATCGTACGTGAGAGAATGTGAATTTCGAAGTTGCTGAATTTTCGTCTGCGAAATTCCCAAAGTCTGGTGCTGACGCTCAGGGTACCGCTGGTAGGTGCGCGTTTCATATTTCTGAAATCCTCCGTGCTGACGCCAATGGGAACGCTGATGTGTCCTTGGTCTCGCTATGCGAGAAATATCGCCTGCTTATTGTGCAGGGTGTTGTGTTGTTTTACCGAATCTTCGCACGTGCACACGCATCGTCTTTTGTCTCTGCAAATCATAAATTATATTTTATATTTATAATAATAGGTTTTAATATACTACTCCCTGCGAGATGTCTTGAAGTAGTTGTCCATCATACGTGGTTTCTTCATTTTATTTATGGTATAAATAAATTTTGTTGAGTGTAATTTTAAAGGTGTATAGTTGTATATCTTGAGGTTATCTCATTTCATTTCTTTATTTAGATTTGGTTAGTTTCCTGTATGATCGGTAATTTTAATGTTTTGGTTTATTATGGTTTTTATGTTCTCTTTTATGTTTACAGGTTATATTGGATCCAGGATATGGAAGAGTCTGTCCCTGTGCAGGTTAACATTACTTGATTTTATTCTGATTTCATCCTGTTCTGCGTTGTTGTTTATTTCTCTAAACTTGTGCCTTGTTTTATTTTTAGTGCGAAAGAGCGGGAAGGAGCAGGCCTTCCAAGCGGACCACGAAACATTCAAGGAACCGTGGTCATCGTGGTGGTGCGAGGTATCATAGATGATAATTAAAAAAGTTGGAGGCGTTGCGTTCCATGGAGAATAATGTTGTGGCACCAGATCCAGCGTCAAGTCCTGAAGGCTCTCCGATCATTGATCTGACTTTTTCCTAATGAGTTTATTTATTATTTTGTATAAAGTATACTTTATGTTGTTTATGTCCTAATGAGTTTATTTATTATTTTGTATAAAGTATACTTTATGTTGTTTATGTTCCAGTACGTAAGTCCTGCAACCGTTTTATGGAAAGCGATAAAACAGTTTCGCATGATATAACTCCATTCATTTTCTTCTTTTGCGTTGGCACGTTATGAGTGATGTCGGCTTCCAAGTGAGGTTTGTGCATCTCGGTTGTTGGTTGGGTATGTTACTGTTACTATTTTCATGTGATTATTGCCTCCAGTGTTTGATTTGATTTATTATTATAGGTATTGGTGGTTTCGATGTGCAATGATGGATATGGAGGTGTCTTCGTCAGAGGTTCCCAGTGGATTGTCCAAGTGCGTATTTTATTTTGTTTTATTATTTTGTATGTGTTATTTCAGCGCAAGAGGAAGAGGGTTCCCAAAATTGGATGAGTGGTCCAGAAGACGTAGTCAGCATGCAAAGTGTCACCAGCAAGGACAAAGACATTTGTGTTGATTATGTTTGAACTGACTCTGAACTATATACATATATATATATTTTTTTGTTTTTACAATGTGAAAAAGTGAAAATTCTTTAAGTGCATCCAAATATTAACGTGGTCTTATGCATTTTAATTCTTTTACATTTGTTAGGTTATGTGTATACATTTATATGTGTATATACGTGTTGCTTTGTGTAGAGTTTCTTTAAATTTTAATGTATTTAGTACTGTAGTTTCATATTTATGTTTTATATATGTATTTTATATTTTCAAGCTTATTTAATATAATTCACACATATATACATACATATATACGTATATTTTACAATATAATAAAAGTTTTTATTCGAGTTGTCTGAATATTGGTTAGTTCTAATGATGTAATTTTGTATATATAATTTCATGTAGTTTCATATACTTTGTAATTTGTGCATTTCTATTTTCGTGTTAGTATGTGTACAATTCATTTTATTACTTGAGTTGCAATATATGTAGTTTTATATGTTTGTCAATTAAGTAAAGTATGTATAGAATTCTTTACATAATTAGATTATTTGCTATTCTTAGCGATACAGTTTCATATAAATTTATGTAGTTGTATTTCTCATATTCATCAACATATATAAATTTTAAATTGTTAGCTAGTTCCAATAATATAATTTCTATATAATTTATCTTTCCGTGTTCGTTAATCAAATAAAGTATGTATAGAATTCTTTACATTAATTAAACTCTTAGCGATACAATTTCATCTAGATTTATGTATTTATATTTCTTATATTTATTAATTATGTGAAGCATATTTTTCGATTATTAGCTAGTTCCAATGGTATAGTTTCTATAAGAGTTAGTGCACGCATGTTTCAAAATGGCCGCCCGTGAATGTCCCTAGCATACAGTGATTTTCATCGATCTCGAATCTATTTGTCAATTATGTGTAAATCTTGTTTCAGTGTCTTGACGTATAATTGAAGTGAAAAAATATATTATTTTGTATTTATTTAATGTGTGTAATTATTGCGTGTGTTCCGATGTGCGCGTGTAAATCTAACATGGCTGCTCATAAATGTCATCAGTAAAGTTATAGTGGCGGGTCTTTAGTTTTGTTTGATATCGAAGTGATTTTCCGTCTGTCGCTCGTTTTTCCTTATTGTACCGCAATTAGGCTATATATTTATTATTAATGTTGTTATTATTATTATTATTAAAATGACAGTAGTATTGTTCGTGTGAATGTATATATATATATATATATATATATATATATATTTATATTGTGTGTCATTTTAATGTGACTAATGTTTTGTAATTCTTCGATAGCGTTATTTATTGTTCTGAGTAGTTTATTTTATAGTGTTCGATAATATAAGACACACACACACAAACACATATATAAATATATATATGCATATACATATTTCTTCTGGTAGTGTAGTTTTCATACGAAATGAAATGTTAATTATTTATTTTATATTAACTTCATTTAATAAGATAGAACACACACACGTACACGTATATATGTATATATTTCTGGAAGTGTGATTTTCATTTAGATTCTTTAGCGATGTAATGTTGTGTGTTTGAGGTTATGTTTTGATTTCATATATACATATATATCTTGTATTGTGACAACATAGTATTAAAGCTTTATTTCTAAATTATTGTGTGTTTAATGTGTTTTCTTTTTTATTAGATATTTGTGTTTGATAGTAGAATTCCTGTATGCAATTCTTCAAGTCGTTGCGGTGTTAATTATTTTGAACGTTTTAGCTTATTGACAGGTTGTTACTTGGTCCCAAGTGTTGCGTTGTGTGTTCTATTCATTTAGATTATTAGTAGTAGTTTATTTTAGAGTATAGATTATATATTTATACTTTTTATATATATAGACATGCATGTTTCGTAATGTAGTTCTTATTTTATAGTTATTTACCGGAATGCTGGCTAGTTTTAAGTATGTACCTTAAATTACTAATTTGATTCAATAATGTAGAGTGCGCACACATATATATATATATTTCTGACAATGTAACCTTTATTTCTTTAATAATACAATATTGTATGTTTTATGTATTCGTTAGATTATAAGTTCTTTGATTTTATATACACATATATTTTATAGTTCGATAATATTGGATTTGTTTTATAGTATTGGAAGTATTGTCTCTAATATTTACTAGGTTATTACATGTTTGGCATATATGTTTATACTTATATGTAACTCTCCAAGTCGTTGCATGGCGTAGTGAAAATCGATTTGTAAGATCGTAAATCGTAGGGTAATTCAGGGATCGATTCTGAGTCTGAAAATCGAGCTTTCTTTATTATAACGTAATAAAATAAAATACAGAAATCAACGACGATTACTATTCATCTATAACAATAAATAACCGTAATTATATAAACAAGAAATAACAGGTTTTGTACTATGTTTACCTGAAAATCGAGAATCGATTTTCAACGTCCTGAGCTACCGTTCTTTCTTCTTCAGTCTTTAAAATCTTAAATAACTATTCTATCGTCTTGTCTATCTCTAATCTAACTCTCTGTCCGTCCGTCTCAAAAGCAGCATGCCTCTTAAAAGATGGTCGTCCGTGAAACAAAAGAGGGTCGTTCTTTCTCCGAGAAACGAGGCCCGTCGTGCTACCCGTAAAACAAAAAGAATCCCTATCCCACATGAACTCTAGGGAGTTTACACCTCCCCTCCTCGTGTTGACAATTACATTGTTAATTGTCTTCTCTATAAGGAAACAGCTTACTCGAGTGGAAAAAGTTCCCTTCAGATCTTCGATTACCATTATCTACTTCATATATGGAATTTGAAATCCTCCTCAGAATTTTGAAGGGTCCTTTCCTAATTTCCTCCAGCTTATTTCTATTGAGTTTGTTTCCATTGTGGGTAAAGACCATATCACCAACTTTAAATTCGTGTTCTCTTCTTTTTTATCGTATTTCCGTTTGTTGGTTTCAGAAATTTCTTGTTGAGTTTTTTGAATGCTTCTTCTCTGTCTCTTTCTAGGTTTATCTCATTCTCTATTATTCCCTTAGGAACGATTTCAATTATTTTTCCATGTAGTAAATAATTTGGAGCAAATCCCGTTACACTGTGTCTGGTATTATTATATTCTTTTACGCTTTCTTTTGCGATTTTTGTCCAGTTTCTCTTTTTTTTGTCTGAATTGATTTTACATCTGATCCTGTTTACTAATGTTTGATTTACCCTTTCGTTCAATCCATTGGAGAATGGACAGTCTGTCGCGGTGAAAACTAATTTAATGTTCTTCTTTCTTGCGTATTCCTGAACTTCCTTGGATGTCATTACTGGGTATCGGTCTGCCAGGATAATTTTTATGGAATTAGTTTCTCCTGTCGAATCTATAAGTTTTATGAAATCGTCTGAGCGTTGTGTTTTTGATGTGGACATAAAAACGGCCCTTGAAAAATGATCAATAAGTATGTGCACGTATTTCTTTGGTGAATTGTTATTGGAAAACCCTCCGACCGTATCGAATGACATTATTTCAAATGGTTTCCTGGCTGGTCCTAATTTCGACATAAATCCGATTGGTCTTCTCGTTCTGCTTTTATTTTTGATGCAAATTTCGCATTGTTTGCAGAATTTGTCGACAATTCGATCCATATTTTTGAAATAATAGAAGGGTCGGATTTTTCTCAATATATGGTTCCTTCCAATGTGACCAAAGAAATCATGAATCGTTTTTGTGATATGTTCACCAAACTTCTGTGAGACGAATATACGTTGACGTCCTTTAATATTCTTGAAAAATATTTCCGATTTTTTATGAGGTTTTTGTATTTTTAATGTTTTTTTTTTTCTTTTTGATCTTGAATTATGTCCTTCTTTGTAATAATATTTACCACTTTCAAAGCGTCTTCTTCATTTTCAAAATTTTTCTAAAACGGGGTTCCTGGATAGTGCATCTGCTTCCACGTTGTCTTTTTCCCGGCGAGTAGATGATCTTGAAATCATATTGCGATAGATAGTGCATTAGGTCTCCTAAGGTTTCGTCGGTTCTTGCTTTGATTCTCATTGACTCTAACGGTTTATGGTCTGAAAGAACAGTGAAATATCTACCGATCAACCAGTGTTGCCAGTACTGAATCGCCTCTTTAATAGCCAGACATTCGAGATGGATTGCTTTTTCTTTGTCTCTGTTGGTTTCAATTTTTCTCGAAATACGCAACCGGATGTAACATCCCGTTGTCTCGGGGTTGCTTTAAGACAGCTCCCGGCGTTTCCACTTGCATCGGTATAAATGAATACCTCTTTATTTTGGTCGTATATCGAAAGGATTGGGCTTGAACAGAGATATTCTTTGATCCTTTGAAATGACTTTTCGCATTCTTCATTCCAAATAAACTCTGTATTTTTCCTCAATAAATTGTGTAGTGGTTCTAAAAGTTTGCTCGCGTCTTCTATGAATTTATAATAGAAATTAATTTTTCCGAGTAGCTGTCTCTGTTCTTTTTGTTTCTTGGGCGTTCAAATTCGCGTATCGCCCTAAGGTTATCTCTCCTGGCTCACACCGTCTTTTTCGATGATGTGATCCAGATATTTTACCGATTTTCTTGCGAACTTACATTTGGCTAATTTCAATCGGAAGCCTTCTTTTCTTATGACTTTCATCAACTGTTCTATGTGTTTGATATGTTGATCAAACGTTTCAGAGAAGATTAGGATGTCGTCAATGTAGTTAATGCAAAATTCTGCTAATCCGTTCCTTCTAAGGTATTTGCCAGCCCCCGTTGGAAAAATCGCAGGAGAGATCTTCAGTCCGAACGGTAGACATTTCCATTGCCAGTATCCATTTTGTGTTATGAATGCTGTCTTCTCTCGGTCCTCCTTTTTGTTGGATTGACCAAAACGCTGAATTAATATCAAACGTTGAGAAGAAATGGCATTTCCCGCTTTTTTATATGATATCTTCAATTCTTGGGAACGGTTGTGATTCTGGAACTACGATCTTGTTTATCTCTCGGAAATCAATACATAGTCTATCTCTCCGATTCGATTCTTTTTTAAAAGCTAGTTCCGTTACCGGTGCTGCAAATGGCGAACTTGATTCTTCTATGAGATCGTGTTCAAGTAGTTTCGTAATCTGGAATTCTATTTCTTTCTGGTCTGGTATGCTACATCTATATGGTTTCTTTGATTGTATCTATTCTCAGTTAATTTAATGGGAGCTTCTTGTGATTTCCTAGTTCCCACATCAAATTTGTGCTTAGCAAATACGTCTTTATAATTTTCTATAAGTTGGCTTACCTTTCTTTTTTGTATGTTATTTAGGTGTTCTAGGTTGTCCATAGGCTTCCGCTCCTCGTATTCTGTAATGTTTATCTTTCTTTTTTGTTATTTCTTCTTTCTTCTTTTCTATTAAATATTATTTCCTCTTTGTCATCTACTTTTTGACTGACTCTCAAGTTTTCGTCTTGTTTCAGTTTGAACTTTCTTATGGCGTTTAACCCTAGGATGAGATCATATGTGAAGTTATTGTGCGTATTATATAGACGTCTATTTCTTTTTCTATTTTATTAATTTTCATTCTAAGTTTCGCCTGGCTGCTCGTGAAGTCTTTACCACTGACAGTTTTAAACATACTTTTGTCCTTTATTATGTTTGCTTTTATTTGGTCAATGATCCTTTGGTTAATGTAGCTTGCATTGGCTCCAGTGTCGTAGACGCCTTCAATCTCTTTCTGGTCATTGATTCTAACTCGAAGCTTTATCAGTGATTCGTACTTCTCCGGGCGTTTTAGTTTTTTCATTTTCATTTGGTGTTATTGCCTCTTCGTTTTCTGATGTGAATGCTTCTAGTGCATTTACTCGTTTGTAGTTCCTCTGAACATTTCTGTTTCTGTTTCTACATACTTCTATTGGGTGAAATCGGCCTGGGATTCGTGCTTCGTAAATCACGCACGGTTGTTTCTTGGGTGGTGGATCTAGCTTTCTGTCTAATCTTACATTACTCTCTTGCGTTTCTTTTCTTTTGCCTGCTCTTCATATTGCCCTAAAAGTCAGATTAAGTCATTTGTTGATTGTACTGCTTCTTTATCGATTTTATCTTGAATATGTATGGGTAATCCGATAACAATTAGGCTTATTCTTATCTCTTCGGGAATCTTTCTCATTACTTCTAATAGTAACCGTTCCTTTTTTTATGGCATATTCGATGAACGAGCCTGAAATGTATTTAAAATTATAGGCGTATCGTGTAGCAGATCAACCTTTATTGCTAAAGGCTCTTAGAAATACCGCTTTCCAGTTTTCCCAGTTGTATTCTCCGTCCTTCAGTTGATTTGTCTGATACCATTCTGATGCTGTTTTTCCCAAATATTTTTTAGATATTTGATTCTTTTTCGTCGTTTTGGATTTCGTATTTTTCACATTCTGTTTCATATTCTACAATCCAATCCGAGGCTTTCTGTGTTCCGTCAAATTGTTTTATATCGAAGTCCGTGCCTCCTCTTTCAAGCATGTTTTGCTTCTGGAAGATCTCTAATAATTTTTCCATTTGAAGACTGGGCTTCTCGGTTTCGGTCTTTATTTTTTCTTGTAGGGATGATTTCTGATTCCTCTAAATAAATGTCTCGAAATACGAAGTTTAAGCTTGTATCGACGTATGATGCTGCCGTCGTCCATCATGATTGTAATGTTTCTGTAATGGCCTACCTTGTTTAAGCTGTTTGCGGCTTTCTTCACTATCGATAAATTGAATAACTGCGGATGATGCTCTCTTGCCTGATATTCTGGGGGAAAGACATAGCACACTTCGTCTTCTGGTTTCCTTATAGATTCTATGCATTCTATTTTCTCTCCTCTTGCGTTCTCGTTCATGACAATACGTAGCTTTACCTCTAACGGCATGGCGTAGTGAAAATCGATTTGTAAGATCGTAAATCGTAGGGTAATTCAGGGATCGATTCTTTATTATAACGTAATAAAATAAAATACAGAAATCAACGACGATTACTATTCATCTATAACAATAAATAACCGTAATTATATAAACAAGAAATAACAGGTTTTGTACTATGTTTACCTGAAAATCGAGAATCGATTTTCAACGTCCTGAGCTACCGTTCTTTCTTCTTCAGTCTTTAAAATCTTAAATAACTATTCTATCGTCTTGTCTATCTCTAATCTAACTCTCTGTCCGTCCGTCTCAAAAGCAGCATGCCTCTTAAAAGATGGTCGTCCGTGAAACAAAAGAGGGTCGATCTTTCTCCGAGAAACGAGGCCTGTCGTGCTACCCGTAAAACAAAAAGAATCCCTATCCCACATGAACTCTAGGGAGTTTACACCTCCCCTCCTCGTGTTGACAATTACATTGTTAATTGTCTTCTCTATAAGGAAACAGCTTACTCGAGTGGAAAAAGTTCCCTTCAGATCTTCGATTACCATTATCTACTTCATATATGGAATTTGAAATCCTCCTCAGAATTTTGAAGGGTCCTTTCCTAATTTCCTCCAGCTTATTTCTATTGAGTTTGTTTCCATTGTGGGTAAAGACCATATCACCAACTTTAAATTCGTGTTCTCTTCTTTTTTTACGTATTTCCGTTTGTTGGTTTCAGAAATTTCTTGTTGAGTTTTTGAATGCTTCTTCTCTGTCTCTTTCTAGGTTTATCTTATTCTCTATTATTCCCTTAGGAACGATTTCAATTATTTTTCCATGTAGTAAATAATTTGGAGCAAATCCCTGTGTCTGGTATTATTATATTCTTTTTACGCTTTCTTCTGCGATTTTTGTCCAGTTTCTCTTTTTTTTTGTCTGAATTGATTTTACATCTGATCCTGTTTACTAATGTTTGATTTACCCTTTCGTTCAATCCATTGGAGAATGGACAGTCTGTCGCGGTGAAAACTAATTTAATGTTCTTCTTTCTTGCGTATTCCTGAACTTCCTTGGATGTCATTACTGGGTATCGGTCTGCCAGGATAATTTTTATGGAATTAGTTTCTCCTGTCGAATCTATAAGTTTTATGAAATCGTCTGAGCGTTGTGTTTTTGATGTGGACATAAAACGACCCTTGAAAAATGATCAATAAGTATGTGCATGTATTTCTTTGGTGAATTGTTATTGGAAAACCCTCCGACCGTATCGAATGACATTATTTCAAATGGTTTCCTGGCTGGTCCTAATTTCGACATAAACCCGATTGGTCTTCTCGTTCTGCTTTTATTTTTGATGCAAATTTCGCATTGTTTGCAGAATTTGTCGACAATTCGATCCATATTTTTGAAATAATAGAAGGGTCGGATTTTTCTCAATATATGGTTCCTTCCAATGTGACCAAAGAAATCATGAATCGTTTTTGTGATATGTTCACCAAACTTCTGTGAGACGAATATACGTTGACGTCCTTTAATATTCTTGAAAAATATTTCCGATTTTTTTTATGAGGTTTTTGTATTTTTAATGTTTTTTTTGTTTTCTTTTTGATCTTGAATTATGTCCTTCTTTGTAATAATATTTACCACTTTCAAAGCGTCTTCTTCATTTTCAAAATTTTTCTAAAACGGGGTTCCTGGATAGTGCATCTGCTTCCACGTTGTCTTTTCCCGGCGAGTAGATGATCTTGAAATCATATTGCGATAGATAGTGCATTAGGTCTCCTAAGGTTTCGTCGGTTCTTGCTTTGATTCTCATTGACTCTAACGGTTTATGGTCTGAAAGAACAGTGAAATATCTACCGATCAACCAGTGTTGCCAGTACTGAATCGCCTCTTTAATAGCCAGTGTCGTAGACGCCTTCAATCTCTTTCTGGTCATTGATTCTAACTCGAAGCTTTATCAGTGATTCGTACTTCTCCGGGCGTTTTAGTTTTTTCATTTTCATTTGGTGTTATTGCCTCTTCGTTTTCTGATGTGAATGCTTCTAGTGCATTTACTCGTTTGTGGTTCCTCTGAACATTTCTGTTTCTGTTTCTACATACTTCTATTGGGTGAAATCGTCGTCCGTGAAACAAAAGAGGGTCGATCTTTCTCCGAGAAACGAGGCCTGTCGTGCTACCCGTAAAACAAAAAAGAATCCCTATCCCACATGAACTCTAGGGAGTTTACCCTCCCCTCCTCGTGTTGACAATTACATTGTTAATTGTCTTCTCTATAAGGAAACAGCTTACTCGAGTGGAAAAGTTCCCTTCAGATCTTCGATTACCATTATCTACTTCATATATGGAATTTGAAATCCTCCTCAGAATTTTGAAGGGTCCTTTCCTAATTTCCTCCAGCTTATTTCTATTGAGTTTGTTTCCATTGTGGGTAAAGACCATATCACCAACTTTAAATTCGTGTTCTCTTCTTTTTTTTATCGTATTTCCGTTTGTTGGTTTCGAAATTTCTTGTTGAGTTTTTGAATGCTTCTTCTCTGTCTCTTTCTAGGTTTATCTTATTCTCTATTATTCCCTTAGGAACGATTTCAATTATTTTTCCATGTAGTAAATAATTTGGAGCAAATCCCGTTACACTGTGTCTGGTATTATTATATTCTTTTACGCTTTCTTCTGCGATTTTTGTCCAGTTTCTCTTTTTTTTTGTCTGAATTGATTTTACATCTGATCCTGTTTACTAATGTTTGATTTACCCTTTCGTTCAATCCATTGGAGAATGGACAGTCTGTCGCGGTGAAAACTAATTTAATGTTCTTCTTTCTTGCGTATTCCTGAACTTCCTTGGATGTCATTACTGGGTATCGGTCTGCCAGGATAATTTTTATGGAATTAGTTTCTCCTGTCGAATCTATAAGTTTTATGAAATCGTCTGAGCGTTGTGTTTTTGATGTGGACATAAAAACGACCCTTGAAAATGATCAATAAGTATGTGCATGTATTTCTTTGGTGAATTGTTATTGGAAAACCCTCAGACCGTATCGAATGACATTATTTCAAATGGTTTCCTGGCTGGTCCTAATTTCGACATAAACCCGATTGGTCTTCTCGTTCTGCTTTTATTTTTGATGCAAATTTCGCATTGTTTGCAGAATTTGTCGACAATTCGATCCATATTTTTGAAATAATAGAAGGGTCGGATTTTTCTCAATATATGGTTCCTTCCAATGTGACCAAAGAAATCATGAATCGTTTTTGTGATATGTTCACCAAACTTCTGTGAGACGAATATACGTTGACGTCCTTTAATATTCTTGAAAAATATTTCCGATTTTTTATGAGGTTTTTTGTATTTTTAATGTTTTTTTTTTTTTCTTTTTGATCTTGAATTATGTCCTTCTTTGTAATAATATTTACCACTTTCAAAGCGTCTTCTTCATTTTCAAAATTTTCTAAAACGGGGTTCCTGGATAGTGCATCTGCTTCCACGTTGTCTTTTCCCGGCGAGTAGATGATCTTGAAATCATATTGCGATAGATAGTGCATTAGGTCTCCTAAGGTTTCGTCGGTTCTTGCTTTGATTCTCATTGACTCTAACGGTTTATGGTCTGAAAGAACAGTGAAATATCTACCGATCAACCAGTGTTGCCAGTACTGAATCGCCTCTTTAATAGCCAGTGTCGTAGACGCCTTCAATCTCTTTCTGGTCATTGATTCTAACTCGAAGCTTTATCAGTGATTCGTACTTCTCCGGGCGTTTTAGTTTTTTTCATTTTCATTTGGTGTTATTGCCTCTTCGTTTTCTGATGTGAATGCTTCTAGTGCATTTACTCGTTTGTGGTTCCTCTGAACATTTCTGTTTCTGTTTCTACATACTTCTATTGGGTGAAATCGGCCTGGGAAATTCAGTGCTTCGCAAATCACGCACGGTTGTTTCTTGGGTGGTGGATCTAGCTTTCTGTCTAATCTTACATTACTCTCTTGCGTTTCTTTTCTTTTTGCCTGCTCTTCATATTGCCCTAAAAGTCCGATTAAGTCATTTGTTGATTGTACTGCTTCTTTATCGATTTTATCTTGAATATGTATGGGTAATCCGATAACAATTAGGCTTATTCTTATCTCTTCGGGAATCTTTCTCATTACTTCTAATAGTAACCGTTCCTTTTTTATGGCATATTCGATGAACGAGCCTGAAATGTATTTAAAATTATAGGCGTATCGTGTAGCAGACCAACCTTTTATTGCTAAAGGCTCTTAGAAATGCCGCTTTCCAGTTTTCCCAGTTGTATTCTCCGTCCTTCAGTTGATTTGTCTGATACCATTCTGATGCTGTTTTTCCCAAATATTTTTTTTAGATATTTGATTCTTTTTTCGTCGTTTTGGATTTCGTATTTTTCACATTCTGTTTCATATTCTACAATCCAATCCGAGGCTTTCTGTGTTCCGTCAAATTGTTTTATATCGAAGTCCGTGCCTCCTCTTTCAAGCATGTTTTGCTTCTGGAAGATCTCTAATAATTTTTCCATTTGAAGACTGGGCTTCTCGGTTTCGGTCTTTATTTTTCTTGTAGGGATGATTTCTGATTCCTCTAAATAAATGTCTCGAAATACGAAGTTTAAGCTTGTATCGACGTATGATGCTGCCGTTACGTCGTCCATCATGATTGTAATGTTTCTGTAATGGCCTACCTTGTTTAAGCTGTTTGCGGCTTTCTTCACTATCGATAAATTGAATAACTGCGGATGATGCTCTCTTGCCTGATATTCTGGGGAAAGACATAGCACACTTCGTCTTCTGGTTTCCTTATAGATTCTATGCATTCTATTTTCTCTCCTCTTGCGTTCTCGTTCATGACAATACGTAGCTTTACCTCTAACGGCATGGCGTAGTGAAAATCGATTTGTAAGATCGTAAATCGTAGGGTAATTCAGGGATCGATTCTTTATTATAACGTAATAAAATAAAATACAGAAATCAACGACGATTACTATTCATCTATAACAATAAATAACCGTAATTATATAAACAAGAAATAACAGGTTTTGTACTATGTTTACCTGAAAATCGAGAATCGATTTTCAACGTCCTGAGCTACCGTTCTTTCTTCTTCAGTCTTTAAAATCTTAAATAACTATTCTATCGTCTTGTCTATCTCTAATCTAACTCTCTGTCCGTCCGTCTCAAAAGCAGCATGCCTCTTAAAAGATGGTCGTCCGTGAAACAAAAGAGGGTCGATCTTTCTCCGAGAAACGAGGCCTGTCGTGCTACCCGTAAAACAAAAAAGAATCCCTATCCCACATGAACTCTAGGGAGTTTACACCTCCCCTCCTCGTGTTGACAATTACATTGTTAATTGTCTTCTCTATAAGGAAACAGCTTACTCGAGTGGAAAAAGTTCCCTTCAGATCTTCGATTACCATTATCTACTTCATATATGGAATTTGAAATCCTCCTCAGAATTTTGAAGGGTCCTTTCCTAATTTCCTCCAGCTTATTTCTATTGAGTTTGTTTCCATTGTGGGTAAAGACCATATCACCAACTTTAAATTCGTGTTCTCTTCTTTTTTTATCGTATTTCCGTTTGTTGGTTTCGAAATTTCTTGTTGAGTTTTTGAATGCTTCTTCTCTGTCTCTTTCTAGGTTTATCTTATTCTCTATTATTCCCTTAGGAACGATTTCAATTATTTTTCCATGTAGTAAATAATTTGGAGCAAATCCCGTTACACTGTGTCTGGTATTATTATATTCTTTTACGCTTTCTTCTGCGATTTTTGTCCAGTTTCTCTTTTTTTTTGCTGAATTGATTTTACATCTGATCCTGTTTACTAATGTTTGATTTACCCTTTCGTTCAATCCATTGGAGAATGGACAGTCTGTCGCGGTGAAAACTAATTTAATGTTCTTCTTTCTTGCGTATTCCTGAACTTCCTTGGATGTCATTACTGGGTATCGGTCTGCCAGGATAATTTTTTATGGAATTAGTTTCTCCTGTTCGAATCTATAAGTTTTATGAAATCGTCTGAGCGTTGTGTTTTGATGTGGACATAAAAACACCCTTGAAAAATGATCAATAAGTATGTGCATGTTTTCGGTGAATTGTTGTTGGAAAACCCTCCGACCGTATCGAATGACATTATTTCAAATGGTTTCCTGGCTGGTCCTAATTTCGACATAAACCCCGATTGGTCTACTCGTTCTGCTTTTTGTTTTGATGCAAATTTCGCATTGTTTGGGTATTTCACAATTCGATCCGGTTTTGAAATAATAGTAGGGTCGGATTATTTTCTCCATATATGGTTCCTTCCGAATAATCAAAGAAAT